>JAVJIF010006856.1:35000-199992 GCA_038442645.1 Agave tequilana | reverse complement strand
AAAAATAGAGTAAGGATTTGTAACTTAAAAATTTTGACGGGATTTTGAGTCTTCTAAAATTTGAATTCGTCGCTCAAGCTCATCTAAAGCTTCCATCCTTTTCCCAGTCAGTTGATTCTTCTAATGGTTATTCGGGAGAAGGAGTATTTGAAGCTGGATGTTTGTAGGGTAGTTGATAATATACTAAGGAGAGTTTGTATCCCCATTGATTCTGTGAAGAGTAGTGATGATTATTCCAGTCTTGTTCACAGTATTGGGACTGGGGCATGTAATGATTCGGATAGACCAATCTGGTATACTAGGTTTGTTAAAGTTTGATATATCGGTTGGTAATATCTGAAAAAGAGTTCATGGTGTAATATGGATTACCATTAAAATTGAAAATATTGTCGTTATAAGCCATATCACACAAGAATATCAAACATAAACAAAGAAAAATAACAAATAAGCAAACAAGTAAAAAATAATAATCTAACCTAAGTTAGGATAGACCTTAGACCTAGACGACTCCTAACTGTTTAGACTGTCCACGGAGGATATATTGTTGAATCTGACCACAAGTTAATCAGGATCAATGGGAGGTATCTGTGCCTAAGCAACGGGCCTAATTATGCCAAACCACCACCTTCGAGATTTCGCCCCTCAATCCCCAACCTTAGACAACGATTTGACAAGAGTCAGATTCAAATTAACTTTCCCCTTAGGTCATATGAGTCCGAGATGTCCCTAGAGCCAACATCTACTCAGTTTAGTTAGGTTTGGGTTAGTGAGTGAGGAGATTGTTTGTGGGCTAAGGGGGTAATAACTTCCCCACTTTATCTTGTTCATAGGGCAAGCCCTTAAATCAATTTAGTGCAATGTGTACATGAAAAGCAACACTTAACCAATGAAAATAATTCAAAGTGTTCCTATACTACATGCTATGCACACGTACCTTTGCTCCAGTACTCTTCAATAGCAATGTAAAATGTGAACAATTTGACACGTGCCTAAATGCAAGTCTAAACTATTTTTAGCATTTAACAAACGTCATTTTACTGTTGAGGTTAGAAAGTATGTATAGTGAGACAAACAAGGAAATAAATAGCCATAGAATTTCAGCTTTGCAATTCAGTCAATCTGTAAAAATACAGGTTAGTAGTTTACTCAGATTGCTACTGGAATGTAGCAAATCTGAGGACTTCTGGGCTCTGCTTTCTTGAGTAGAGTCTAAGGCCACTAATGTGTCCACTGCAGCAAAATTTCATTGTTGTTAAACCTGTACACCAAGAACAAAGAAGAAGGTTAACCAAAAATATAAACTTAAAAAGAGAATTACTTACTATCCCTCATCGGCAATGACGCTAAAATTTGATTGAGATTTAACCTGCACACAAGAATACATAATTTCAGAACGTAGAATAAAGAGTGCAAGTACTCAATACTACCACAATAGCAAGTGACTATGCGGGTCGTGATCCACAAAGAGGGACTAGCGATGGAAGCTTTTTTAATAAGTTCTCTTTTAAGTTACAAAGTAAGGTTAAATATCTTCTTTTAGTTCTTTAAAAGAAAAGAGAAATAAGTTAAAATTAAGTTAGGAAGAAAGTGGTAGATTAAGAATGTGGAGAAAATAGAAAATGAGTTATACAAAGAAATTAAAAAGAGTGATGAAAGAGCTAGATGTTGATGGTGTTGGTGATCTAAACTAAAAAAATTAAAAGATAGAAAACTAAACCTTAAAAACTTACTTACCTCTTCGGGGCCTGCTTACCTTTGACCCGTATCGACGACGTACCTTTGTTTGAAGGCGAGCGAAGTATGACAAATAGGATCTTCCCTATTCTCGATTTACACTATGAAATGAAGGGGCAAGCTACACTACCACAGAAATGGAGGTCCAGCATCATAAGACATCAATGACACTTGCAAGTGCAAGGCAACTTCGAGGCTATCGGATTCATTTGGATCCACAAACACAGAAAAGGGAAGCAAACGAAAATAAGAATAGAAAAGAAAAGAAACTTCTATTCGATTCAAATAACAATGAAATAAAAGATTAATTACACTGATGTCACCCTTAGTACAAACTTGTTCTCATTCCTCCATGAAAGTCTTCTCTCCTCTTAGTTACATAAAAAATAAAAATTACATAAAAGAAAACTAAAAACCTAAGTTACAAACTATAGTATAGCCTAAATTCTACTCTCTGCTTAATCATCCTCTTTTGCCTTTGAGATTGCAGGTATTTATAGGAGAAATATAGAGGGTAGAGGAGTACAAAGATAGGGGAAGCTGACTATTTCTGAATTTGAATCCTCCCCTTATCTTCATACTTGATTTGATGTAGATATTCAGTTCTGATCTGTAGTTTGATGGCGTATTAATTACTGAATATAACTTATCAAATGATAAATAGAAATAGTGATCAAATTAAACATGTAGCCCTTTAAGTTTTCTTTCTATATCATCTTGAATCATCAAATTTGAATTTTGGTAGCGAAAGATATGATTCAAATACTAAAATTTATCCAGTCAGAATCTAAGTCAAATTTGCTTCATCTTATCCATTGATCTTCTCTCTATCCATTTATCCTTTTGGATTGGACTCTGTATTTGACATTATCCTCATTGATGTTTAACCACTTGATTCACTAAAAACTGAATTTAACCAACTGAATTTGGGATCATCCTCTTCTAACCAATAAATCTAGTTAAATCTGATTTAATTGATATTCATTTGATTTTATCCTCTTTCTCCCCATGATTATCTTATGCAAAATAGACATTTAAGATAAGGAATTTAGCATATTTATTACATGATAAGTATGAAAATATAATAAAGAATAATGCAATAAATGTGTGCAATCAGCTTAAATCTCAATCAAGATAATAACTAAAGAGTGGGACATCCTCAAGCTACATGAAATCTAGAAAGTCTTCATATATCATAAACATTATTACTAAGATAATTTATCAGTGAATATGTCCAGATAAAATACTTGCAAGTAATAATCCAAAGTCAGTATCATATGATAGATCAAAAATTAAGGTAAGATATTCTCCCATATGATCAGGACCAACTATTATTAATCTCATCTAAATATGAATTAAGATCCCATGTAAATCTCAACTTAATCTCTAGGTCCATACATAAATCAAAGCATCAAGATAAATCAATCTTAGGTTAACATCTTATTTAATCCATCTTTATTGTCCAAATGAATTCTCGTCTGAAACATCATCCAATAGATGTCCAATAATACCTTAATCTACTAATATGAATCTGGCCAATCTCAAGATCAATCTAAGTCACAGTCTAAGGTGGACGCCAACTAGCCTAGAATAAAAATAATAATCCTCCTGATCGTACATATATTTTATATTCTTTTCATTACACTCCTACATTTATCGTGTAATAAATCTGCTAATTTTCTTGTCTAAAATATCTATTTTGTAGATGCTAATAATGAAGAGAAAGAGGATTAAACCAAATAAATACCAGTCAAAATCGGATTTAAATGGATCTATTTCGTTAGCTGAGGATGATCCCAGATCTAGTTAGAACAAATCAAGAATTGGGGCAAATGTTCAGCTGAAGATCAGCGCAAATCAGAAAGATAACACCAAATTGAAACTGGTAAAATTCAGATTTCTATAAATGCATTTTGGTTAGCTAAAGATCAACCGAGGATAATATCAAATACAGAGAGATAAATGGATAGAGAGAAGATCAACGGATGAGTGAAGCAAGTTTGACTCAGATTCTGACTGGATACATTTTAGTATTTAATCATAAATTTCGCTACCGAATCTCAAATCTTATTATTCAAGATGATCCAGAAAGCAGTCTTACAGGTATACAACTCTTATGTTGATCACTATTTTTAATTCTGTCATTTGATAAGTGATATTCAGCAATCAACACGCCAACAAACTACAGATCAGAACTGAATATTCACATCAAATCAAGTTTGGAGATAAGGGGAGGATTCAAATTCAGAAATAGCCAGCTTTCCCTATCTTTACACTCCTCTAACCTCTGCATTTCTTCTATAAATACCTGCAATCTCAAAGGCAAAAGGGGAGGACCAAGCAGAGAGTAGAACTTAGGCTAATTTGTAGTTTGTAACTTAGGTTTTTATTTTCTTTCATGTAATTTTTGTTTTATTATGTAACTGAGAGGAGAGGATACTTTCATGGAGGAATGAGAGCAAGCTTGTACTGAAGGTGACACCAGTGTAAGTGATCTTTTCTTCCATTATTATCTGAATCGAATCGAGTTTCCTTTTCTTTTCTATTCTTGTTTTTGTTCGCTTTCCTCTTTTGTATTTGTGGATCCAAATGAAACCGATAGCCTTGAAGTTGCCTTCTCCTTGCAAGTGTCGTTGATGGCTTATGAAGATGGACATCCATTTCTATGGTAGTATAGCTCGCGGTCTTCATTTCATAGTGTAAATCAGGAATGGGGAAGATCTCATCTGCCATGCTTCGCTCGCCTTCAAAGAAAGGTATATCGTCGATACGGGTGAAAGGTAAACAGGCGCCGAAGAGGTAAGTAGGTTTTTTAGGTTTTAATTTTTCTTTCTTTTTTTGTAACTTTTAGTGTAGATCACGAACAACATAATCACCCAAATCTCTTTCACTCTTTCATTTTCTTTGTACAGATCACTTTTTTTCTCCATCTCCTTATTCTATCACTTTCTTCCTAACTTGACTTTAACTCCATTTTTCATTTTCCTTTTAAAGAACTAAAAAAGAAATTTTAACCACTAATTGTAGCATAAAAGATAACTTGCTAAATAAGCTTCCATCACTAGTCCCTTCTTGTGGATCACAACCCGCATAGTCACTTGCTATAGCGGTAGAATTGAGTAACTTGTACTTTTTATTTTAAGTTCTGAAATTCTGTATTTTTTGTGCAGTATCTATCTCAAGCAAAAATTTTGGCGCCATTACCGGGGAGGGACGGTAAGTAATTTCTTTAAATTTACATTTTTGGTTAACCTTCTTCTTGGTTTTGGTGTACAGATTTAACAACAAGAAACTTTTGCTGCAGTGGACATATAAGTAGCCTTGGACTCTGCTCAAGAAAGCAGAGCCAAGAAGCCCACAGATTTGCTACATTCCTGTAGCAATCTGAGTGAACTACTAACATGTATTTTCTACAGGTTAGCTGAATTGCAAAGTTTAAAAATCTGTAGCTATTTATTTCCTTGTTTGACTCACTATATATACATTTCTAACATAAAAGTAAAATGATGTTTGTTAAATGCTAAAAATGGTTTAGACTTGCATTTAGGCACGTGTCAAATTCGTTTACATTTCCATTACTGTTGAAGAGTGCTGGACCAAAGGTACGTGTGCATAGCATCTAGTATAAGAACACTTTTGGATTGCTTACATTGCTTAAGTGTTGCTTTTCTTGTACACTGCACTAAATTGATCTAATGTCTTGTCCTATAAACAAGATAAGATGGGGAAGTCGTTACCCTCCCTTAGCCCACAAGCAATCTTCTCACTCACTAACCCAAGCCTAACTAAAACTGAGTAGACGTTAGCGCTAGGGACATCTCAGACTCGAATAGGAGACTGACCTAAGGGGAAGTTGATTTGAATCTGACTCTTGCCGAATCGGTGACTAAGGTTGGGGATTGAGGGCGAAACCCCGAAGGCTGGTGGTTTGGCTTAATTAGGCTCGTTGCTTCTGCGTGGATACCTCCCACCAATCTTGCCCCTACCTGGCCGATTAACTTGTGGTCAGATTTGGCAATAAACCCCTTGTGAATAGTATAACCAGTTAAGAGTCGTCTACGTCTAATATTTACCCTAACTTAGATTAGATTTTTTTTCTTTTTATTTGTTTGCTTACTTGTTTGTTTTTTCTTGTTGTGTGATATGGCTTATAACAACAATTTTTTTTTCAATTTTAATGGCAATCCATATTATACACCAACCTCTTTTTCGAATATTACCAGCACGGTGTATCATAACTTTAACCAACATAGCGTGCCGGATTGGTCTTATCCGAATCAATATAACCCATGCCCCCAATCTTATAACCATTCAGAATAATTTCAACTCTTCACAGAGTCAATGAGGATTCACCTCCCCTGAGTCAAATTTTCAACTAACTTGTCCTCCTTATCCACCTTGTCCACAATATTTCTAAGATTCACACTCAGTTCCGCCAGTCCAAAAGAGAAAACCATCAATTTTGGAATGAGTATGCGTGAGTCCAAACAACAATCACAAAATCTGATAGACTCACAATTTCACCACCAATTCCAAAACAACACTTCATCTTTTCAAGATCAATCGCAACAAAATGATGAACCAATCAACTATGAAAAGATGCTTGAAGCCATGACTCAGGCTCAAAACGCTCGTAATCATGACATAGATATGATGGTCCAAACACTACGATCTCACCGTTTGGCCAGTTCTGATGTCGCTAACCATTCTGTTAGAGTCGAAGAGTCATGTTGTTTTGGAAAACAATGTTCCATTTCAGCACAATCATTTGAACTTGCCCAAACTCTAAATTTTGAAAGTGACATTGACAGTTTGGCAAGTTATCCCTTTCCTGAAATTGAACTTGAGAATGAATATGATCATGAACCTCAACATAGTGATTCAATTCTACTTCCTGATTCACTTATGACTCCGGTGTCTTCACCTGATTTCAGTCTTTTTCCCAAGTCAACATTGGATCCTGTGCCAATTCATAATGAAATTGAATCGCCCATCTTTGATGATCATCATATTGAACTTGACCATTTTATAATTTTGAAAGTCCCATTGACAAATTGGCAAGTTCTTATTTTTATGAAATTGAACTCAATGAGAAATGTGACCTAGATTCTCAATTTTGTGATCCAGTTCAAATTTTCGAATCAATATTGACTCCTAGTTGTTACTCGACTTGAGTAATATTTTAGAGTCAGCTTTGATTCCCACATCTGTCATTCTTGAACTTGAATCACCAATATTAAGTCACATTTTATTGTGGGAAAATGAATATGGACTTGAGAGTTTCAACTTCTTGATTTGGACCCACTTTCTGAACCAATCTCGACTCCTGAACCTTTACTTGACTTAAGTCACTTTCCTGAGTCGGTATTAGTTCCCATACCTCCTAAGTCCAAGTCAATCATTCTATCTTTTCACACTCCATTTTGGGACAAGGCGGTTGACAAAATTGACTCCAAAATTAATTATGGAATTTGGAAATTATATGGGGTTAAATTTTAATAAAAATCATTCATATTTATATCATTTTAATAGGTTATATAAGAGAGATTTCTGGTGGGTTCCTCCGAACTCCACGAAAATTCGATTGGGCACATTTCGTGGACTAATCAGACCACCACCGGAACCACCATCTTAGGGTAGTATTTTCCTTCCCTTTCTTCTTTTTCATACATCCATGCATTAATTCATACATTGAGGATAATGCATGGGATAGGTGTAGGGGAGGGTTCTAACATAACTTAGGTTTTTCTTTTATTAAAAAATATTATTAACATTTTCTTTACTTTTAAAAACTTTTAAAAATAGAAACAATATTTTGACATATTTTTTGTAAGAAATTAAGTCAATTTTGAGGAATAGGAAATCAAAAATTAGGATTTCTTATACTTGGTCAAAATAAGATTATTTGTTTGATTTTTAGGATTAGGAAGATAATTTGTCAAAGTAATTTAGTCTTGATCTTTATCTTGATGAAATATGCACACTTCATCACTTACACACTTAGGGTTCAAAAACAAAGATTCTTATGCCTTGAAAAAATAAAATAAAAAGAAAAAATAAAAGATAAACAAATCTAATTACTGATTAGTTAGGTGCTTTGGCCTAAGTAAGCTTTAGTATTTATGCGAAAGATGATTAGATAAATTTGAGAAAAAAATATATAAAAATCCTCTGATTAAGTTAGGTATTTGTGCCTAATAAAGTATAAGTATTCACGCCTAAAAGTGGTTTATATAATAAAATTCTTAGTTTTGTGGCCTTGTTTGCTCGAGCCCTTATGTCCTTGGGGTGTTTTCTCACCCGGTGCCCTAAGACCGTTTGGTTTGGCAGTCATCGATTAAAGGCTCGTTATATGGGCAGATTATAAAGTCTAATAGAAAAGAATAATATATATAAATAAATAAGGCAAAAGAGTTAGAGTTAAAGAATCCTTAGTCAAAATTTTCACGGTCACAAGGTGAATATGACTTAGGGTAAAGTAATAGACTAGATAAGAAGTATAATTTGACTCCTTACTTTGATTGATAACAAATTTTTGAATAGAGACTAAGTTAAGAATGAAAAATTCAGTTTTCCTATAACTTATAGATTACTTAAAACTTACAATAATATTTCAAATATTTTTCTTTCAAAATGTGTTTTCAAAATACTAACATTTTTCTCTTTCTTTACGGATTTTGTGGGTGTAATCCATTGAAAATCCTTACGAGACAAAACTCGTCCTCTAGGGGAAACCTAGAGGTTTAACGGCTTGTTGCACATGCTCAGTGCAATCGCGTGACCTGCGAAAGTGGTCTAATAATATCTTTGGTTTAGTTTTGTTGATTTGCTCGAGGACAAGCAAAAGATAGGTGTGGGGGTGTGATCGTACATATATTTTGTATTCTTTTCATTACTCTCCTACATTTATTGTGCAATAAATCTGCTAATTTTCTTGTCTTAAATATCTATTTTGCAGAAGATAATAATGAAGAGAAAGAGGATTAAACCAAATAAATACCAGTTAAAATCAGATTTAAATGGATATATTTGGTTAGCTGAGGATGATCCCAGATCTAGTTAGAACGAATCAAGGATTAGGGTAAATGTTCAGCTGAAGATCAGAGCAAATTAGAAAGATAACACCAAATGGAAACCGGTAAAATTCAGATTTCTATAAATCCATTTGGTTAGCTAAAAATCAACCGAGAATAATATCAAATACAGAGAGACAAATGGATAGAGAGAAGATCAACGGATGAGATGAAGCAAGTTTGACTCAGATTCTGACTGGATACATTTTAGTATTTAAATCATAACTTTCGCTATCGAATCTCAAATCTTATTATTCAAGATGATCCAGAAATCAGCCTTACAGGCTACAACTCTTATGTTGATCACTATTTCTAATTCTGTCATTTGATAAGTGATATTCAGCAATCAACACGCCAACAAACTGCAAATCAGAACTGAATATTCACATTAAATCAAGTTTGGAGATAAGGGGAGGATTCAAATTCAGAAACAGCCAGCTTTCCCTATCTTCATACTCCTCTAACCTCTGCATTTCTTCTATAAATACCTGTAATCTCAAAGGCAAAAGGGGAGGACTAAGCAGAGAATAGAACTTAGGCTAATTTGTAGTTTGTAACTTAGGTTTTTATTTTCTTTCATGTAATTTTTGTTTTATTTATGTAACTGAGAGGAGAGGATACTTTCATGGAGGAATGAGGGTAAGCTTGTACTCAAGGTGACACCAGTGTAAGTGATCTTTTCTTCCATTTTATTTGAATCGAATCGAGGTTTCCTTTTCTTTTCTATTCTTGTTTTTGTTCCCTTTCCTCTTTTATGTTTGTGGATCCAAATGAAACCGATAGCCTCGAAGTTGCCTTCTCCTTGCAAGTGTCGTTGATGGCTTATAAAGATGGACATCCATTTCTATAGTAGTATAGCTCGCCTCTTCATTTCATAGTGTAAATTGGGAATGGGGAAGATCTCATCTGCCATGCTTCGCTCGCCTTCAAAGAAAGGTACATCGTCGATACGGATGAAAGGTAAACAGGCGCCGAAGAGGTAAGTATGTTATTTAGATTTTAGTTTTTCTTTCTTTGTTTGTAACTTTTAGTGTAGATCACCAATACCATAATCACCCAAATCTCTTTCACTCTTTCATTTTTTTTGTACATATTACTTCTATTTTCTCCATCTCTTTATTCTACCACTTTCTTCTTAACTTGACTTTAACTCCATTTTTTATTTTCCTTTTAAAGAACTAAAAGAAGAATTTTTAACTATTAATTGTAGCATAAAAGAGAACTTGCTAAACAAGCTTCCATCGCTAGTCCTCCTTGTGGATCACGACCCACATGACCATTTGCTATAGCGGTAGAATTGAGTAACTTGCACTTTTCATTTTAGGTTCTGAAATTCTGTATTTTTGTGCAGGTTCTATCTCAATCACCTCCATACATGTAATGATATTAATAAACACTCATATGAACTTGCTAAACAGGATGAGCACTCACCGATGTCTCATGAAGGAATACATCTAATCGAACTAGTAAAATACGTCAGATAATCACATGAAATGATATAGGTACTCATACAGATAAAATAAAGCATATGGTTGCATGAAATAAAGCAAGTCACACACACACATATATCAAATCATTTATCACAAAATTCTTATTTAATTGAAGGGGGAAAGAACACTCACCTGAACTCGATCCCAAGTCCAAAGCACTGAAATCATAAGGCCCCAATAAATCTACGTGGTTCATTTTAATAAAAATTATTAAGATTTTAAAAGGATTCTTTACTTAGGAGTTATAAGGGGTTTTAATCTTGATTAATTAGTTTGTGGGTTAGAAATATAGTCTTCTGGGTCTAATGAATTTAATAGGTTTAATTTAAACCAATTTCTAATATTTGTTTGATTTTTAATAGACTTTAAACCATTAAAATACTTAACGGTCTGAATCTAACATTAAAGGAAAAGGTTTAAAGTTGGTGATTTGACTTAATTTCATGTTGCTATTTGTCTAAAATTTATCATAGAAAGTAGAAGTATTGTAGATTATTATTTATATTTTTCTCCATTTTTGATATTTTTATCTAATTATTTTAATTGTACAATTTTCTTTCTTTCTTCCTTCCTTTCTTTTTTTTATACATCAAGTAGCCCAGCCCAGGCCAGGCCCAGGCCCCGGCCGGACCAGGCCAGGCCCAGGCCTAGTCCAGAATATCTTTTCTTTTTTTAATGTATTATTAATAGTGGGCTGGCCCAGGCTGGGCCGGCCCTGCCCAGGCCAGGCCCAGGCCAAGCCGGGTCTGGCCGTAATATTTTTTTTAATTTGTTTAATTTTTTTAAAAATCTTTTGTTAAAAATTCTGAAAAATATATAAATTAAAATTATGAGTTGGAAAATCTTCACATGTATTTTAGTTGGATTTTAAATTGGGGTTTTGATGTATAAAAAATATTCATGGAGATCATGGTATAGACATGATTTTAATAAACTATTTATATCAAATAAATTTTGAGAAAATAAATTACTTACTTGGATTTGATCTCCCCTATCATGTTCCTCAATCTCTGCAATTCAAAATTCCTTTTGTTCATGCTTCGCTTGAGGAGAAAAGAAAGAAGGAGGTGGGAAAAGTTGGGTCATGATATTTCTTTGGAGGTAGAAAAGAGAAGTACTTAATTTTTTTATAGGTTATTAGGGATTTTAAAAATCAGAATTTCAGTTGGGTTCAAACTGCTTGATTGAGTAGTTAGGATTTAGATTAGGATTAGTTAAGATTTATGAAAAGATTTTATAAGATAGTATTTGGATTAGGATTAAGATTGGGTTTTGGGTTAATGAGTAAGGATCTCAATGGTAATAGGTTATGGGCTAGAAAAAGAAAAGATATGAATAATGATAACAATAATAACAATAAATACTAATAATCAAAAAGAAATAGTAGTAATAATAATAATAAAATTCTCAATATTAAAATATTATCTAATAATACTTGGTAAAAAATACTACCATTAATAATAATGACTAAAACAATACAATAATAATAAGAATAATAACAATATCAATATTAATAATAATAGCAACTATAATAGTAATAGTAGTAACATTATAACGGAAAAAATACTAGCTAGTAACTAAAATAATAATACTTAATAATGCTAAATATAAATGTAAGGTCCAAAACACCATTTACTATCTTAAAATAATTTGTACTATAAATTAAGTTAATAAATAATAATAAAATAACCAGTAAAATAAAATAAATAGTTTAGAAAAAATACAGTATATTAGACTAGAGATATTACATATTTAGAGTTGCAAGGCTCATAGATATACACATACATAAAATTGATTTCAAGATTTGTTACCATAAATCAAAAGTATTATAGTTTTGAATTTCCTTGTATAGAAATTCATTTTGAGAAAAAATGACTTTCAAAAGATTTATTTCAAAAATACATTGTAATTGCAAACTGGGATTTCAAGAGTTTATATGTCATGTTAATTTTCGATCACATAGACCTCATCAAAAGAATATGTTTAAACCCAATTTTGCAAGTTTTTAACATAGTATATTTTAAAGATTTATCAAAATAAATTTTAAATTTCAATATGTTTTCAATTTTGAGCTCAGTCGGTCGACTGTCCGGTCGACCTCCTGCAAAATTGTTAAGCTTGCTCTGTCAGTCGACTGCCCAGTCGATCAGATATGCACATGCTTGTGCACATACCAAGCTGCATAGATTTTATCTTTAACGGCTATATTTGATTTTGGACTATTTTAGCTTATTTCTAAACGGTTGTTTTTGGGTTTAAATGTCTATTTTTGTTTCCCTATAAATTGGGGCACTATAGAAAATTTTAAAAAAATATAATACAAGATTATGTACACAAGATTCAATTTTTACAAGATTTCTAAGTTTAGAGTTGTAAAGTCCAAATCTCTTTGCTTTGTGCTTCCATTTCAAAGCTATACAAGTTTTTCCAAACCTATACAAGTTTTTTCACTCACACAATCTTCAGCTTCCACTCTCTACTGCAGATTACAAAATTGTGTTTGTTGAGCATTTGTGATCTAGAAGAGATCACCATCTCTTGTATTGTTGAAGGTTGATGAGGTTGAGGCCTCGGTACAGCTTGCGGGCATGAGTTGCTCCGTATCTTGCGGGATAGAGCTTTGGTTGTAAGAGAGTCAAAAATAGTGGACATCCTTCATTGCAGTGAAAGCGGAGACGTAGAGCAAATGGCTCTGTCACGCCCCGCTTCCCAAGCACGCTGAAGCGAAGACGTGACGAGAGTCGGCGACACATATACGCAAGAAAAATACCTTACGTATACGCGCTAAGCCTTAGGTAACCCGAACAAGCTATAAAATCTACCATGATAAATCAATATCACTACAATATGACATATAAATATCTAACACAATGATAGCAGATGAATAAAAGAAAGAAAATAGCAACTGGATGCGATAAAGACAGAATCAGGAAATAACATTAATAAAAGAGTAAGAATACCTATAATCAAGAAAAAAGAAACTCTAGCTCCTCGTAACGCGTACGATCACACGAACACCTGAACGATATAAGGAGATAACCAATACTCTAGACGTGAGAATGCAGGGTCGTCAGAAGCGACCTAATGAGTGTGTATGTAAAAAGAAAGGTGCTCGGCATAAAAACAATAGGAACATATAACAATATGATAAACTGCAGACAGAAAATAACTAAATAAATAACATGTTAAACAAATAACTGAAGTATAACTGATTAACTACAAGTATGTAGAGAAAAAGCAACTATTATAACTGTAAAAAAAACAACCATTGTCAAGATGTATAACCTATCATATGTCACTAGTTTAGTATATAATCTGGTCATGTGTACATTCATACGTCATAAGGCAGGGTATCAATTCAGAGCATAACACTATAACTAGAGAATATACAGGGGGCGTTTTAAGTTACTCAATAATAATAATCAGTACCGTTTGATATTTCAATTGCCTCCCTACCAGCGTCGCACATCACTGATAGTCCATACTAGAGTTCGCACTCTGGCATAACTTACTCGGGCCTAATATGTGAGTACCAAGACCCGAACAAAGGAGAGACCAAATATCACACGTTCCTAATATTATTACTGTTTGGTTGTTACGTTCTTATATTATTCTTGTCCCTTTCCTACCGGCGTCCCACAACACCGACAGTTCACGCTGGAGCCCGCACTTCCAGTAGAACTCATCCGATCTCCGATATGTTGTTACCATTATTCGAATAGGGGAGAGACCAAATAAGATATGCTTTTGGTGTTATTATTCATACAGGTATGTGTGTGTGTGTGTGTGTGTGTGTGTGTTAATATGCACTGAGAATACTTATCACGCTAACACCAGGCAACACAGGCAGGAGGGAGGAAGTTGCCCAACAGATTCAAGAGGTGGCCCCCACAGATTCACGAGGTGGCCCCCACCACGTGTGTGGTGTGGCACTTTGCTCTGTGTGGCACTTTGCTCTGAGGGAAATAGATTTTAGATGTGCCCCCACATATTCAAGAGGTGGCCCCCACCATGTGGATGGTGTGGCACTTTGCTCTGTGTGACACTTAGTTTCATTCAGGATCCGTCGGACGTTAGCACGATTGTGGGATACATCCTCGTCATCCTGACACCAGGCAGCATGCTCCGCCGGATGCCGGTATGACTGTACTATTAACAGAGTAACAGTGCAGGGAACATGAGTACAGGGGATACCAGAGTTCAGGGGTACAGGAGTTCAGGAGTACAAGAGTACCAGATGTCTGGTAGCAGTATAATAATCATGCCAAGGTTCCCGTAAAAGTGATAATCGTGAATATGTAATATAATACAGGTGTCAGATGTAATATTATCCAGTCAGTGTCACAGTATAAGGTATACCTCCACTAGTTCTGAATCAATATTGGTACAGAAAATGACGCTAATAAATATTCAGATCAGTAAAATATATATGGTGAATGTTTACTGACATCTCATGAAATGATACAGATAATCACATTGGTAAGATACATCAGATAGTGACATGAAATGATAAAAGTAAAACACAAATATATGTAAACAACGGTGAATAAGGAATTTAGACAAAAACAAACACTCACAACAAAATTAAATAATACTAAAATACTCAGAGAGAACAAAGAACACTCACAACAAAATTAAATAAAATTAAACAAAGAAGTGAAACACTTACAAAACAGAATTATAGAAGGAAAAGAAAACACTCACCTGAACTAGATCACAATCCAAAGCACTGAAATTCTAGGATTTCGATAAATCTACATAAATTATTTTAATAGGAATTGTTAGATTTTTTTAAAAGGATATTTTAAGGAGTTTAAATCTTGATTAATTAGTTTGGGAGTTAGAAATATGATTCTTTAAGTTTAATGAATTTAGTAGGTTTGATTTAAACCAATTTCTAATTTTTGTTGGATTTTTAATAGGCTTTAAATCATTAAAATACTTAACGAGTCTAGATTTACCATTAAAGAGAAATGGTTTTAAAGTGGGTGATTTGAATTAATTTATATTGGTATTAATTTAAAATTTTTATCATAGAAATAGAAGTATTATAGGTTATTGTTTATATTTTTCTCAATTTTTTTGATATTTTTAATAAATTATTTTAATATACAAATTCACCATTCTTTCTTCCGTTCTTTCTTCTTTTCTTTTCCTTTTATTTAACCAGCAGCCCAGGCCCATCTCAGGCCTAGATCGGACCAGGCCAGACCCAGGCTTGGTCTAGGATTTTTTTTCTTTTTTTTTTTTGGTTAACAGGGCCCAAGGCCCTATTGCTGGCCCAGCCGGCCTGGGCTGGGCCAGACCAGGCCAGCTCTGGCCCAGCCGGGCCGGGCCAGGCCAGTCTTGGCCTGGGCCAGCCAGGCTAGACCAGACTTGGGCACTTCCAGCCAGCCAGGCCAGGTCGGTCTGGCCTGCTAAAATCTCTTTTTTTTTTCGAATTTCTTTGTTAAAAAATTTGGAAAATATATATAGATTAAAATTATAAATTGGTAAATCTTCACATGTACTTTAATTAGATTTTAGATTGGGTTTTGATGTATAAAAATATCATGGAGATCATGGTATAGACCTGATTTTAATTAAATTATTTGTATCATATTAATTATGGAAAACATATTAACTTTCTTGGATTTTGATTTGCTCAAATCAAGACTTTGTAGAGTATTAAAATAATGGTTATATAAAAATTATATTAGATAAATTTCTAAGAACCATTAAATATATTATAGTGAGTTTTTCCATACAGGTACAGATAAGTTGAGTAGTAGATTGCTGAAATTAATAAATTATTTTTATGGTTCTAATTTAATTTAATTTTTTTAAGAAAAACAACTGAAATTAAATTCAGAAGTTATTTACTTACTTGAGTAGTTCCTCCTTGTTTTCTCCTCAATCCTTGTACCTCGAAACCACTTCGTTTATGATCCGTTTGAGGAGAAAAAAAAGATGGAAGTGGAGAGATTTTGGATTAGGGTTTTCTCTTTGAGGTAGAAGAGAAAGGAAGGGTGTGGGTCTTTATATATTATTAGATATTTTAGAAACCTGAATTTCAGTTAGGATTAGATTGCTTAATTTAGTAGTTAGGATTTAGATTAGGATTAGTTAATATTTATGAAAAGATTTGATATGATAGGATTTAGATTAGGATTAGGATTGGGTTTTGGGTTAGTGGGTAAGGATCTCATGGTAATGGGTTTAAATTATTGGGCTTTAATTAAAAAAATAAGTAATGTAAAGAATAAGAAAATAGAGAGTCGGCTTGTGGGCTTAGTTTTTAGGCTTAAAGAAAAATAGAAAAAATGAAAATAAGGAAGTGGGATTGGCTCATGCGGGCTTAGCATAAAAAGGAAAAGAAAACAAAAGGAAAAAGAGAATGGGTTGAGCTTTATTGGACTTAGAATGAAAATAATAATACTAGCCATTAATAATAATTTAAAATATCTAAATATAAGCAATAAGAGCTTATGTCATAAACAATAATAATACTAATAATGATACTAATTCAAGTTAATTAATAATAATAAGATAATAGGTAGAATCAGGTAAATTTTTTTAAATTAATTATATGATATTATTAAATAAGGGATATTACAGGCTCGCAATTCAAACACATCTTGGTGGTTGCCTTTGAAATTTTCTCTATTAACTCAACTCTCTCTTTTTGCTTGTGCCTAATACTTGCATATTGATAAACATTTTGTGATTAGCTTATTTTATTTTCGCATTGAGTTTTTAGATTTGCCATTGTGTTATGCCATTACTTATTCACCGTCCTCTAGGTGATTTCATAAACAATACAAATTCCTTCAAGAATTTTTGGACCCTCAAGTCCCTCACTCGGTGCCACAACACCTACAACACGAGCCCACGACTTACTCTGAGGCTGCGACCTCCAACTGCTTCAAATACAATATAGCATACTTGGTGATCAATCACCTTGACCACAAATAATGAAATCTCTCAAACAAGACTTCTATAGAGTATATAGAAACGACTGGCTCAAGCTTCTATGAGGAAAAACTTAAAGATTTGAAAGTGTAAGCTAAAAAAACTATTGTAAAAACTTCTTTGAAGATGTAAGAATTTTAGTACAAAAACAATTCTCACAAAAACTTGTTTTCTTGTTTTTTTATAAATCTTTTTCAAAAACTTAAAACTTGAAAGACTTAGTTGAAAAACTCTCTCTCTCTCTCTCCTCTCTCTCTCTCTCTCTCTCTCTCTCTCTCTCGAGTCTTATTTATAGAGAATATGATAAGACAATTAGAGACTAATCCTAGTCATTTAAAACATATTTAAACCTAAATAAAGTAAAAATATACCCGTTTGGGAATAAAGCAAAAACATTTGAATCCAAAAATGGCCATTATAATTAAACTAAGAGTAAACGATATAATAACCTGTCGACAGTTCAAGGAGGCTGTCAATAGCCCTGTGTACAATAGCTATATTTTTAGTCGTTGCGAAGCTCACCTATCAACAGTCTAATAAGCATGT
Organism: Agave tequilana; assembly: GCA_038442645.1. Taxonomy (NCBI): domain Eukaryota; kingdom Viridiplantae; phylum Streptophyta; class Magnoliopsida; order Asparagales; family Asparagaceae; genus Agave; species Agave tequilana. Next base: position 182,198 of record JAVJIF010006856.1, on the reverse strand, counting down.
TGACAGCTAACTGATATATCAATGTATCAGCTTTCGACAGCTGATGAGAGCTGTCCACAGTCAATTCCAAAAATCGAAAAACTTTACTCTCTGTAAAATGCTGTCAACGGCCTTCTTTTAAGGTTTGTCGACAACTCAGTCATCAGAGTTGTCGACAACTCTGATGAGCTGTCGACAACTCTGATGAGCTGTCTATAGGAAGAGTTAAATTTAAGGTTTTTTTGAAGTATTTCTAAAACAAGTTTCTCTAAACTTGTGTAAAACATAAAAACAAGTTAAAAAAATTCAAACTATTTTGTGTAAACCACAAACTCAAATTGAAACTTTTGTTCTTAAAATCAATATCAAACTTGTGTATGTATAAGCTTGAACAATCAAGTCTAATCTAAACTTTACAAAATCTAAACATCCTTACAAACTAGAATCTCCTTCTTCTTGTCTAGATTGAAACTCAATTCCTTAGAGCTTGACTCTTTATTGAGTGCTAGATGTGTTCTTTGTGCTTGAGATCTTGAATCAGCACTAGTTAGCTTCAAAAGTTGACTTTAAGTCTTTTGTTAAAACTAACACAAAAATTATGATCTTGATTAAATATGTAACTTAAAAAATAAAATCATTAGTACTATAATTACATGAGTTAATCATCATCAAAAAAGAGTGGTGAACTTTTGAGCCAACAAAATCTTCATTCACTGCCGCAACTCCGGCACAACTCTGATAATGGTATTGATACTGCTTCACAAGTGTAGACACCAAACAGATTTTCTCCTCCCTGTGAAGCTTGTGGATCTTCTTGCCCGGTTCCCCATTGCTCTTCTTCCTTCTCTGTATTGTATCTGACTCTTTACGACACTTCTGCTGCTCTGGTTCTGTGATTGTTTGTTATGTGCTGATAACCAAATGTTTGGAGGTCCAGTACAAGCTCTGAGTTGAGAGGCTGATCAATCTTAGGTGGAGGTTGAATTGGGTTTAAGCAGTGGATTATGGAGGCACAGGAGAAGGTTGTGAGAGGACATTGGAGCAGAACCATATAGAGTCCAAGCTCTCAAAGGTCATGTCACCATCTATGGGGATTGTGAACAGAAGCAGCTGGAAGAAAAAGAATGGATACAGAAGAGGATACATGATTTTAGTTAGAAAGCAAAAGCAAGGTGGAAAGCAATTTTGAATTTTGATTTCCAACGGCCCTCTACACATGATGGAGCAAAAACAATTTCACACATTCTCAGTCTATGAATTGTGGGGTCTACTGCATCTGACTATCTTCCATTTTGACTAGATCTGCCCAATTTTTTATTAGGTCTCTCTCGAGTGCCCGTTATTTAAATCCCAAAAAATGATAAGTAAACTCATTAGTTAGTAAACTCAGTAAATTAGTAAATATTCTTTTAAAATTACCTTAAATATCATTATATTATGCACACTCAATTTAACTGTAAAAATTCAGTTATAACCCCAATTTGAAATTAATTTCCCCTCCCTTGTTAAACCCCAGTTCCCCCTCCCTCCCTCTCCCCTCTCTCCCCTCACTCCCTCTCACGTCGATCTACCACCTCTCACATAGCCTTCTTTGTAGCTGATTAGGTCCCGTCGATATCCCACCCTCACACACAACCCTCCTCGTAATTGATTAGGTCCCATTGATCTCCTGCCTTCCGCAGAATCCGGATTCAGTGCTCAGGTTCGACATAAACAGCGACTCTGAGATGATACTGTTCTTGGAGCTACCGTGGGTTATCCCCCGGCAGAGCAGGTAAGGGTGCACTGGGAAGAGCAGGGACAACCTGGGCCTTGTCATTGCAAGTGAGACTGCATCGACCGTGGAGTAGTACACTCATCCACTCGCAGTTACCGAGAACATATGAGGAAGGGCTCGTTGTCTTCAATGCGGACATAGAAGCAGACGCGAACATAGCGTACCGTGCTAGGGGAAACTTTGGCCTGCAGGAAAATGTCGTGGCCCATGAGGGTCGAGAGCTTCAAGATGGAGTCGCTCCCTTGGGTGTCGGGGAGGTGGTGATGCTGGAGAGTAGAACTACTCAACAGAATTTGTATAGAATATGGGTATTGTCGGTCGGTGAGGCGCTTGTGACTATCTTCAACGGTCGGCCCCATGTCTGCAACCATTTGCTTCCTTTGGCGTTCGATGGAGATTGCAGTCAGTTATTAAACAAAATTTTTTCTTTAAGTTCTTTCCCCAATCTTGTACCATTGGATATTGAATATTACAACTAGCTAGCTTAATTTCCTTTTGTGGGTTCTTGATTATCAGAATGCTAACTAGCGAGCTAGCTAGCTAGCTAGCTGTATGATGATTTACAATACTGGAGTTCTTGATCATCTATGCACATAATTATTCCTAATGTATTAATTGTTGAGGACATTTTCTTTAATTTGTCTTCATGGTGATAATGTTCAATTTGATGATTGTAGCTGATTAAATTTGTTGAAGACAATAAAATATCTTTATTTTTTTTCCCATCTGTGCACTTTATTTTTTTGTTGTTCTTGATTAGGTCCCCCCAAATTACCATTTCCTTGTTTCTCTTTTTTTTGCTTTGTAGAGGATAACTGAAACACAAAACAAAGTTGTGATTACTTACAGAATGTGGGTGATGCTACAAATGACGAACCCACATGAAAAAAATTTCAACAAATTTAAACAATAAAAACTCACCTTTTCACGAGTGTAATGCTCTCAAGTTGTCATTTGCTTCTAAATAGCTATTTGGAAATCAAGGTGGGAGATTTTTTTTTAAGGAGGAATGAGTCGAAATATTTTAGAGTGTATGAGTTGAGTAATAAAGAGAGTTTTGAGATTGAAGAGGAATTAAGGTTATAGGGCTTTGGTGCACTTACTAATTACATGGGTATACAAACTAATTGTTATGGTAAAGTTATTGAAATCACCTAGAGGGGGGGTGGTGGGGGAATAGGTGATGGCTATACTAAGTGACAAATAATGCGGATTAAAAACTAATTAACAATAAGCAACAATAATAAAAAGACTTGCAAGAGAGTATACAAATAATAGAGCAAGTAAAGGAGAGATAGAGTTTAGAGATAGGTGGACAATCGCAAACACGAGAATATGTTTCGAGATTCGAGCCACTGCTCTACGTCCCCGCCTTCAACACGATGAAGGATTTCCACTATGCTTGATCCCACCGGATCGTCAATACAAGTTCTCACTAGAACTCTTTGGACACACTTGTCCTCTCTCACGGTGCCGCAACACCAACTAGGAGCTCACTAGCTCGCCTGAGGCCGCAACCTCTACAACTTCTCAATATGAAGAAACGGTGATCAACACTTGACCACAAACAATGGCTCACTTGCACAACCCTACAACCAAGATGAAGAGATGAAACTTTTGAGATTGTGTAGTGCACAAATCTAGAAGAGAAGTAGAGGAAGGCTTCAAGTTAAAAGGATTGAAAATTTAGCTCAATGAAAACTTTTTGCTAAAAGGCTAAACTTTTGAAACCTTTTGATCTTAATCTTGTAAATCTTGTATTTTAGTTGTAGAACACTCCCTCTATTTATAGGGATAAAAAACTGGGTTAAAAAGGCCAAGAGATTCGTTGGGAGAGATCCCAACAAAAATCAAATCAGAAAATAGCCGTCGGAATCTATCAACAGATTCTGACTGCTGTCGGTCGACCGCCAACGGTCGGATTTCCGACCGTTGGGAAAGCAGTCGACCGGACGGTCGACCGTGAGGCCCAAACAGAGAGTGAGTTCTCTCTGTCGGTCGACCGGTCCGGTTGACCGAGAAAAACAGAGAGCACCGCTCTTGCTCTCGATCGACTGGTCGGTTGACCGATGTGCACACATGCACAATGGTGCATGTCAGTCGACCGCACGGTCAACCGGCAGAGCAGTTCAGCTCTGCCAGCGGTCGACCGTGAGGTTGACCGGACTAGGCCAAAAACAGATTTTCGAAAGGGTTTTTTTTTTAAGATAAAAATTTTGATAAAAATTCTTTAGATTGGTATATACAAAATAGAGTTCTAGGGCTTATAAAGACCATGGTGTGATCATAAATCAACACTAAAAAGATTTGAACTTTTATTTTGATAAAAATTCTTTTTCTAAACAAAAACGGTTTTTCCAAAAACGAATTTTCAAAACTTTGTTTTTCTTAAACCTGATAAGAAATTTTGTAATAAAATTTTGTTTGTAAGCATGAAGCAATATCAAATGTGTGTGTGTGACAATCCCAAAGTTATCAACCTCTATCATCTCGGTTTTGACAAAATAGACTATAAATCCTAACTAAAATGGAAAATGTAAAAATACAAATCTTGTATAGTCTTCTCAAGTTGTTTGATTGATCCTTAAGCGCTTCAGTGTGCTAGGCTCTGGATCTAAATCCTCGCGGCTTCCAAATGTGAGTCTTGTGTAGGAGCCGTCAATCAACCTATGTTTTTACCTGAAACTCATTTAAAACAATCTTGTTAATTCCTAACTACATATGGTTTGTAATCATCAAAATTAGGGCTAATGGCCTTTGGCCCAACAATCTCCCCCTTTTCCTAATGACAAAACATATGGAGTTATTACAAATATTTTGTGGAGACTTCAAGTGAAGCTCCCCCTTAACATATGCATATAAAAGAATATGATATAAAAAAAATCTAAATGCATAACAAGGGCATGTATATGATATGTTAATAAACACATATGCCAACCATCCATGCATACCAAAGATACAGAAATAAAAACATGTATGCATATATGGTTACCTCCATCCATCCATAAATACCTCTATCCTCCAAAATAGATGATTTGGTCAATAATAGCATAAACACGATATACAACCAATCACATATGCCACATGGAGATAAGAAACATAACTGCCATATCATACCCAAAAAAAAAAGTGTCCATACAAGATAGGAGGTTCATGCCAACCTCAAAACCATATAACATAACACATGTTCACAAACATCAAACACAAAATGTGTCCAAATACATGTAGAAAAAAACAACAACCCAAAATAACACAGAAATAACTAAATAACTCCCCAAATATCTCTCCCCCTTTTTGACATCATCAAAAGGGGTCACAGTTCATCAGAATCATGTCCACCAAAATCAGGGTCCGTCGGTGGAGGTGGAGAAGAAGAAGTCCTGGCGGGGAATGGAGGGCCGGTAGTAGGAAAGGCTAAGCACGATCAGAAGGAAGAGGAGCCGGCCAATCAAACTTGGTGTATATGCCGCTGAGACAGGCATGCATATAGCGCATGAAGTCACAGATATGGCTGAGATCATGGTCCAAACGCTGCTCCATCCGTTGATAGTGTGCGGTCATCTCAGCGGAAATCTGCTGGCGATGCTCGATCATCTCAGCGGAAATCTGCTGGCGATGCACGATCATCTCAGCGGAAAGCTGCTGGTGGTGCTCCCGAATCTGAGAGGATAAGGCAAGATAGGGGTCGAAGGGAGCAGAAGAGCCAGAGGAGGATCCAGGGACATGAACAGCAGGAAAGATAGGCTGCGGCTGAGGAGCAGGAGGACGCTCCTCTTGAGGAGGGTGCTGTTGATGTCTACTGACGGTTCGATCGACCGTTCAGAGAAAAGATCAAAGTTTAATTACTTTAAAAGACGGGTAATGAGTATCCCAAAGAGCAAGTGCCGGTTTGGGACAAGAAGATGATCAGACGTCATATAGTTGATGATGAGCCTAGGGATGTTAATTCTAATGCCTCGCAGAAGGCAATAGATGACAAGAGGAGCAGAACCCCTAGCGTGACTATATTCTCCTGATTTTGGCAGGAGGTTATAGAACACGATTTTGGCCAGGACCTGGGCGGTGAGAGTATAATACTTCACCTCCTCGTTCCTAACTAAACCGGGGTTATCATCATCATAAAGCAGTGTAGATGCGATCTGGGCAGACTCACCGTCAGGATACTCAAAATCATGAAGGTCTACATTATAAATGTCTACCCCCTCACAGGAGAGGTGTACGTGACGTGCAAATTCTAGAAGTGTGATATCAATATCTCTGCCAAGACTCTGGATCTGATGTGATTATGTTCAAAGGTGAGATTAGAGTAAAAATATTGCACTAGGGAAGGATAAACAGATTCCTTAATTGTGACAAACTTTTCTAATTAACTGGTCTCAAAATAGATGCAAGATTAAGATGCTCAAAATCATTGAGCACCACAGATCTACCTGAATTCACATTTTAGCGGAGATTAAGACATGCCTATAGGAAGCATTTTGAGATACAAAAGGTGAAGATGAAGATTGGGGGGTTTCCCCTTTTCAGAACGGGTTCTTTTAGACATGGATGATGTATAAGCAAGATTAGGCACTAATAAGGCACGATCTAAACAATAGAACCTAGAAATCACCTATTCACCCCCCCCTCTAGGTGATTTCAATTGGTATCAGAGCAAGTAAAGGAGAGATAGAGTTTAAAGATAGGTGGACAATCGCAAACACGAGAATATGTTTCGAGGTTCGAGCCACTGCTCTACGTCCCCGTCTTCAACACGATGAAAGATTTCCACTATGCTTGATCCCACCGGATCGTCAATACAAGTTCTCACTAGAACTCTTTGGACACACTTGTCCACTCTCACGGTATCGCAACACCAACTAGGAGCTCACTAGCTCGCCTGAGGCCGCAACCTCCACAACTTCTCAATTATGAAGAAACGGTGATCACACATGACCACAAATAATGGCTCACTTGCACAACCCTACAACCAAGATGAGGAGATGAAACTTTTGGGATTGTGTAGTGCACAAATCTAGAAGAGAAGTAGAGGAAGGCTTCAAGCTAAAAGGATTGGAAATTTGGCTCAATGAAAACTTTTTGCTAAAAGGCTAAATTTTTGAAAACTTTTGATCTTAATCTTGTAAATCTTGTATTTTAGTTGTAGAACACTCCCTCTATTTATAGGGGATGAAAACTGGGTTAAAAAGGCCAAGAGATTCATTGGGGAGATCCCAACAAAAATCAAATCAGAAAATAGCCGTTGGAATCTGTCAGCAGATTCTGACTGCTGTCGGTCGACCGGGCCGGTCGACCGCCAACGGTCAGATTTTCGACCGTTGGGAAAGCGGTCGACCGGACGGTCGACTGTGAGGCCCAAACAGAGAGTGAGTTCTCTCTGTCGGTCGACCGGTCTGGTCGACCGAGAAAAATAGAGAGCACTGCTCTTGCTCTCGGTCAACCGGTCCATCGACCGATGTGCACACATGCACAATGTTGGAGGTCGGTCGACCGCACGGTCGACCGACAGAGCAGTTCAGCTCTGCCAGTGGTCGACCGTGAGGTCGACCGGACTAGGCCAAAAACAGATTTTTGAAAGGGTTTTTTTTGAAGATAAAATTTTGATAAAAATTCTTTAGATTGGTATATACAAAATAGAGTTCTAGGGCTTATAAAGACCAGGGTGTGATCATAGATCAACACCCAAAAGATTTGAACTTTTATTTTGATAAAAATTCTTTTTCTAAACAAAAACGGTTTTTCCAAAAACTTGTTTTTCCAAAAACGAATTTTCAAAACTTTGTTTTCCGAAACCTGATGAGAAATTTTGTAATAAAATTTTGTTTGTAAGCATGAAGCAATATCAAATGTGTATGTGACAATCCCAAGTTATCAACCTCTATCATCCCGGTTTTGACAAAATAGACTATAAATCCTAACTAAAATGGAAAATGTAAAAATACAAATCTTGTATAGTCTTCTCAAGTTGTTTGATTGATCCTTGAGCGCTTCTAGTGTGCTAGGCTCTGGGATCTAAATCCTTGCGGCTTCCAAATGTGAGTCTTGTGTAGGAGCCGTCAATCAACCTATGTTTTTACCTGATACTCATTTAAAACAATCTTGTTAATTCCTAACTACATATGGTTTGTAATCATCAAAACTTAGGACTAATGGCCTTTGGGCCAACAGTTATAATATTTGAAAAGTTTTTTTTTCTATACTTTGAACTTTTTATTTGAGGGTAAAATTCTCCAAGAAAATCTTAACTTATTTTTTGGGGCTGCTTATCACTTCTTTGGGTTTAAATAATCTTACTCGTCCTTCTCATATCTACCCCAAATCTTTGATATTTTTAAAATTATCCCCTAAATCATCATAATTTCAAAATTACCCTCCAAGTTTTTAAATAAATGCTAATTTACCCCCACCTTCAGTTAAAGAGAATCCAAATGGTGTATTCTCTATTTTATGTAATGTTTTTGTAAAATTCCTTTAATGCCCTCTCCATTCTTTCTTCTCTTCCATCCTCCTCGGCAGCAACTACTGGTAGTGAATTGGATGACAACGAGATAGACTTTTCTTTGAAAGACTCCATCAAATCTCAATGGACAAAAATATAACACACACGCACTCTCTCTCTCTTTCTTTCTCTCTCTCTATATGTGTGTGTGTGTGTGTGTGTGTGTGTGTGTGTGTGTGTGTGTGTGTGTGTGTGTGACCAGCTTCCAAATGGACACCATTACCACTGTCCTCCTCCACATAGTAGTCATCCATATCCCCTATCACGTCCACGTCAACCCCATGTCACCCTCTCCCGCGTGATCCCGATGATTTGCAGGAGGCGGGGGCTACAAAATCAACTTCAAACTCATCAAAGTGAAGGGATGCTAATGGTCTAGCAAACAAAATTCCAATGTGGGGTTTGGAACAAAGTGCACCTTAACCCTTAGGTTTTGTACATACAATTAAAGCAAAAACCCAAAAATCCCGGCCCATCATCAAACAATAGAATGTGCCACAAAGATTTAACCCAATTTATCATATTGATAATGATGTTCCATCAACGTACCTAAATCCTTCACAAAGTAGAACACCCATTCGGGGATTTGCATAATATCAAACTCTAATCCAACAAATCGCACCCAAAGCATACAAATCTGGCACATACGAATAGGAAAGACCCCACCTTTATCATCAAAGTACAATCTGATGCTATCAAAACAGAAAAAATATAATTGCTCGATTTGGATACTCAAATCAAAATCAATATAATTGCTCGATTTGGTATATTCAATCAAAATCAATAGAATTTCTCAACCTCGGAGATCTACAGAAGTCAGGGGATATCAGCGGCCAACCCAAATCACCACCACCCAACACAAATGCTGGACCTAGACCCCCTAATCACCGCCTGCACGGGCGGCGGAACCCAAATCACGCACCTGCATGTGTATCACCTCGCCGCCCATCGCTACCACTTGCTCCGTTGCTGTTGCTGCCCTACCTTGCTCGTCGTCCTCCATGGAGAGGGAGTGAGAGAATTTGAGTGAGTAAGGGAGTGAAAGAATTTGAGAGAGAGAGAGAGAGAGAGAGAGAGAGAGAGAGAGAGAGAGAGAGAGAGAGAGAGAGGGGGCTCTGTTAGTTAGTAAGGATAAAATAATAATCTTACTCATAAACTATTATAAATCTAACAGGAGCTGATGGTGGGGATAAATTTGATCGTTTTTAAAGAATCAGAGGGTAATTGAGCAATTAAGATGATTTGAGACGTAATTTTTGAAATATAGAAGAATTGGGGGTAGATATGAGAAAGACCCTTATTTATTCATCTTGGCATCAAAATTGAGTGTGCAAGCATGTGGCGTAAGATAAGTTTAGTTCTATGTGTAACTAGGGCTACAATCAGCTCGGATTGGGTCTGAGTCCCACTATAATCATACGACCTGGACTACTCAAATGTACCACTTTTGAATTGTCCCAGATCTTATAATGAACGGGGCAGGATTTTTGTCTTAGCCGAGTACATATTCGTTGTACTTAAAAGTTATAACAGATAAGGTGTTTAATACTTCAATACGTAAACATTTACCCTGCATGTCACATCACATGCAAGTTCATGACCTAAAGTATAGCATGCATTAGGAACCAAGGTTCAACTTGACGGTACATATTAATTGGGTTTCCATGTCTTTCACCATGCATGCATATATGCAACAACTTATATACAAGGAAAACATGCACAAACAGAATTGAACTGTTCCAGATGTAATAGTGATTTTTGCTATTCTGTACCTGAAACTGCAAGCAATGCAAGAAGAGAGGTTGCCCGGATGAATTGCGGGGCAAATCTCCTTTGGCAGTAAGCTCACTCAGGACATGAGTTACATACGCGTAGTGGCTGACTGCCAGAGGAGAATTTACCCTGTAATGCAACTGTTCATGTCATATGCATTGATAGATTGAGAGCGCGATGTTTCTTGTGTTGCTGCTGCTGCTGTTGTTGCTGTTTGAGGAGGTACACAGAGAATTGAATCCATGCACGATTATTTATCAATACTGCAAGCAGAGAGCGACCTCTCTAGAAGCCCAACGGCATATTCAATCTGCGAATTCGCACAACTCCACTTGCGGTGAGAAGAGGCGGCAATGAGAGAAGGAACATTCAGGAGCATGTTCTCTCCTCTCAACTTTTTTCTCTTTATTTTCATGTGATTGATGTATGGAAGTGAGAGGTGATTCTTCGGTTATATGCAGAAGCTCAGTACTGCATCCACTTAGCGCGAATAGTAAGATCATCTAAATCTTCGATAGTACTGATCAGTGAAGCACAATGTATATAATTTTGATGCTTTCCTATGTCGAGAAAGTATGGTCTCTATCTCTACTGAATTCTAAATACAGTGACTTAATTTGATGCATGAAAGTAACCTAACGTGTATATTCTCACAAAAATGAAACTTTAAGGAAATCATAATACATTAAATGTGAAAGATGGCATTTTTACTTTTTGAGAAGATTGTGAGAGAATGAGGACCATTTTCTAGTGGAAAACAGAATGAGTTGGAGGAAGGTCCTGGGAATAGTTCGGCATATCCTGTGGCATATCCTGAGTACAAACCTTTCCTGCTTGCTATAAAATCATGCATAAAACATAAAAGGGCAAACTCGAGCTTCACTCAAAATCAAGAAGGAGAATAAGCAGCTAGCTAGCTGATCGACGTGGGTACAGGAATAACAGGGCAGTTCTCCTTTGGCAAGAGCTAACCCTACAGATGACGCACACGCATGTCATCTTCTCGATCTCTCGATCTACCCCTGCCAAAGGAGAATTGCCCTGCTATTCTACTCGCAAGCATATCAAACGCTTGTAATGTTATGTTGCTTCCTTACTGAGAACATTTTACGAGCAGCTTCGACATGATATTGATCCTGGAGCTAGGTGCGTTCATATCTTTATATTTGATCCTGAGTTTGTGTACATTTCTATGCCTCACATGTATATTTTTATTTTGTGAAATTCCAAGGAGATTTTTAACAATCAACATTAGCAAATTTGAAATATAGTAATATATTTAACACCATATTAAGATGTGAAGGAAAGCGGAAAGTTATCTTAGAGTGTTTATGCAATAAATCCTATAGGTTGACATAAACCAATAACCCAATGCATACAGAATATGTAGCGACTATATTTTTATGTTCTGATGGAAAAAATAGACCACTTTTTCTTGGTATTTGAGCAATAAAAGGAGATAACATCCTTAATTTTTTTTGCACACTAGACATTTTATATCTCATAGTGACCTTAGGCTATCCTATGAACTATCAAAACAAAGTGTTGATGTATATATTAACATGTGAACCTGTGATCATGATTGATTCAACATAAAAGTGCATGCTTTGGAAACTTTTATGCTGGAGGTAACATAATAAATCAAGGTGGATGCTCATCCAACATACCTTTGCTATGTTCAATGCCAATAACTTGTTTTTGAAAATCACCTAGAGGGGGGTGAATAGGTGATATGGCTAATCTAAATAGTTCAATGCGGAATTTAAAAACTTAATGCAATACACTCAAGTGCAATCAACAAATGATGCACACACAACCAAGCCAAGCAATTATGAATGCACAATATGAATAGTTGCAAGGCACAAAGTAAAGAGAGAGATAGAGAGAGAGTCAATGGATCAAGCGCAAACAACAAGATATGTTTCGAGGTTCGAGCACCCAGCTCTACATCCCCGCCTTCGACACACGAAGGATTTCTAATCCACTAGCTAGTCCACAAAGAACTCTCACAAGGAGTACCCAACTTCTCCCTTTACAACCACAACCTCCTCCTTGAGGCAAGCTCCAATCCAACCAAAACAATCACCTCACAACTTGAGGGATTAGCACAAAGCAAACACAAGGATCACCTCACAACTTGAGGGATACAACCCAAGGTACAAAGCCAAGCAAAGATTGGGTTTTACAACTTGGTGGTCTAAACAACAACCACAAACAATTTCTTCTCCCACACAAAGATCCTATAGAAGAGATAGTAGATTTTAGCTCAAGTGTGGAGAAAACCAATGGAATGTAAATCAAAATCACAAAGAAAAATCTTTGGGAAAAACTGAAATCAAGATATAGAAGATGAATCAAAACTCTTTTCCCAAAAACCCTTTTCTTTGGTTTCCAAACCCTAGCAAAAACTCCAAATAGATTGTTCAATATGAGTTCAAAAACTTCTTTTTGATTGCTGTGAAAACACCAGAGAGTAGGAAAAAATTCGCACAAAAAATCTTAGAGAAAACAGGCTATGAATGGGGTATTATAGACCCCAGAAAAATATAGCCGTTGGCAGCAGAAACTGCCAAAAATGAACTGCCGGTCGACCGGCCGGTCGACCGTCCAACGGTCAAATTCTGACCGTTGCCAGCTACCGGTCGACCGCCCGGTTGACCCAAACAAACAGAGAGCTCTGCTCTCAGACCCGGTCGACCCTTACGGTCGACCGTCCCCGTGTCTGCCAAACGTGCACATATCTGTGCACGTCGGTCGACCGACCCGGTCGACCGACTTCATCCCAAGTCGACTTGGTCAGAAGACTAGTCGACTGGTTGAAGCCTGGAACAGAAAACTGGGTCAGAAAAACAGTTTAAAAATATTTTGAAAAATCTTTTAACACTCCTAAAAATCACCAAAAATAGTTTTATCATTTGCATTGATATATAAACATGTGGTAAAAAGTTTAGCTCAAATATCAATCAATATGAACTATTTTTGTGTCTTATCATTTTTACCAAAAACCAAAAACTGTATTTTCTAAAACTTGGATTTGAATAGAAAATACGTTTTGTCCAAAACTCTTCCAAATACAAAAACATGATATTTAAACACTTTGAAGCATGATGCATATGGATAGAAATCCAATATACATGAAACATATATGTATCATAGTTTTTGTCTTTAATTCCAAAAATAAGTTTTGTTAAAACACAAAACCTAAAACACATGAAATAGGTATATCAAAGTAAGTTTGTCTAAGAGTTGAAGCATGCATGTATATAGAACAAATCTAATATACATTAAACCATGTAAACTTGTTTTGATATAATATCTATTCATGCAAACCAAGATCAGTTAAACCAAAAACCGAAAACCAAAACATGAAACGTGTGTGTTGTGAACTTGAGCATATCATACTATTCTAATCTTTACAATTTGGATCTAAACACAAAACTAAACTATGGTACCGATGTCTTCTTGTAGAGCGCAATCTCCAAGCCGACTCGATCCAAAACTCTTTGATCCACCGAGCAAGTGCTATGTGTGATCTTTGACGCTCGGCTCTTGAATCAACATGTGAAAGCTTCCAAATCATCTTGTTGAAGCTAATCACCAACTAATAACTTGATTAATAATCTGAAACTAAATAACACAAGATTATTAGTACTCATAACTACATGAGTTAATCATCATCAAAACTAGAGTGGAAGGCCTTTGGGCCAACAATCTCTCCCTTTTTGATGATGACAAAACTCATGGAGTTATATATGCATGGATTAAAGTTAAACTTCAAAGAAGCTCCCCCTTAACTCATGCATAGGATAAACAACTAATAAATGGCTCTAGATACCAATGAAATTATACAACATGAAACATGCATAGATATGCATAATACAATAAATGGCTCTAGAAACCAATGGAAGATACCAATGAAATTTTCAAAAACAAATAAACATGTTCTAGATACCAATTAACAAAAACAAATAAACATGCTCTTGATATCAATTAAACTAAACAAATAAACATGCTCTTGATACCAATTAAATTCAATATATGCAAAACAAAACTAATGATCTAATGATCTCTTTTACAAGCTCTTGATACCAAAACTAAACATGTTCTTTAAATAATGCTTTTGATACCAATTGAACTTAATAAAAACATAAAACATGCATACAAACATGCATATAAACTCAAATTCTTCTCCCCCTTTTGTCAATCATCAACAAAGGGGTTAAAAACAAAACAAAACTAATAAAAACGTATTTTCCTCCTCTATTTGTTCAAAACAAGGAATCAATAAAGGGATGTTTCAAAAACAAAATATGCTCTCCCTTTTAGTCTAGAACAAAAACAATATTAATTAGGGGTCAAATCAAATATGATATCAATTAAAAATGTGTCAATGAAGTGCATCTAGATACCAATTAAAAATGAAACTATACCAATTGAAAAACAAAAATCTTGATACCAATGATAAGTAAACAAATAACATACCAATTGTAAATAAACAATCTTGATATCAATTGAAATTAAACATAACAAATTTTGAATTTCTAAACATAAATGTTGATACCAATTGAAATTAAACATAGATCTTAATACCAATTGAAATTATTATTTTTAAGTATATAAACAAATTTGATTTTGATACCAATAGAAATTATTGCCAATTGAAATTATTATTCTCTATCATAAAGTAAGGGAGTGGAATACTAAATACCAATTGAAAGATGAAATACAAGATTTTCTCCCCCTTTACGAAATACCAATAAAAACTATGATAAGGCTCGAATTAAGATACCAATTGAAAACTAAATCAATTGAAACAAAGTTGAAGCTCAAACTTATCATAAACAAAATCTTGTGATTAAAGATATAGGGATATAATAAGCACAAATAAAACATATATATGTATGAAAATTAGATACCAATTGAAATTGATATTCTTTGAAATGAAAGCATACATACATACAAATATATGAGTATACAAGAAATGTCAAGATTGATACCAATTGAAAGAATTCAATGATACCAATTGAAACAACAATAAGATCAAGTGTATACATCATATTCCTATCCTCCCATACATGATCAAGTTTAAAAAGATTTTCACAATAAAGCATACATGAGCATGGTCTCCCATCCAACCACCCTTTGATGGTAGGGGTTTTCAAAAATAGGTTTACAAATATAGTATGTTTGAAAACTACTACCAAGGAAGAATAACACAACTAGTTATATGAATCAACTAGTACGAGATCCTTCAAACAAGGAATAAAAAAAAAATATTTTTCATGAAGACACATGTAAACCACATGGCACTAAAACACTCAAAATCCATATAGCACAATTTGTACTCATGAAAACTAAGTCATGAGAAAACATTAAATAAGGTGAGTGTACAAGTGTTGTGAGAAACATATTAACATGAAAATGGACAATCAAGCTCAATATTGAAAACATGAAATTCATCTAGGATGTGAAATCACCAATTGAAATCATCTTAAAAATATGAAATTCATCATAAATGTGAAATCACCTAGCAAACATAAAATTCATCCAAACGATTTAAACTTCAAGGCATATGTATGTCATGTACAAACTAAAGTATACATACATATCCTAAACACAATGAGTCCACAAAAGTATATGCATGAATCCACGTGGCTCAAGGATGTATATGTATAAATGATAGTTTGGACAAGATGGACATATACATGAAGTTAAAACAAAATATGTAAAAATGATGAATACAAGTCAAATGCAAGAATCATCAAAACTAGACTATACTAGTACATCAAGTGAATACAAATGAGCGTTCAAGCACAAACATATATAAAGGTCTATTTGTAGCTCACTAGTTGTACAAGTATAAATCCTAGTCTTAATGAAAACTATCATTAAAGCAAGTAGTCAAAACATGAAGCATAAAACGGGTCAACAATCAACATGATCAAAATAATCAAAAACATGAATTATTAAAACAAAAAGTCATAGTCAACCATATGATTAGCATGACAAAGACATGTGCATTAGATTTATGATTAACATGATAGCTAAAACATAAAGAGAACACAAAATATGGGTCCATACTAAACATGGGTGTCTCAACAACTAATCATGTAAAGTATAAGTCTAATAAACATGGCAAATATCATACTAATCATGAAACTATAAAACATGAGTCATCAAAATAAAACATCATAAACATCCATATGATCATTATGTATATGCATGTACATTAGATCTAGCGCATACATGATAGTACTAAACAAGGTGAGAACACAAAGATAAGATCCATATAAAACATGGGTGCTCAAGTAACTAAACATGTATAACACTAATCTAATCATCATGACATAAGCATAATGAACAATAAAACAAGACATGCTATGAATAGTTGAACATGAGAAGCATGCAAATAAAAATGGGAGTTAGAGAATGATACCGAAACCGATGAAGGTGCATCTCTAGTTCTCCAAACCACGGTGGTCCTCCCACCAAATCTCCTTGAGAGTGAAGCATCCAAATGGTTCTCTTTTAAGCTTAGAACGCATCCACCTCAAGGCACCAATACTCTCACGTGATGCGAGAGCTCCCACCTACATCAAAAGTCAAGGAGGTGGTTTTTGGTACCCATTTTCTTTTGGGTCCATAGGGGTTAGTACTTTTTCTAACCCAAACAAGATTATTTGCTAAATTTTCAAAATGTAAACGATCATAACAAAATCTAGCAAGAT
This sequence comes from Agave tequilana, assembly GCA_038442645.1. Lineage (NCBI taxonomy): Eukaryota > Viridiplantae > Streptophyta > Magnoliopsida > Asparagales > Asparagaceae > Agave > Agave tequilana. The sequence goes on along the minus strand of JAVJIF010006856.1, from coordinate 165,442 downwards.
GGCCTTTTCGGCCACAATGTGTACATGTGTACACATGAGCATACGTGTGATAGTGGTGACCGTGGAAAGCATGTGTATGCCGTGTAGGGTGTGCATGCAAAGATGGACCTTATTTCTTGCGAACTAAGGTTTCCAAACGTGTATGATTCAATGTGCATTGGCTCAAAGTGGAGCCCAAACATTCAACACTTTTCTTCAAAACATTTGTATCATTTTCAATAGTGGAAGATAAAGTGGAGCATGCAATAGGTGTGCAAGAAGAAGAAGAATCTATACTAGCATGGCACACATGAGAATCAATATCAATTTTCAAAGATTCATTTTTCTTTAAAACTAAATCCAATTCTTTTGTAATAGAATCAATTTCATTTTTCAAAATAAGGTTATCTTTTAAAACAACATCCAATTTAGAAGATAACACCTCATTGTTTTTCACAACATCACAATCATTTTTGCTTTTCAAAAATTCATTTTCCTTTAAAGCAAGTTCAAGTTGAGATTTTAGTGAGTCACGTTCACTAGTGATCTCTTCCTTCTCTTGCAAAACCAATTCAAAATTAGAATACAAATCCTTTAATTTATTTTTCAAGACAAGATTATCCTCTTTCAAAAGTTTGTGTTTTTCAAGAAATTTTCAAGCTTTGTGGTAAGTTCCATATTTAAGGTTTGAGCTTCTAAGCAACCATCACAATAGGAACTAGAGCTATCATCTAATTGAGTGTCCGATTGTACCTCAAGGGAGTTATTCCCTTGGACCATGAAGCAATGCTCTTCGGACTTTTCTCTCATAGATCTCCTTATCTTGTTGATAATCCTTGGAAGCTCGGGAAAAGTCAATATGCTCCAAACTGCAAAAGTCCAGTCATAACGATCAAAAACCGGTAAAAGATGTTCATTAAGAGATGCTCTAAGTGCTCTAAGTGCTAATGCATTAGCCTTTTTATGTTTGCTACTATTAGGGAATGATTCTTGAGTAGAGGCTTGATAAACTAAATGTCCTAGGCTTTTTAAATGTCTACTCATATTAGCCTTCCAAGCATCAAGTCTAAAATGGTCAAACATAGGAGGGCTATCCATGAGTGCAACTATATGTGTGCAAATGAACAATGCAAATGAAGATTAGCAAACCAAGATCTCACTCCTAGATGGTTAAACCTAAATATCAGGAGCGTAGGCTCTGATACCAATTGAAAATCACCTAGAGGGGGGTGAATAGGTGATATGGCTAATCTAAATAGTTCAATGCGGAATTTAAAAACTTAATGCAATACACTCAAGTGCAATCAATAAATGATGCACACACAACCAAGCCAAGCAATTATGAATGCACAATATGAATAGTTGCAAGGCACAAAGTAAAGAGAGAGATAGAGAGAGAGTCAATGGATCAAGCGCAAACAACAAGATATGTTTCGAGGTTCGAGCACCCAGCTCTACATCCCCGCCTTCGACACACGAAGGATTTCTAATCCACTAGCTAGTCCACAAAGAACTCTCACAAGGAGTACCCAACTCATCTCTTTACAACCACAACCTCCTCCTTGAGGCAAGCTCCAATCCAACCAAAACAATCACCTCACAACTTGAGGGATTAGCACAAAGCAAACACAAGGATCACCTCACAACTTGAGGGATACAACCCAAGGCACAAAGCCAAGTAAAGATTGGGTTTTACAACTTGGTGGTCTAAACAACAACCACAAACAATTTCTTCACCCACACAAAGATCCTATAGAAGAGATAGTAGATTTTAGCTCAAGTGTGGAGAAAACCAATGGAATGTAAATCAAAATTTCAAAGAAAAATCTTTGGGAAAAACTGAAATCAAGATATAGAAGATGAATCAAAAACTCTTTTCCCAAAAACCCTTTTCTTTGGTTTTCCAAACCCTAGCAAAAAACTCCAAATAGATTGTTCAATATGAGTTCAAAAACTTCTTTTTGATTGCTGTGAAAACACCAGAGAGTAGGGAAAAATTCGCACAAAAAATCTTAGAGAAAACAGGCTATGAATGGGGTATTTATAGACCCCAGAAAAATATAGCCGTTGGCAGCAGAAACTGCCAAAAATGAACTGCCGGTCGACCGACCGGTCGACCGTCCAACGGTCAAATTCTGACCGTTGCCAGCTACCGGTCGACCGCCCCGGTTGACCCAAACAAACAGAGAGCTCTGCTCTCAGACCCGGTCGACCGGGTCGACCGTCCCCGTGTCTGCCAAACGTGCACAGATCAGTGCACGTCGGTCGACCGACCCGGTCGACCGACTTCATCCCAAGTCGACTTGGTCAGAAGACTAGTCGACTGGTTGAAGCCTGGAACAGAAAACTGGGTCAGAAAAATAGTTTAAAAATATTTTGAAAAATCTTTTAACACTCCTAAAAATCACCAAAAATAGTTTATCATTTTGCATTGATATATAAACATGTGGTAAAATGTTTAGCTCAAATATCAATCAATATGAACTATTTTTGTGTCTTATCATTTTTACCAAAAACCAAAAACTGTATTTTCTAAAACTTGGATTTTGAATAGAAAATACGTTTTGTCCAAAACTCTTCCAAATACAAAATCATGATATTTAAACACTTTGAAGCATGATGCATATGGATAGAAATCCAATATACATGAAACATATATGTATCATAGTTTTTGTCTTTAATTCCAAAAATAAGTTTTGTTAAAACACAAAACCTAAAACACATGAAATAGGTATATCAAAGTAAGTTTGTCTAAGAGTTGAAGCATGCATGTATATAGAACAAATCTAATATACATTAAACCATGTAAACTTGTTTTGATATAATATCTATTCATGCAAACCAAGATCGGTTAAACCAAAAACCGAAAACCAAAACATGAAACGTGTGTGTTGTGAACTTGAGCATATCATACTATTCTAATCTTTACAATTTGGATCTAAACACAAAATTAAATTATGGTACGATGTCTTCTTGTAGAGCGCAATCTCCAAGCCGACTCGATCCAAAACTCTTTGATCCACCGAGCAAGTGCTATGTGTGATCTTTGACGCTCGGCTCTTGAATCAACATGTGAAAGCTTCCAAATCATCTTGTTGAAGCTAATCACCAACTAATAACTTGATTAATGATCTGAAACTAAATAACACAAGATTATTAGTACTCATAACTACATGAGTTAATCATCATAAAAACTAGAGTGGAAGGCCTTTGGGCCAACAGTTTTCTCTTTTATACGAAGTAAATATAAAAAAAGGAGTCAAGGGAAAGTAATTCCTAGTCCTAAATTTTTGGTGGATTGAGCTATAGGTCTCAGAGGTTTGAGAATAGCTTCTGCAACATCCCCCCACCCCCCAACCACCACCAAAAAAAAAAAAAGTTCAAGTCCCATTTATCCTTTAAACCTTATGAATGAAGGTTACATGTGTATACAAGTTTCACATACTATTTCTTAAAAAAACATGAGTTAAGCTCTTCTAAAAACTCAAATGTATGAAAAGTTAGAATATTATTATGACATGACTTGTCAAGGACAAAGTTGGCATTTAAAATAATGAAGCACTTTAGTGCTCTTTTTTCCTCTTAAAGTCCTGTTTGTTTGGCAAAAAGTGGATTTTCTCTCTGAACTGTGCGGGCCCTATGGCTTTTTCCACACTGAGCTATTTGTTTGACAAGAAAAAAAGCTCAGAAAAATGATGACAAATTTTCTCTTTGGGCTATCTATATTAGTCTACCAGGTCTGATGCACAGCAAAACGTTTGTTCTCTGTTAGACTCTATTAGCCGACTAGGAATCTATATTAGTCGATTAGGTCTGCTACACAGCAGAATGTTTGTTCTCTGTTGGACTCTATTAGTCAACGAGAAATCTGGTTAGTCGACTAGGATATGCATGAATTTGTATGAGTCAGAATATCAGTTTATGGTTAGTCGACTTGGGTCTATGGTTAGTCGAGAATACATGTGTATCAGTGTGTGTCGAAGGCTCTTTACAAATTTCTAAAAAAATACAAAAAACTTACAAAAAAAAATAAAATAGCGTTCTAATATCTTGTACTATTTGATCACCAAGTATGTGCTATATCTTTACTAAAATATCCTCCAATTGAGCTGCAAGACATATATGAATATAAAATAAATATTGACACAACATATACACAACTATCACAAGTTTATTATCATCAAAATCTATGGAATTGTAAACATGTGATGAACATATAGGGGCAGCGATCAACATTCTCCCCCTTTTGATGATGACAAACAAGTGTGTGTGTGTGTGTGTGTGTGTATGTATGTGTATATAATGGGTAGAGTTAAAATACACATTGGTATAACTAAGTTAAATTACACATACCTCTTTTCACCACACAAAAAATATTTTTTAAACGCTTGTGGTCCCAACTCACCCTAATTTTGTTTGTATCTCACCAAGCAAAAGTTTTTGTGGTTAAAAATAGTGTGTGTAATTTAACTTAGTTACACCTATATGCATTGTAACCTTGCCCCCCCCCTCCCACACACACACACACAACAACCAACTTGTATAACAACGTTACTAAACACATAACCATGAACATATATAACAACCATAGAACTTCTCCCCTTTAACGTCAGCAAAAAAGAAATCAGAAAAGTATACAACAAAAAGTATCGTAACATGAAGTCAAATAAAAAAAATAAACAAGACAATAAAAGTTTGGAAAACATGACATAAAAGTAACTTGAACACAAAGTTTCATTACATAAAGGTAACACTAAAAACAAAAGAAATGCCTATGCATCCTAGATGAGATGCGTTGAAAGTCCACAGCCCGCTTGAGTATTATACATCGGATCCGGATGGCGAAGGTTGTGGAAAATGATGCTTGAGAAGTTGAAGGATCTCTTATTGAGTAGCTTCCATGGCATCCATCCTAATGTTCATGTTCATAAACTAATCAAGAATCATTCCTTGGTTGTTGAGGAGAGAGGTTAGTGACTCTAACATAGAAGCTTGTTGTGCTTTTATCTCCAATACCTCAGCAGTGAGAGTATTGTAATAAGCATCATCAAATTGAGTGGAAGAAGATTGGAATGGCCTTTGGGTATGGCGAGAGGATTTGGATGGTTATGGTGGAGGTATGTCAATAAGCTTCATAAGAAGAAGAACTGACCTATCAAAAGGCTTAAAGACCTTGACCACATTTGTTCGGAGGCTAGGTTAATTTTAAACTTTTTGAAAATGAAAGTAAGGTATGCTCCATATGGAAGAGATGAGGAGTGTTCTTTCACAAGGGTGATTTGAGCCCAATTGATTTCAAGTTTAGCCATGATGGCATAGACACATGAAGCGAGATCACAAGAATAATAACTGAAACTCCCTGTTTTTGAGCAAACGTTGTACGTAAGGATACGACCAATAAGCCTCAGAATCAGTTGAAGCTTATTGTTGGCCATGGGGGGTCCTTGACCGGAAAGATATATGAGCGATAAAACTTCTTCATCATCTATATCAATGTCATGAAGAGTTAGACAAGTGTATGAAATATGGAGGATTTTGCCTAATGATTAGGAGTTAAGTCAATTTCAATCCTCTGAACCAAAGTAGACAAAGTTTCAGAGTTGTCCTCATCCCATACACAAGATTTGTAAAGAACTGATATGTCAAAACGGGATAATATCCTTACTTAGATTCAATGGAAAACATCTCATATAATCCAGTTTGTTGTGAATATGATGATGTATCATATTTTATGAGATCAAAGAAAACGACAAATCTACTTGAAATGATTTCTAACTGAGAGATACGAAGATAATTAGCTTGTAAATTAGGATTCTTTAAAAAATACCTAAATGAGTTGTTTGTGAAGAGGAAGAAGATGCAGAAAGCTTAGTTTTCTTAGCTCTTGACATGGTAAAGACAGTGGAAAGAGACTTACAATCTTGACAGAGACTGAATTTGGACAGATTTGTGAAGAAAATCTGAATTTTGAAGATGAAGGACTGGTTGTAGACAACTGGTTCTGAAAGTAGCAGAACTTTGGGTAATTTTAGGGTTTGATCGGTTTTGAAAGACAAGAAGGGGTAAAAGGAGAGAGGTAAATAAAATCAATGGTTAGGATTGAAGAATAGATAGATCGAATCCCATATATAAGTCAAACGGTTCAGATTTTATGCAAACTATCCTATTAAAAAAAACACAGATTAACCGCATTAGTCGATTAATTCCTGGGTGTAGTCGACTAATATCACTACTTAGTTGACTAATAGTCTATCCTATTCGACTAATTCTCGCATCTTGAAATAGTTAAGTTTTTGTTTAATGCTACTAGTCGATTACTCTGTAGTATAGTTGACTAATCAAGGTTATAAGTCGACTAATAATAGGTAAAAAATTCAATATGAAATGCAAATTATAAGCAATGATTTTTAAAAATCAAAAATTGCACAAATACCCAGTTCTCTTCTAGATTTCATAAAAACATCTTCTTTAAGAGGCTTTGTGAAAATATAAGCTATTTTATTTATCGGTAGATATGAAATTTAAATAGATATCCTCCTTAATAGCATGATCACGTAAAAAGTGATATCGAATATCGATATGTTTTGTACGTGAATGTTGAATAAGATTTTTAGATAGATTGATAGCACTTATATTATTACACATGATAGGTGAGGTTGTGATTGTAATACTATAGTCAATTAAGGTCTATTTATCCACAAAATTTGTTCACATGTAACACTAGCAGCAATATATTCTGCTTCAAATGTACATAATGACACAAAGTTTTACTTTTTGCTAAACTATAATACTAGTGAATGTCTCAAAAAGCGAATAGTACTGCTAGTACTTTTTCCTATCGGATTTGTATCAAGCAAAATCAGCATCATTATATGACATTAAATCAAATTTGCTGGATTTTGGGTAATATTAACCATAGTTAATAGTGTTATTAATATATCTAAGAATTTTTTCACTGCTTTAAGATGTGACTCTTTAGGATTAAACTGATATTTAGCACATAAACAAACACTAAACATAATATCAGGTCTACTAGCAGTAATATATAAGAGAGCCAATCATACCTCGATATATCTTTTGATCAACACTCTTACCATTCTCATCTTTATTTAGAAATGTAGTAGTACCCATTGGAGTTCTCTTGCTTCCAGAATTTTCTATATGCGAATCTCTTGAGAAGTTTCTTGGCAACTTACTTTGTTTGATGAATAATTCATCTTTTATTTGCTTGATTTATAGACCAAAAAAGTAAGTTCACCATGTGACTCATCTCAAATTCTCTCTGCATAGTCTTAGAAAAATCTTTACAAAGAGTTTCAGTAGTAGAACTAAACAAAACATCATCAACATAGATTGGATAATCAAAATATTTTTATCTACATGTTTAATGAAAAGAGTCAACTCAATCTACATCTACTCCTCAACCCAAGGTCAACTCTTTGTATATACATACCACCAGGTCAGGACAAATCAATCTACATCTACTCCTCAACCCAAGGTCAACTCTAACTCAATCGAGTCTATTAACAAATCCAAGTCCAATATCTCATTCTTTTAATAAAGAATTTCCAAATTAATTAATCATCAATACCTAAAAAAACTCTCACCTGTTTTACCATCTATAAGAATAACCAAATCAACTGAATATGTCACTCAGATATCAACTCGTATAACTACCATCATGAACCAGTCAATTCCAAGATCTAAATATAATTATAGTTTAAGTTACATCACCAATAGCTCCTGATTGAAATTTAACCTGCACACAAGAATACATAATTTCAGAACTTAGAATAAAGAGTGCAAGTTCTCAATACTACCATGATAGCAAGTGGCTATGCAGTCGTGATCCACAAGGAGGGACAAGCGATGGAAGCTTTTTTAGTAAGTTCTCTTTTAAGTTACAAAGTATGATTAAAGATCTTCTTTTAGTTCTTTAAAAGAAAAGAGAAAATAAGTTAAAGTTAAGTTAGAAAGAAAGTGATAGATTGAGAAGGTAGAGAAAATAGAAAATGAGTTTATAAAAAGAAATTAAAAAGAGCGATGAAAGAGCTGGATATTGATGGTGTTGGTGATCTAAACTAAAAAAATTAAAAGATAGAAAACTAAACCTAAAAAACTTACTTACCTCTTCGGCACCTGCTTATCTTTGACCCGTATCGACGATGTACCTTTTTATGAAGGCGAGCGAAGCATGACAAATAGAATCTTCCCCATTCCCGATTTATACTATGAAATGAAGAGGCAAGCTAAACTACCATAGAAATGGATGTCCATCACCATAAGCCATCAATGAGACTTGCAAGGGCGAGGCAACTTTGAGGCTATCAGATTCATTTCGATCCACAAACACAGAAGAGGGAAGCAAACGAAAACAAGAATAGAAAAGAAAAGAAAACTTCGATTCGATTCAAATAACAATGAAAGAAAAGATTACTTACGCTGGTGTCACCCTTAGTACAAGCTTGTTCTCATTCCTCCATGAAAGTCTTCTCACCTCTCAGTTACATAAAAAAATAAAAACTTATATAAAAGAAAACTAAAACCTAAGTTACAAACTACAATATAGTCTAAATTCTACTCTCTGGTTAATCGTCCTCTATTGCCTTTGAGATTGCAGGTATTTATAGGAGAAATATAGAGGGTAGAGGAGTACGAAGATAGGGAAAGCTGGCTATTTCTGAATTTGAATCCTCCCCTTATCTCCATACTTGATTTGATGTGGATATTCAGTTCTGATCTGCAGCTTGTTGGCATATTGATTACTGAATATAACTTATCAAATAACATAATTAGAAAAAGTGATCAACTTAAGATTTGTATCCCTTTAAGTCTTCTTTCTGGATCATCTTGAATCATCAGATTTGAATTTTAATAGCGAAAGTTATGATTCAAATACTAAAATGTATTCAGTCAAAATCTGAGTCAAAATTGCTTCATCTCATCCGTTGATCTTCTCTCTATCCATTTATCCTTTTGGATTTGACTCTGTATTTGACGTTATCCTCAGATTATCTTTAGCTTTAACAACTTGATTCACCAAAAAAAAATTTAACCAACTGGATTTGGGATCATCCTCCTCTAACCAAATATATCTAATTAAATCTGAATTTAACTGATATTCATTTGATTTTATCCTCTTTCTCCCCATGATTATTTTCTGCAAAATAGAAATTTAAGAAAAAATTTAGCAGATTTATTATATGATAAATGTGAAAATGTAATAAAGAATAATGCAATAAATGTGTACAATCACACCCCCACACCTAGCTTTTGCTCGCCCTCGAGCAAAACAACAAAACTAAATCAAAGATTATTAGACCACTTTCGCGGGTGACGCGATTGCACTGAGCATGTGTAACAAGCCGTTAAACCTCTAGGTTCCCTCTAGAGGACGAGTTTTATCTCGTGAGGGTTTTCAGTGGATTACACCCACAAAATCCATAAAGAAAGAGAAAAATGTTAATATTTTGAAAACACATTTTTAAAGAGAAAAATATTTAAAATATTATTGTAAGAATTAAGTAATTTATAAGCTATTGGAAAATCGAATTTTTCATTCCTATACATAGTCTCTATTCAAAAATTTGTTATCAATCAAAGTAAGAAGTCAAATTATACTTCTCATCTAGTCTATTACTTTACCCTAAGTCATATGTATCTCTGTGACCATGAAAGTTTGACCAAGGGTTCTTTAACTCTAACACTTATGCCTTTATTATTATTTTTTATTATATATATTTTTATTTTATGGTGATTCTATTCCTTAGTTCTATTAGGCTTTCTAATCTGCCCATGTAACGACTCTTTAATCAGTGACTCCCAAACCAAACGGTCTTAGGGCACCGGGTGAGAAAATACCCCAAGGACTTAAGAACTCGAGCAAACAAGGCCACAAAACTAAGGATTTTATTATATGCACCAATTTTAAGTGTGAATACTTATGCTTTATGAGACACAAATAGCCAGCTTAATCAGAGGATTTTTACTTATATTTTTTCTTTCTTTTTCTTTTTCTTTTTTTTTCTTTTAAATAAGGCATACGAATCATTATTTTTGAACCCTAAGTGTGTAAGTGTATAAAGTATGCATATCGTCAAGGTAAAATCAAGACTAAATTACTTTCACGAATTTTCTTTCTAACCCTAGAAATCAAACAAATAATCTTATTTTGACCAAGTATAAGAAATCCTAATTATGATTCTCCTATTTCTTAAAATTGATTTAATTTCTTACAAAAAATAGTTAAAATATTGCTCTCTTTTCAAAAAGTTTTTTTTAAGAAAGAAAAATGTTAATTTTTTATTTTAAATAAAAAGAAAACTTAAGTTATGTTAGAACCCTCCCCCACAGCTATCTCATGCATTGTCCTCAATGTATAAATTAATGCATAGATGCATGAAAAAGAAGAAAGAGAAGAAAAAAATTACTTTATGGCGGTGGTCTTATTGGGTCAAGCGTTTCTACCCAATCAAAATAATGTGGTGGTTCACAGAACCCACCTTTATTGACCTCTTTTCTATTTATATATTTACAGTTCCCAATATGAATAGGATCATGAAAGATCCTATCGTGAAACTTACTCCCTTTACATGACCAGTCCTGAAAAATCATTACAGAGTCATCATGGTCTATACCTATGTCTAACAAAAGAATATGAATTGGTGGAATGGTTGACTTGGACTCAAGAATAATAGGTTCAGGAACCAATACTAATTCGGGAAAATCAACTTTGGGTTTGAGAGTTAGTTTTGGTTCAAGCGTTAAGTCCAAGTCCAAGAATTGATATTCTTCCCATCAATGGAATGTGACTATCCAAAATTAGTGATTCAATTTCTAAATCTATGGGTACGAGAATAAATGTTAGCTCGAAATATTGGTCCAAATTTGGTAAGAATAACGGAGTCAACATAAATTCGAAGATGGAAACCGAATCACAAAGTTGGGGATCGGGTTCACATTCATGATTAAGTTCAATCTCATTAAATGAAAACTTGTCAATTTCGTCAATGGGTTGATATTGGTCAAGTTCAAGGCTTTGTAGTGAAACTGAATCTTGGTCAAAGTCTTCAAGATACCATGATTCTTGATTTTCATCAATATGGCTAGAAGTGTTGGGATAGTCAAAAAATGAATAGGAAGAGTTTCATTATTCCTACGCATGTTCTCCAATCTACTAATTCTTACTTCTATCATATCGAGTGGATCATTTTGGCATCGAATCATGGTTTCCATACTCTTTTCTAAGTTGGCATGTTCTCCTTGAAAAATAGAGTAAGATCTGTAACTTAAAATTTTTGACGGGATTTTGAGTCGTCTAAAATTTGAATTCATCGCTCAAGCTCATCTAAGGCTTTCATCCTCTTTTCCCAGTCAATTGATTCTTCTAATGGTTGTTCGGGAGAAGGAGTATATAAAGCTGGATGTTTGTAGGGTAGTTGACAATATGACTCAGGGGAGTTGTATCCCCATTGACTCTGTGAAGAGTAGTGATGATTATTCCAGTTTTGTTCACAGTATTGGGACTGGGGCATGTAATGATTCAGATAAGACCAATCTGGCACACTAGGTTGCTTAAAGTTATGATATGACGGGTTGATAATATCTGAAAAAGAGGTCGGGGTGTAACATGTATTACCATTAAAATTGAAAAAATTGTTGTTATAAGCCATATCACACAAGAAATGTCAAACACAAACAAAGAAAAACAAACAAATAAGTAAACAAGTAAAAAAATAATAATCTAACCTAAGTTAGGGTAGACCTTAGACCTAGACGACTCCTAACTAGTTAGACTGTCGACGGAGGATATATTGTTGAATCTAACCACAAGTTAATCGGCCAGGAAGGAGCAGGATCAGTGGGAGGTATCCGTGCCTGAGCAACGGGCCTAATTAGGCCAAACCACTAACCTTCAGGGTTTTACCCCTCAATCCCCAATTTTAGACACCGATTTGACAAGAGTCAGATTTAAATTAACTTTCCCCTTAGGTCAGTCTCTTATATGAGTCCGAGATGTCCCTAGGGCTAACATCTACTCAGTTTTAGTTAGACTTAGGTTAGTGAGTGAGGAGATTGTTTATGAGCTAAGGGGGTAATAACTTCCCCACCTTATCTTGTTTATAGGACAAGCCCTTAAATCAATTTAGTGCAATGTGTACATGAAAAATAACACTTAAGCAATGAAAACAATTCAAAAGTGTTCCTATACTACATGCTATGCACACGTACCTTTGCTCCAGCACTCTTCAATAGTAATGTAAAATGTAAACAAATTAGACACGTGCCTAAATGCAAGTCTAAGCCGTTTTTAGCATTTAACAAACGTCATTTTACTGTTGAGGTTAGAAAGTATGTATAGTGAGACAAACAAGAAAATAAATAGGCATATAATTTCAGCTTTTCAATTCAGCCAACCTGCAAAAATAGAGGTTAGTAGTTCACTCAGATTGCCACTGGAATGTAGCAAATCTGAGGGTTTCTGCGCTCTGCTTTCTTGAGCAGAGTCCAGGGCCACTTATATGTCCACTGCAGCAAAATTTTCTTGTTGTTAAACCTGTACACCAAGAACAAAGAAGAAGGTTAACCAAAAATATAAACTTAAAAAGAGAATTACTTACTGTCCCTCCCCGGCAACGGCGCTAAAATTTGATTCAGATTTAACCTGCACACAAGAATACATAATTTCAGAACGTAGAATAAAGAGCGCAAGTGCTCAATACTACCGCAATAGCAAGTGATTATGCGGGTCGTGGTCCACAAGGAGGGACTAGCGATGGAAGCTTTTTTAATAAGTTCTCTTTTAAGTTACAAAGTAAGGTTAAAGATCTTCTTTTAGTTCTTTAAAAGAAGAGGGAAAATAAGTTAAAGTTAAGTTAGGAAGAAAGTGGTAGATTAAGAATGTGGAGAAAATAGAAAATGAGTTTATACAAAGAAATTAAAAAGAGTGATGAAAGAGCTGGATGTTGATGGAGTTGGTGATCTAAACTAAAAAAATTAAAAGATAGAAAACTAAACATAAGAAACTTACTTACCTCTTCGGCGCTGGCTTACCTTTGACCCGTATCGACGATGTACCTTTGCTTGAAGGCGAGCGAAGTATGACAAATAGGATCTTCCCCATTCCCGATTTACACTATGAAATGAAGGGGCAAGCTACACTACCATAGAAATGGATGTCCATCATCATAAGCCATCAATGACACTTGCAAGGGCAAGGCAACTTCGAGGCTATCAGATTCATTTGGATCCACAAACACAGAAGAGGGAAACAAATGAAAATAAGAATAGAAAAAAAAAGAAAACTTCGACTCAATTCAAATAACAATGAAAGAAAAGATTACTTATATTGGTGTCAACCTCAGTACAAACTTATTCTCATTCCTCCATGAAAGTCTTCTCTCCTCTCAGTTACATAAAAAAATAAAAATTACATAAAAGAAAACTAAAAACCTAAGTTACAAACTACAATATAGCCTAAATTCTACTCTCTGCTTAATCGTCCTCTTTTGCCTTTGAGATTGCAGGTATTTATAGGAGAAATTTAGAGGTAGAGGAGTACGAAGATAGGGGAAGCTGGTTATTTCTGAATTTGAATCCTCCCCTTATCTCCATACTAAATTTGATGTGGATATTCAGTTATGATCTGTAACTTGTTAGCGTATTGATTACTGAATATAACTTATCAAATGACAGAATTAAAAATAGTGATCAACTTAAACGTTGTAGCCCTTTAAGTTTTCTTTCTAGATCATCTTGAATCATCAGATTTGAATTTTGGTAGCGAAAGATATGATTCAAATACTAAAATGTATCCAGTTAGAATCTGAGTCAAATTTGCTTCATCTCATCCATTGATCTTCTCTCTATCCATTTATCCTTTTGGATTGGACTCTGTATTTGATGTTATCTTCAGTTGATCTTTAGATTTAACCACTTAATTCACCAAAAACTGAATTTAACCAACTGGATTTGGGATCATCCTCCTCTAACCAAATAGATCTAGTTAAATCTGAATTTAATTGATATTTATTTGATTTTATCCTCTTTCTCCTCATGATTATCTTCTGCAAAATAGACATTTAAGATAAAGAATTTAGCAGATTTATTACATGATAAGTGTGAAAATATAATAAAGAATAATGCAATAAATGTGTGCAATCAGCTCAAATCCCAATCAAGATAATAACTAAAGAGTGGGACATCCTCAAGCTACATAAAATCTAGAAAGTCTCCGTACTCAAATCTCGATATCAATAAACATCATTACTAAGATAAAATACTTGCAACTAATAATCCAAAGTCAGTATCATATGATAGATCAAAAATTAAGATAAGATATTCTCCCATATGATCAGGACCAACTATTATTAATCTCATCTAAATATGAATTAAGATCCCATGTAAATCTCAACTTAATCTCTAGGTCCATGCATAAATCGAAGCATCAAGATAAATCAATTTTAGGTTAACATCTTATTCAATCCATCTTTATTGTCCAAATGAATTCTCGTCAGAAACATCATCCAATAAATATCCGATAATATCTCAAATAAATCTACTAATATGAATCTGGCCAATCTCAAGATCAATCCAAGTCACAGCCTAAGGTGTACGCCAACTAGCCTAGAATCAAAAATAATAATCCTCCATACATGTAATGATATTAATAAACACTCATATGAACTAACTAAACAGGATGAGCATTCACCGATGTCTCATGAAGGAATACATGTAATCGCACTAGTAAAATACGTTAGATAATCACATGAAATGATACAGGTACTTATACAGGTAAAATAAAGCAGATGGTCACATGAAATAAAGCAAGTAACACACACACAAACACACAAATACACATATCAAATCATTTATCACAAAATCTTTATTTAAGTGAGGGGGGAAAGAACATTCACCTGAACTCGATCCCAAGTCCAAAGCACTGAAATCATAAGGCCCCAATAAATCTACATGGTTCATTTCAATAAAAAATTGTTAAGATTTGAAAAGGATTCTTTACTTGGGAGTTATAAGGGGTTTTAATCTTGATTAATTAGTTTGGGGGTTAGAAATATAGTCCTCTGGGTCTAATGAATTTACTAGGTTTAATTTAAACCAATTTTTAATATTTGTTTGATTTTTAATAGACTTTAAACCATTAAAATACTTAACGGTCTGAATCTAACATTAAGGGAAAAGGTTTAAAGTGGGTGATTTGATTTAATTTCATGTTGCTATTTGTTTAAAATTTTATCATAGAAAGTAGATGTATTGTAGATTATTATTTATATTTTTCTCCATTTTTTTTGATATTTTTAGCTAATTATTTTTATTGTACAATTTTCTTTCTTCCTTCCTTTCTTTCATTTTTTTTTAATACATCAAGTAGCCCAGCCCAGGCTAGGCCCAGGCCCAGGCCAGGCCCAGGCCCAGGCCGGACCAGGCCAGGCTCAGGCCTAGTCCAGAATATCTTTTTCTTTTTTTAATGTGCTGTTAACAGTGGGCCGGCCCAGGCCAACTAGGCCAGGCAGGGTCTGGCTGTAATATTTTTTTTAATTTGTTTAATTTTTTTAAAATCTTTTGTTAAAAATTCTGAAAAAAAATATATAAATTAAAATTATGAGTTGGGAAATCTTCACATCTATTTTAGTTGGATTTTAGATTGGGGTTTTATGTATAAAAAATATTCATGGAGATCATGGTATAGACATTATTTTTAATAAACTATTTGTATCAAATAAATTTTAAGAAAATAAATTACTTACTTGGATTTGATCTCCCCTATCATGTTCCTCAATCTCTGCAATTCAAAATCCCTTTTGTTCATGCTTCGCTTGAGGAGAAAAGAAAGAAGGAGGTGGGAAAAGTTGGGTCATGATTTTTCTTTGGAGGTAGAAAAGAGAAGTAGTTAATTTTTATTATAGGTTATTAGGGATTTTAAAAATTAGAATTTCAGTTGGGTTTAAACTGCTTGATTGAGTAGTTAGGATTTAGATTAGGATTAGTTAAGATTTATGAAAAGATTTTATAAGATAGTATTTGGATTAGGATTAAGATTGAGTTTTGGGTTAATGGGTAAGGATCACAATGGTAATAGGTTATGGGCTAGGAAAAAAAAGATATGAATAATGATAACAATAATAATAATAAATACTAATAA
Source organism: Agave tequilana (assembly GCA_038442645.1). Taxonomy (NCBI): domain Eukaryota; kingdom Viridiplantae; phylum Streptophyta; class Magnoliopsida; order Asparagales; family Asparagaceae; genus Agave; species Agave tequilana. Next base: position 149,304 of record JAVJIF010006856.1, on the reverse strand, counting down.
TTAAAAAGAGATAGTAGTAATAATAATAATAAAATTATCAATATTAAAAATATTATCTAATAATACTTGATAAAAATACTACCATTAATAATAATGACTAAAACAATACAATAAGAATAAGAATAATAACAATATCAATATTAATAATAGTAGCAACTATAATAGTAATAATAGTATCATTGTAACAGAAAAAATACTAGCTAGTAACTAAAATAATAATACTTAATAATGCTAAATATAAATGTAAGGTCCAACATACCATTTACTATCTTAAAATAATTTGTACTATAAATCAAGTTAATAAATAATAATAAAATAACCAGTAAAATAAAATAAATAGTTTAGAAAAAATACAGTATATTAGACTAGGGATATTACATATTTAGAGTTGCAAGGCTCATAGATATACACATACATAAAATTGATTTCAAGATTTGTTGCCATAAATCAAAAGTATTATAGTTTTGAATTTCCTTGTATAGAAATTCATTTTTGAGAAAAAATGACTTTCAAAAGATTTATTTCAAAAATGGTGTTGTTATTGCAAACTGGGATTTCAAGAGTTTATATGTCATGTTAATTTTCGATCACATAGACCTCATCAAAAGAATATGTTTTGTAATACCCATAGTTAGTAATACTGTATTTTGTTTTCCTGAAGTATTTATTTTAATTTTGGTTAAGTAATGTTACTACTAATGTTGGATTATTATTTTGTAGAGGTGTATTCCCTTCCTTGATTTCCATTCATGTCTTATTCTTTGATCCAACCCATCACACCATAAACCCAATACTCATTGGTGATCCGATACCCATTACTCTATTTGGATTCTTTACCCATTATCTTGACTACCCATTAACCTATTGGATTCCTAATCTTACTCATTAGCCCAATAACCTAATACCCAATGTTTACTATTTGGATCCTAACCCATACCCGTTTGCCTAGACCCAATACCCGCTACCCGCAAACCCAATACTCATCCTATATAATCCCTTCCTAATTCCTAAACCTAGATTGATAACCTAATTAATCTCCTCCATCAACAACCTGCTGCCCTCCTCCTTGCGCACTAACCCCAAGCCTTTGGCCAGACTTCCCCCCACCTGTGCACATCCCCCTCCAATGTTGCCGCAACTGTGAGCGCCAACAACAAGAGCCGCAGGCACCCGGGCTTCCCCCATGGGTACATGCTTCCTTTCTCCCTTGCCCAGCCGTGGTCCAACGAGGAGGTGGTTTTGTTGATCGCTGGAATCTTCAACTAAGAGGAATCACATAACTATTAATCAACTGCAACACAGCCAAAAGAGGGTTCCACTGCAGGGTTCCCGTGGGGTGACTGGCACCCCGTCATGTTTTATTCCTGTTATACATGTTCCTGACTACCTTGCGGTAGGTCCTGGTTCAGCGCCAGGAGTCTGGGCCGTGGTCCCGGGTATGCACGGGACCCACCTAAAGCATGGACAATGTCTCCAACCGATCAGTTTCAATAACTTAAGGGCATTGATTGGCATGTGTGGTAGGCGTAGTATGGGATGCGTCTATTACATGTGACAATTGGTGTTCGCTGACATAATTAATAATAAACTGTTGAAGCTTTGTGACTGACCGTAATTACCTGATTGTATATCTATATATATCATTATGATAGACCCATGATTGTAATTAGGACCAGATTTATGACCAGACTTGGATACCATCCTAGTGACATGTGATAGGTTGCACATCTAGACATCTGTTGATTGCTACAGTTGCTTTACTGGTCTTATACCTGTACTCTTATTCTTGCTTTCTTTATTCGTGTTGCTTTCATTGTTCAGTTATTCATCCTGTTATTTAGTCTCTTATATTTGCAGTTGTTCTTATTATTATTTATGCACATTGTTTATTCTGCACGAGTTCTTTCCCCTTTACACACACACTCACCATGGTCGCGTTCTGACGACCCTGGATTTGCACGTCCAGATATTGGACGATTGTTTTTATTGTGCAGGTGTCCGTTGAGACCGTCCATAATGCGAGGAGTTTGAGTTCCTCTCTGTTTCTGGTATTTTCATCTCTTTTATATTTCTGCCATCTTTGATTCTACCTTTATCGCTTTCAGCTGCCATCTTCTTGTCATTATTCATCTGCTATCATTGTGTAGTCTTATATGTATTATTGCAGTGACCATTGATTATTATGCTTGTGATTTATAGCTTGATCAGGCTACATTTAGGCTTAGCGTGTATACGTGGGGTATTTTCCTTACGTATATACGTCGCCGACTCTTGTCGCGACTCCGCTTCCGCGTATTTTGGGAAGCGGGGCGTGACAGGGTTTTCTTGGTATCAGAGCCTAGGTTTTCGACTTGCGATCTTGAATTTCGAATTTTGATATGCGCAAGAGAATCTAGTTCTTACCAGCAACTTGAAACAAGTTATAATTACACTGCAATATACATATACTATTCACACAATGATATTGAGTTCATTTGGAATTGACCGTTCCCCCTTTTGATATCCATCTCTTTGATCTGTTGATGTCCCAATTCTAACTCTTTTTCTAGAGTAATCTGGGTTCTATCTTGATTCCTATCCTCTTTCCGATTCTATTTCCTCTGATTTTGCCTCTGAGTTTGATCACTTCATTTTAAAGCCGGTAGCAGAGATCAGAGCGCGCAGCGGAAGCGTGGTGAAGTCTCGATGCAGTAAGAAGTGGTGTGGAAGCTTCATTTTCTTCCTAATTTGATTTTTATCATTCCCCGCTTTATTAAAATTTCGAGGACGAAATTTTTATTAAGGTGGGTAGAATGTAATACCCATAGTTAGTAATACTGTATTTTGTTTTCCTGAAGTATTTATTTTAATTTTGGTTAAGTAATGTTACTACTAATGTTGGATTATTATTTTGTAGAGGTGTATTCCCTTCCCTTGATTTCCATTCATGTTTTATTCTTTGATCCAACCCATCACACTATAAACCCAATACCCATTGGTGATCCGATACCCATTACTCTATTTGGATTCTTTACCCATTATCTTGACTACCCATTAACCTATTGGATTCCTAATCTTACTCATTAGCCCAATAACCTAATACCCAATGTTTACTATTTGGATCCTAACCCATACCCGTTTGCCTAGACCCAATACCCGCTACCCGCAAACCCAATACTCATCCTATATAATCCCTTCCTAATTCCTAAACCTAGATTGATAACCTAATTAATCTCCTCCATCAACAACCTGCTGCCCTCCTCCTTGCGCACTAACCCCAAGCCTTTGGCCAGACTTCCCCCACCTGTGCACATCCCCCTCCAATGTTGCCGCAACTGTGAGCGCCAACAACAAGAGCCGCAGGCACCCGGGCTTCCCCATGGGTACATGCTTCCTTTCTCCCTTGCCCAGCCGTGGTCCAACGAGGAGGTGCTTTTGTTGATTGCTGGAATCTTCAACTAAGAGGAATCACATAACTATTAACCAACTGCAACACAGCCGAAAGAGGGTTCCACTGCAGGGTTCCCGTGGGGTGACTGGCACCCCGTCATGTTTTATTCCTGTTATACATGTTCCTGACTACCTTGCGGTAGGTCCTGGTTCAGCGCCAGGAGTCTGGGCCGTGGTCCCGGGTATGCACGGGACCCACCTAAAGCATGGACAATGTCTCCAACCGATCAGTTTCAATAACTTAAGGGCATTGATTGGCATGTGTGGTAGGCGTAGTATGGGATGCGTCTATTACATGTGACAATTGGTGTTCGCTGACATAATTAATAATAAACTGTTGATGCTTTGTGACTGACCGTAATTACCTGATTGTATATCTATATATATCATTATGATAGACCCATGATTGTAACTATGACCAGATTTATGACCAGACCTGGATACCAACCTAGTGACATGTGATAGGTTGCACATCTAGACATCTGTTGATTGCTACAGTTGCTTTACTAGTCTTATACCTGTACTCTTATTCTTGCTTTCTTTATTCGTGTTGCTTTCATTGTTCAGTTATTCATCCTGTTATTTAGTCTCTTATATTTGCAGTTGTTCTTATTATTATTTATGCACATTGTTTATTCTGCACGAGTTCTTTCCCCTTTACACACACACTCACCATGGTCGCGTTCTGACGACCCTGGATTTGCACGTCCAGATATTGGACGATTGTTTTTATTGTGCAGGTGTCCGTTGAGACCGTCCATAATGCGAGGAGTTTGAGTTCCTCTCTGTTTCTGGTATTTTCATCTCTTTTATATTTCTGCCATCTTTGATTCTACCTTTATCGCTTTCAGCTGCCATCTTCTTGTCATTATTCATCTGCTATCATTGTGTAGTCTTATATGTATTATTGCAGTGACCATTGATTATTATGCTTGTGATTTATAGCTTGATCAGGCTATATTTAGGCTTAGCGTGTATACGTGGGGTATTTTCCTTACGTATATACGTCGCCGACTCTTGTCGCGATTCCGCTTCCGCGTATTTTGGGAAGCGGGGCGTGACATGTTTAAACCCAATTTTGCAAGTTTTTAACATAGTATATTTTAAAGATTTACCAAACTAAATTTTAAATTTCAATATGTTTTCAATTTTGAGCTCAGTCGGTCGACTGTCCAGTCGACTGCCTGCAAAATTGTTGAGCTTGCTCTGTCAGTCGACTGCCCAGTCGATCGGATATGCACATGCTTGTGCACATACCAAGCTGCATAGATTTTGTCTTTAACGGCTATATTTGATTTTGGACTATTATAGCTTATCTCTAAACGGCTGTTTTTGGGTTTAAATATCTTTTTTTGTTTCCCTATAAATTGGGGCACTATAGAAAATTTTAAAAAATACAATACAAGATTATGTACACAAGATTCAATTTTTACAAGATTTCTAAGTTTAGAGCTCTAAAGTCCAAATCTCTTTGCTTTGTGCTTCCATTTTAAAGCTATACAAGTTTTTTCAAACCTATACAGTTATTTTACTCACACAATCTTGAGCTTCCACTCTCTACTCCAGATTATAAGATTATGTTTGTTGAGCATTTGTGATCTAGAAGAGATCACCATCTTCTTGTATTGTTGAAGGTTGTTGAGGATGAGGCCTCGGTACAGCTTGTGGGCATGAGTTGCTCCGTATCTTGCGGGATAGAGCTTTGGTTGTAAGAGAGTCAAAAATAGTGGACATCCTTCATTGCAGTGAAGGCGGAGACGTAGAGCAAGTGGCTCTGTCACGCCCCGCTTCCCAAAATACGCTGAAGCGGAGAAACGACGAGTCGACGACGTATATACACAAGGAAATACCTCACGTATACACGCTAAGCCTTAAGTAACCCGAACAAGCTATAAAATCTACCATGATAAATCAATATCACTGCAATATGACATATAAATATCTAACACAATGATAACAGATGAATAAAAGAAAGAAAATGGAACCTGGATGCGATAAAGATAGAATCAGGAAATAACATGAATAAAAGAGGAAGAATACTTATTGTAATATCCCTAATCTAAAATACTATATTTTTAATTTTCTAAAGTATTTATTTTATTTTACTGGTGATATTATTATTATTTATTAACTTGAGTTACAGTACAAATTATTTTAAGATAGTAAATGGTATTTTGCCTTATAATTATATTTAGCATTATTAAGTATTATCATTTTAATTACTAGCTAGTATTTTTCTCATTACTATGTTACTAGTATTATTATTGTAGTTGCTATTATTGTTAATATTGATATTGTTATTATTCTTATCATATTGTATTGTTTTAATCATTATTATTAATGTTAGTACTTTTACCAAGTATTATTAGATAAGATTTTTAATGTTGATAATTTTATTGTAATTATTATTGTTAATTATTATTATGATATTGTTAATCACTATTAGTAGTGTTATTATTTTCATCCAAGCCCATTCTCCTTTTCCTTTTGTTTTCTTCTCCTTTTTATGCTAAGCCCACATGAACCAAGCCCACTTCCTTATTTTCATTTTTTTCTATTTTTCTTTAAGCCCAAAAGCTAAGCCCACAAGCCTACTATCTATTTTTCTTATCCTTCATATTATTTATTTCTCTTAACAAAAACCCAATAATTTATAACACATTACCATTAAGATTCTTACCCATTAACACAATAATCCCAATTCTAATCCAAATATTATTTTCAAAATCATGATCTTAAAAAAATCCTAATCCTAATCCTAATAAAAATCATATTTAAATCAAATCTCTTTGAGATTTTTCTGCAGCCTTCCATTCTTATCTAAATTGCTAAATTAAGTAACCTAACCTAATTGGAATTCTAAATTGCTAAATTAAGTAACCTAACCTAATTGGAATTCTAAATTGCTAAATTAAGTAATCTAACCTAGTTGGAATTTAGGTTCCAAAAATCTCTTATAACCTATAGAAAGACTCAAACCCTTTCTTTCTCTTCTACCTCAAGAGAAAACCCTAATCTAAAATCTCCCCACTTTCATCTTTCCCTTCTCCTCAAGATGGTAAACGAAAAGGGCTTCAAGAAGGATTGAGAAGAAAGCAGGTGAACAACTCAAGTAAGTAGATCTAACCTGTGAATTTAATTTCAATCTTTCTTTAAAAAAAATAATAGATTAAATTAGAACTACAAGAATAAAATATTAATTTCAGTAATTTTCTAAAACTCACCGCAATATAATTATTTGTTCCTAAAAACTTAACTAATAATTTTTATAGAATCATAATTTTAATACCCTACAAAACCTTAATTTGAGCAAATCAAAATCTAGCAAAGTAAATCTGTTTTCCATAATTAATATGATATAAATTGTTTATTAATAATCATGTCTATATTGTGATCTCCATGAATATATATTTTATACATCAAAAACCTAATCTAAAATCCAACTAAAATTCATGTGAAAGTATACCAACTTATAATTTAGATTTACATATTTTTTCAGAACTTTTAACAAAGGATTTAAAAAAAAAATTAAAATTTTTTTTCTTTGGCCGCTCTCGTCCAATGGCCGAGAGCCTCTGCCGCACAGACCCGATGGGTCTGTGCGGAATATTCACAGTGCACAGTGGGCTGGGCCGGCCCACTGTGCACACTGCCTCATTATTAAAAAAAAAATTTTAAATAGGCCAGACCTGACCCGGTCTGGATCGGATCTGGCCGGGCCGGGCTGTAACAGTGCTTAGGCCTGCTCAAAAGAAAGAGAAAAAAAACAGAGAATAAGAATTACGGAGAAGGCCTAGGCTTGGCCTGGTCCGACCTAGGCCTGAGATGAGCCTGGGCCTGGGCTTGGACTTGGCCTAGGATTTTGCATATTAAAAAAAAACAGAAAAGAAAAGAAAGAAAAAAGGAAAAGAAAAGAAGAAAGAAAGAAAGAAAGAAGTATTTTATATTAAAATAATTAGTTAAAAATAAGAGAAAAAAATTGAGAAAAATATAAACAATGATCTACAATTCTTCTTTTTTATGATAAATTTTTTTTTAAACAAATAGCAACATGAAATTAAATCAAATCACCCACTCTAAACCTTTTCCCTTAATGGCAAATTCATACCCGTTAAGTATTTTTAATGATTTAAAGCCTATTAAAAATCCAACAAAAAAATTAGAAATTGGTTTAAATTAAACCTACTAAATTCACTGAACCTAAAGAATCATATTTCTAACCCCTAAACTAATTAATCAAGATTAAATCCCTTATAACTCCTAAGTAAAATATCTTTTTAAAAATCTAACAATTTCTATTGAAATAATTTATGTAGATTTATCGGGATTCTAGGATTTGCAGTGCTTGGGATTGTGATCTAGCTCAGGTGAGTGTCACTCCTTTGTTTAATTTTATTAAATTTTATTGTGTGTTTTCTTTTCCTTCTCTAATTCTATTTTGTGAGTGTTTCACTTCTTTGTTTAATTTTGTGAGTGTTTTACTTCTTGGTTAAATTTTATTTAATCGTGTTATGAGTGTTTGCTTTTATCTTTTTCGTTATTTATCCTTGTCAATAAATACTTGTGTTTCACTTTCATCATTTTATGTGACTGTCTGAGATATTTTACTAGTATTCTCATTTGTATCATTTCATGAGACATTATTGATTGATCCACTTATCTGTGTAGTTGATATGAGCTTGTATCAGTATCATTTCATGTGTTGGTAGATCGCTGTTGTTGGCTTAGGTCTAGTATTGATATACCTTAGACTAGACTTGACATTGTAACTGATCTAGTGGTAATAAATCTTAGAATATAGTATATTGATCTTGAGGCTGATTGATTGTTTATACATGATATCTACCTGATACTATTGTTCATGTTACTTAATTGCTGGAAAAATATTATTACACGGTAACAACACCATCATGTTATACTTGTTACATATTCCTGTTATACCGGTATCCTGTTCATTGATATTATATATTCCTGTTATACCTGTATACTGATTACACATGTTGATATTGTTACCGTGACTACCACCGAGTTATCCCAGTGATTCAAGTAACATGCACATTAAGTAATCTTGATAAACTAATAACCTGATATTAAACAACTTACACTGGGATTGGGGAGATTGATGGAGGAGACAGCGTCTGTATTTTGGGTGGACCTAGGATTTAGGTTGCGCAGCCGAAATAGGGTTCCACTGCAGGGTTCCCGTGGGGTGACTGGCACCCCGTCCTGTTCCTATTATACATGTTATATATGTACATGTTTCTATTATACATGTTCCTGACTACCTTGCGGTAGGTCCTGGTTCAGCGCCAGGAGTCCGGGACGTGGTCCCGGGTATGCACGGGACCCACCTAAAACACAGACAATGTCTCTAACCGATCAGTTTCAATAACTGAGGACCTCGATTGGCATGTGTGGTAGGCGTAGTATGGGATGCGTCTATTACATGTGGCAATTGGTGTTCGCTGACATAATTAATAATGATAAACTGTTAATATATTGTGACTAACCATGATCACCCGACTGTATGTATGTATGTATGTATGTATGTATATGTATATATATATATATATATATATATATATATATATATATATATATATATATATATATAAACTATGATAGATATAGGATTGTATACCAGACTAGTGACATATGCTTGGTTATACCTTCAGATATCAGTTGCTTGTTTACAGTTGTGATAATTGACTTTTATCTTCATTCATATTGTTATTTAGTTATCTCTGTCTGTAGTTTATCTGATTATTATTCTGTGCACATTGTTTATATGCAGGAGCTCTCCCCTTTACACACACACTCACCAGGTCACTTTCTGACGACCCTGGATGTGCACGTCCAGATATTGGACGCTTTATTTCTATTGTCAGGTGTTCGATGAGACGGTACGCTTCGTGAAGAGCTGGAGCTTCTTCCTATTCGATTCCGGTATTCTTATCTTTCTTATCTTCATATTATTTCCTGATTCTCTTTATATCAGATTCATTTGTTATTCGAGCTTTTTATTCATATGATACCATGCGTGGATGCTTATATGTATTATTGCAGTGGTTGTTAACTCATTATAGTATAAATTTATAGCTTGTTTCGGGTTACTTAAGGCTTAGCGCATATACGTGAGGCATTTTCTTTGCGTATATGCGTCGCCGACTCGTGTCGCGTCTCCGCTCCAGCGTATTTTGGGAAGCGGGGCGTGACACTTATAATCAAGAAAAAAGAAACTCCAGCTCCTCGTAACACGTACGATCACACGAACACCTGAACAATATAAGGAGATGACCAATACCCTGGACGTGCGAATGCAGGATCGTCAGAAGCGACCTAATAAGTGTGTGTGTGTGTGTGTAAAGGAAAGATGCTCATGCATAAAAATAATAGGAACATATAACAATATGATAAACTGCAGACAGAAGATAACTAAATAACATGTTAAACAAATAATTGAAGTATAACTAAATAACTACAAGCATGTAGAGAAAAGGCAACTATTACAACTGTAAACAAACAACCAATGTCAAGATGTGTAACCTAGCATATGTCACTAGTCTGGTATATAATCTGGTCATGTGTACATTCATAAGTCATAAGGCAGGGTATCAATTCAGAGCATAACACTATAACTGGAGAATATACAGGGGGCGTTTTAAGTTACTCAATAATAATAATCAGTACCGTTTGATATTTCAATCGCCTCCCTACCAGTGCCTCACATCACTGATAGTCCATACTAGAGTGCGAACTCTGACGAACTTACTCAGGCCTGATATGTGAGTACCAAGACCCGAACAAAGGAGAAACCAAATATCACACGTTCCTAATATTATTACTGTTTGGTTGTTACGTTCTTATGTTATTCTTGTCCCTTTCCCACCGGCGTCCCACAACACCGACAGTTCACGATGGAGCCTGCACTTCCAATAGAACTCATCTGAACTCCGATATGCTAGTACCATTATTCGAATAGGAGAGAGACCAAATAACATATACTCTTGGTGTTATTATCATACAGGTATGTGTGTGTGTGTTAATATGCACTGAGAATGCTTATCACGCTAGCACCAGGCAGCACAGGCAGGAGGGAGGAAGTTGCCCAACAGATTCAAGAGGTGGCCCCCACAGATTCAAGAGGTGGCCCCCACCACGTGTGTGGTGTGGCACTTTGCTCTGAGGGAAATGGATTCTAGAGGTGGCCCCCCACCATGTGTATGGTGTGGCACTTTGCTCTGTGTGGCACTTAGTTCCATTCAGGATCTGCTGGACGCTAGCACGATTGTGGGACATATCCTCGTCATCCCGACACCAGGCGGCATGCTCCGCCGGATGCCGGTATGACTATGCTATTAACAGAGTAACAGTGTAGGGATCATGAGTATAGGGGATACAAGAGTTCAGGGGTATAGGAGTTCAAGAGTACAGGAGTACCAGATGTCTGGTAGCTATATAATAATCATGCCAAGGTCCCCGTAAAAGTGATAATCATGAATATGCAATGTAATACAGGTGTCAGATGTAATATTATCCAGTCAGGTGTCACAGTATAAGGTATACCTCCACTAGTCCTGAATCAATATTGGTACAGAAAATGACGCTAATAAATATTCAGATCAGTAAAATATATATAGTGAATGTTCACTGACGTCTCATGAAACGATATAGGTAATCACATTGGTAAGATATATCAGATAGTGACATGAAATGATAAAAGTAAAACACAAATACATGTAAACAACGGTGAATAAGGATTTAGACAAAAGCAAACACTCACAACAAAATTAAATAATACTAAAATACTCAGAGAAAACAAAGAATACTCACAACAAAATTAAATAAAATTAAACAAAGAAGTGAAATACTCACAAAATAGAATTTTAGAAGGAAAAGAAAACACTCACCTGAACTCGATCACAATCCAAAGCACTGAAATTCTAGGATCCCGATAAATCTACATAAATTATTTCAATAGGAATTGTTAGATTTTTTTAAAGGATATTTTAAGGAGTTTAAATCTTGATTAATTAGTTTGGGAGTTAGAAATATGATTTTTTAGGTTTAATGAATTTAGTAGGTTTAATTTAAACCAATTTCTAATTTTTTGTTGGATTTTTAATAGGCTTTAAATCATTAAAATACTTAACGAGTCTATTTACCATTAAGGAGAAATGGTTTTAAAGTGGGTGATTTGAATTAATTTATGTTGGTATTAGTCTAAAATTTTTATCATAGAGAATAGAAGTATTATAGGTTATTGTTTATATTTTTCTCAATTTTTTTGATATTTTTAATAAATTATTTTAATATACAAATTCACCATTCTTCTTCCGTTCTTTCTTCTTTTCTTTTCCTTTTATTTAACCAGCAGCCCAGGCCCAGGCTCATCTCAAGCCTAGGCCGGACCAGGCCAGACCCAGGCCTGGTCCAGGATTTTTTTTTCTTTTTTTTTAGTTAACAGGGCCCAAGGCCCTATTGCTGGCCCAGCCGACCTGGGCCGGGCCAGCCCTGGCCCAGCCGAGCCAGTCTTGGCCTGGGCCAACCAGGCCTAGGAGTGCCCAAGCCGAGCCAACCAGGTCTGGTCTTTTTTGTCGAATTTCTTTGTTAAAAAAATTCGAAAAATATATATAGATTAAAATTATAAATTGTAGATCTTCACATGTACTTTAATTAGATTTTAGATTGGGTTTTGATGTATAAAAATATTCATGGAGATCATGGTATAGACATGATTTTGATTAAATTATTTGTATCATATTAATTATGGAAAACATGTTTACTTTCTTGGATTTTGATTTGCTCAAATCAAGGCTTTGTAGAGTATTAAAATAATGATTATATAAAATAACATTAGGTAAATTTCTAAGAACCATTAAATATATTATGGTGAGTTTTGCCATACAGGTACAGATAAGTTGAGTAGTAGATTGCTGAAATTAATAAATTATTTTTATGGTTCTAATTTAATTTAATTTTTTTTAAGAAAACAACTGAAATTAAATTCACAAGTTGGATCTACTTACTTGAGTTGTTCCTCCTTGTTTTCTCCTCAATTCTTGTACCTCGAAACGACCTCGTTCACGATCCGTTTGAGGAGAAAGAAAAGATGGAAGTGGAGAGATTTTGGATTAGGGTTTTCTCTTTGAGGTAGAAGAGAAAGGAAGGGTATGGGTCTTTATATAGATTATTAAATATTTTAGAAATCTGAATTCCAGTTAGGTTTAGATTGCCTAATTTAGTAGTTAGGATTTAGATTAGGATTAGTTAATATTTATGAAAAGATTTGATATGATAGGATTTGGATTAGGATTAGGATTGGATTTTGGGTTAATGGGTAAGGATCTCATAGTAATGGGTTATAATTATTGGGCTTTAGTTAAAAGAAATAAGTAATGTAAAGAATAAGAAAATAGAGAGTGGGCTTAGTTTTTGGGCTCAAAGAAAATTAGAAAAAGATGAAAATAAGGAAGTGGGCTTGGCTCATGCGGGCTTAGCATAAAAAGAAAAAGAAAACAAAGGAAAAGGAGAATGGGTTGAGCTTTATTGGGCTTAGAATGAAAATAATAATACTAGCCATTAATAATAATTTAATATATCTAAATATAAGCAATAAGAGTCTATGTCATAAACAATAATAATACTAATAATGATACTAATTCAAGTTAATTAATAATAATAAGATAATAGGTAGAATCAGGTAAAAAAAATTTAAATTAATTATATGATATTATTAAATAAGGGATATTACAGGCTCGAAGCTCAAAACACATCTTGGTGGTTGCCTTTGAAATTTTCTCTATTAACTCAACTCTCTCTCTTTGCTTGTGCCTAATACTTGCATATTGATATACATTTTGTGATTAGCTTATTTTAATTTCCGCATTGAGTTTTTAGATTTGCCATTGTGTTATGCCATTACTTATTCACCGTCCTCTAGGTGATTTCATAAACAATACAAGTTCCCTCAAGAACTTTTGGACCCTCAAGTCCCTCACTCGGTGCCACAACACCTACAGCACGGCCCACGAGCTCACTCTGAGGCCGCGACCTCCAACCGCTTCAAATACAATGTAGCATACTTGGTGATCAATCACCTTGACCACAAATAATGAAATCTCTCAAACAAGACTTCTATAGAGTATATAGAAACGACTGGCTCAAGCTTCCATGAGGAAAAACTTAAAGATTTGTAAGTGTAAGCTAAAGAAACTATTGGAAAAACTTCTTTGAAGATGTAAGAATTTTAGCACAAAAACAATTCTCACAAAAACTTGTTTTCTTGTTTTTTTTCAAATCTTTTTCAAAAACTTAAAACTTGAAAAACTTAGTTGAAAAACTCTCTCTCTCTCTCTCATGAGTCTTATTTATAGAGAATATGATAAGACAATTAGAGACTAATCCTAGTCATTTAAAACATATTTAAACCTAAATAAAGTAAAAATATACCCGTTTGGGAATAAAGCAAAAACATTTGAATCCAAAAATGGCCGTTATAATTAAACTAAGAGTAAACGATATAATAAACCGTCGACAGTTCAAGGAGGCTGTCAATAGCCCTGTGTACAATAGCTATATTTTTAGCCGTTGCGAAGCTCAATTATTAACAGTCTAATAAGCATGATGACAGCTAACTGATATATCAATGTATCAGCTTTCGACGGCTGATGAGAGCTGTCCACAATCAGTTCCAAAAATCGAAAACTTTACTCTCTGTAAAATGTTGTCAACGGCCTTCTTTTAAGGTTTGTCAACAACTCAATCATCAGAGTTGTCGACAACTCTATTGAGCTGTCTACAAGAAGAGTTAAAATTTAAGGTTTTTTTGAAGTATTTCTAAAACAAGTTTCTCTAAACTTGTGTAAAACATAAAACAAGTTAAAAAAATTCAAACTATTTTATGTAAACCACAAACTCAAAATTGAAACTTTTGTTCTTAAAAATCAATATCAAACTTGTGTATGTATAAGCTTAAGCAATCAAGTCTAATCTAAACTTTACAAAATCTAAACATCCTTACAAACTAGAATCTCCTTCTTCTTGTCTTGATTGAAACTCAATTCCTTAGAGCTTGACTCTTTATTGAGTGCTAGATGCGTTCTTTGTGCTTGAGATCTTGAATCAGCACTAGTTAGCTTCAAAAGTTAACTTTAAGTGTTTTTATTAAAGCTAAACACAAAAATTATGATCTTGATTAAATATGTAACTTAAAAAACAAAATCATTAGTACTATAACTACACGAGTTAATCATCATCAAACTAGAGTGGTGAACCTTTGAGCCAACAAAATCTTCATTCACTGCCGCAACTCCGGCACAACTCCGATAATGGTATTGATACTGCTTCACAAGTGTAGACACCAAACAGATCATCTCCTCCCTGTGAAGCTTGTGGGATCTTCTTGCCATTGCTCTTCTTCCTTCTCTATATTGTATCTGATTCTTTACGACACTTCTGCTGCTCTGGTTCTGTGATTTTTTGTTATGTGCTGATAACCAAAATGTTTGGAGGTCCAGTACAAACTCTGAGTTGAGAGGCTGATCAATCTTAGGTGGAGGTTGAATTGGTTTAAGGCAGTGGATTATGGAGGCACAGGAGAAGGTTGTGAGAGGACATTGGAGCAGAACCATATAGATGTAAGTTCACCTAGAGGGGGGGTGAATAGGTGATGGCTAATCTAATGGTCACTAAATGACAAATAATGCGGAATTAAAAACTATTATGACCTAAACAAACTATTTAAACTAAATACCGCGTATAACACAAGAGTGTAGCCGAATTCCCCGTGAAGGGCTCTGGACTAACTCCTCTAGATTCCCCTAGATAAGGGTTGAGGTGCCGCGTTGGCTCTCTTGGTTAAATACACGTGTTAGCAAACAATCCCAAGTAAGTATATCAATTAAGCACACAAGTATATCAAGCATATCAAGATAAACACAATAATTGAATGCAAGATATAAATAAGAGACAAAGAGAGAGAGAGAGAGAGTGAGCAATCGCAAACACAAGGGATTTGTTTCGAGGTTCGAGCACACTTGCTCTACATCCCCGCCTTCGACACACGAAAGATTTCCACTATGCTTGATCCCAATGGATCACTCCTCGGTGCCGCAACACCTACAAACCCTCGGACTCTCTAGTCCCGTACACACCGCAAGCCCACCGGCTCGCCGAGGCCGCACCTCAAACAAAGAGTTCACACCCGAACTCGAAACACCGAGTCCCCACTAGGACCCGAAACAATGCGAACACACACGTCCGCCTCCTCAAAGAACAAAGATGAACTTTGGTGATCACAACTCTTGATCACCTAAAATCCTTCTCACAACAAACTTCCTATAGGGTAGATATAGAAATGGATAGCTCAAGTGTTGTGTGAGAAAACAAGGAAGAGAATGGTGGAGGAAAACTCAAAGAATTCACTTTTAAACACTCTTGATAAACTCCCTTTTGATTGAAAATATTTGCTCTCAAATTTGTGGAGAAAAACCTCTGAAAAGGATTGGAAAAACTGGCTCTAAAAGTCTCCAAAAATCTTAATCAAAACAGCCCCCAAATGCCCCTTTTTATAGAGTCTGGAAAACTAGCCATTGGGGTCTGTCAGGCCTACCGGTCGACCGTCCGGTCGATCGCCAACGGTCTAATTTTCGATCGTTGGAGCTACCGGTCGACCGCTCGGTCGACCGCCCAGATACAGAGAGCAAAGCTCTCTGGTCCGGTCGACCGTCCGGTCGGCCGGCCCACTGTGCTGCTAGACGTGCACAGCTCTGTGCACGTCGGTCGACCGCAAGGTCGACCGGCCCTTGGTGCGGTCGACCGTGTGGTCGACCGACCTGCCTGTCAGCCAGCTCTGGGTCAGAACTGTTTAAGGGATAAAAACTTAGACTTTTTGATTGAAATAAAATCCCATAAAATACTGAAAAATCTACAAAAATAGTTTTACCAATATACTTTGATACACAAACATGCTTGCACAAAATCAAGGCATGTTACAAATGATTTGGACTATTTTTGTAAGTTGGAAATATTGACTCAAATGAAAAACAGTATTTTCCAAAACTTGATTTTTCTAAAACTTGTTTTCCAAAACTTCAACAAATACAAAAACAAGATATTTAAACTACTTTGAAGCATAGTGTGTATGAATATGATCCACTACACAAACATGGTGAAATATCTATGTTTTTGACATTAAGCTCTAAACATGATTTTGGATAAAAGATATGAAAACTTGAAAACAAAAATCCAAACATGTATATTCTAAAATAGAAAATCTTTTGTAAAACAAACTAAATCAAGAGTGTGTGTGCATGGTATACTTGAGCAATCCACCAACTACTCTATCCTTTACATTTTAACTAAAAATAAAATCTTCTAAAAACAAACCTAGACACAAGTCTTCATCTTCTTGAAGTCTTCACTTGAAGCCTTCTCATCTTCTTGACATGGTCCAAACACCGTGCTAGCTCCAAAACTTGACTTTAAATCCTTTGTTGAAGCTATGCACCAACTAAGATCTTGATCATAAATCTGTCACTAATTAACATAAGATCATTAGTAAACATAACTACATGAGTTGATTATCATCAAAACTAGAGTGATGGGCCTTCGGGCCAACAATCTCCCCCTTTTTGATAATGACAAAACTCATGAAGTTATATATGCATGGATTAAAGTAAAGCTCCAAAGAAGCTCCCCCTTAACTCATGCATAACAAATAAACAATAAGATATGGAAATGAAGCACATAAACTAACTAAACATGTATGCAAATATATGGAGATAAACATGCTAACAAGCATAAAACAAATCAAATTTTTTTTCTCCTATTTGTAAAACAAAACAAATATGCATAAACATCCTTTTTCACAAAACATGCATATAAATCTCAATTCTTCTCCCCTTTTTGTCAATCATCAACAAAGGGGTTAAAGTAAAAACAAAATTTTTCTCCCCCTTTTTGTCATAAACAAAGAGACCAATAAGGGGTACAAACAAATAAGTCAATAAAAGTTTATATGCGATATACATTCATGAAGAGGAAGACGCTAAGTTAACTTTCCTACACATATGCATTACATGAAGAAGGGATGACAAGCCCTAATTCACATAACACATATTATGCAATGCATAAGAGGAGATGTGAAGTTCCCCCTACACACGTGTATCACATAAAGAAGAGTTGTCAAGCTCCTCAATACAAGATACACTCATCATGAATCTATGTGTAGAAGAGATGTTAAGCTCTCCTTGCATATAGGCAATACAAATCAAAAATGTTTTTAGTTTTTTCTTAAACAAACCAATTTTGAATTTTTCTTCATAAAACTAATTTTGAGATATCTAAGCAAAACAAATTTTAAGATATCATAAAACAAAATTTTTAAAGGTATCAGAGCTCTTGTAAAGCAAACAAATTTTTAAGATACCAAACTGTAAATAATCATTATTGTAATACATATTGATACCAATTGAAATTTAACAAATATGAAGTTGAAACATATTGATACCAATAGTAAACATAATGATCAAAGATTTTTATTTTTCATCATAAACTTTGTGCTTTAAACATGTAAAACAATTTTAACTCAAGCACAATTAACTCATATATATGTATGAAAAATGAGTATACCAAATGAAGCTGATACATACATATATAAGAAAACAAAAATGAGTATATACAAAAATAGAGTCAAATTGATACCAATTGAAATGATTCAATGACACCAATTAAAACAATAATAGGATCATGTGTATATCTCATAAACATTGAAGAATAAATAACTAGTTAAATTAATTTTTGAAAAACTAGTTAAAGATCCTTCAAAACATGAAATCAAATCATATGTTTTTCATGAATCATACCAAATACACAAGAGTTGACACTCAAAATCGATTAAGCTCATAAAAGTGTTCATGAATCAAAGTCATGACAAAACAAATGAAGTATGAGTGTACAAGAATCATGTATATAGCATTTTCATGAAAATAGTCATTAAGGCGCAAAATGATCAAAACAAATTATTCATTTTATTTTATCAAACAAAACATGAAATTTTATTTTTCATTAAAAACAATACACTTCTAGGTATATGTATGATTTATCTAAATCTAACAATATGCATACATATCCCAAACATAAAAGAGTCTATTAAATAGTATTTGCATGAAGGCAAGAGACTCACGGGTATACATGTATATTTATTAGATTTGAATAAATTACATATACATGAAGTAGAAACATGAAAATTGGCAAAACAAGTATAAATGAGAGAATCATCAAAACTAGGCTATACATGTGCATATAGTGGGTACAAATGAGCATGAAGTCCAAACGTATATGAATCAATTTGTTCTCATTATTTGTACATGTATAAATCCAAGTTTTAATAAAAACTACATTTAAACTAGTATTTACCACATGAAGCACTAAAACAACTAAAACATGAACATGCTATATGATATCATAAATTAAAAGCATGTAAACAAACTAGGAGTTTAGAAATAGTTACCAAACTAAGGAACTACTCCAAATCTCCAAAACATGGTGGTTGTCCCACCAAACCTCCTTGATAGCGATGCATCTATATATGTGTCCATCAAGTCCATGTGCATCCACCATCAAGGCACCATCCCTCTCACGTCATGTGAGAGCCCTCACCTACATCAAAACACACGGTGAGGGTTTTGGTACCCATTTTTTCTTGGGTCCTTGGGGGTTAGCTTTGTAAGGAACCCAAAAATTTTTCTTATTAGCAAAATTTACATGATGTAATCTATCAAAACAAAATTTTGTTAAATGGCCTTTGCGGCCACAATGTGTACATTTGTACACCTTAGGATGCATATGTTTATGAGTGTGATCATGACGTGCAACATAAGCATATGCATGATGAGGATGTGCATGAATGTGTGGAGCTTGTTTCTTTGAAAACATAGACTCCAACCTAGAATGATTAAATGCACATGTGCTCAAAGTAGAGCTCAAACTATTAATTTTATTTTTCAAAAGTTTAATCTCACTATCTTCAATGGTGGCATGTAGAGAAAAGTGAGATATAAAATCATTTTTCTTTTCTTTTGAGAAACATTTTCTTTTTCTTTTTCAAACATTTTTCTTTTCAAAGAAGTGTTTTTGTTTAAAACAATTTCTTTTGTTTTTCCACCAAGATGATTTTATTTTTCAAAATAGTGTTCCCTTCACATAAATCATTTAATTTAGACATCAAGGAAACATTCTCATTTTTCAAAACATCATTCTCTTTTTCAATGCATGCAACCTTATTTTCTAATAAATCTTTTTCATTAAGCATGCAATCAAATTTCTTTTTTAAATTTTTATTATCGTTCTTAAGCATGTCATATTTCTCAAGAAGGAGTTGACAAAAAATGCTAAGCTCATCATATGACATGTTATCATCTTCTACCTCGGATTCGGTAGTTACCTCAAGGGGGTTATCCCTTGGACCACATAGCACAAGTTGGAGGTGTTGCTTCCAATGTCCGAATCGCTCCCGGCATAATATAGATCCTTTTCGCCAAGGGAGGTGATGATGTTCCATGCTACAAAAGCCGAATCAATGTTAGAAACTCTACATAAATAATCATCATTTAGGATAGACTTTAGAGCATGAAGGGCTTTTGCATTAGCCTCAATATTCTTGCTATTATTAACATATGAATCATTAGTGGTAGCAAGATAAACATGAATGCCTAGGGCCTTGAGGTACAAGGACATCTTAACCTTCCAAATTTGGATGTTAATACTGTCAAACACGGGTAGTGACATGAAATCCATGGTGTGTGTACAAAATATTGTGATTAGCCTAAAAAGAAGATCTTTAACTCTAGGTTGTAAGACCCAAATCAAGAGCACTTGGCTCTGATACCAATTGTAAGTTCACCTAGAGGGGGGTGAATAGGTGATGGCTAATCTAATGGTCACTAAATGACAAATAATGCGGAATTAAAAACTATTATGACCTAAACAAACTATTTAAACTAAACACCACGTATAACACAAGAGTGTAGCCGAATTTCCCGTGAAAGGCTCTGGACTAACTCCTCTAGATTCCCCTAGATAAGGATTGAGGTGCCGCGTTGGCTCTCTGGTTAAATACAAGTGTTAGCAAACAATCCCAAGCAAGTATATCAATTAAGCACACAAGTATATCAAGCATATAAAGATAAACACAATAATTGAATGCAAGATATAAACAAGAGACAAAGAGAGAGAGAGTGAGCAATCGCAAACACAAGGGATTTGTTTCGAGGTTCGAGCACACTTGCTCTACATCCCCGCCTTTGACACACGAAGGATTTCCACTATGCTTGATCCCAATGGATCACTCCTCGGTGCCGCAACACCTACAAACCCTCGGACTCTCTAGTCCCGTACACACCGCAAGCCCACCGGCTCGCCGAGGCCGCACCTCAAACAAAGAGTTCACATCCGAACTCGAAACACCGAGTCCCCACTAGGACCGAAAACAATGCGAACACACACGTCCGCCTCCTCAAAGAACAAAGATGAACTTTGGTGATCACAACTCTTGATCACCTAAAATCCTTCTCACAACAAATTCCCTATAGGGTAGATATAGCAATGGATAGCTCAAGTGTTGTGTGAGAAAACAAGGAAGAGAATGGTGGAGGAAAACTCAAAGAATTCACTTTTAAACACTCTTGATAAACTCCCCTTTTGATTGGAAATATTTGCTCTCAAATTTGTGGAGAAAAACCTCTGAAAAAGATTGGAAAAACTGGCTCTAAAAGTCTCCAAAAATCTTAATCAAAACAGCCCCCAAATGCCCCTTTTTATAGAGTCTGGAAAACTAGCCGTTGGGGTCTGTCAGGCCTGCCGGTCGACCGCCAACGGTCTGATTTCCGACCGTTGGAGCTACCGGTCGACCGCCCAGATACAGAGAGCAAAGCTCTCTGGTACGGTCGACCGTCCGGTCGGCCGGCCCACTGTGCTGCCAGACGTGCACAACTCTGTGCACGTCGGTCGACCGCAAGG
Source organism: Agave tequilana (assembly GCA_038442645.1). Classification (NCBI taxonomy): domain Eukaryota; kingdom Viridiplantae; phylum Streptophyta; class Magnoliopsida; order Asparagales; family Asparagaceae; genus Agave; species Agave tequilana. The sequence continues at coordinate 127,854 of JAVJIF010006856.1, read as the reverse complement.
TCGACCGGCCCTTGGTGCGGTTGACCGTGCGATCGACCGACCTGCCTGTCAGCCAGCTCTAGGTCAGAACTGTTTAAGGGATAAAAACTTAGACTTTTTGATTGAAATAAAATCCCATAAAATACTGAAAATCTACAAAAATAATTTTACCAATATACTTTGATACACAAACATGCTTGCACAAAATCAAGGCATGTTACAAATGATTTGGACTATTTTTGTAAGTTGAAAATATTGACTCAAATGAAAAACAGTATTTTCTAAAACTTGATTTTTCTAAAACTTGTTTTCCAAAACTTCAACAAATACAAAACAAGATATTTAAACTACTTTGAAGCATAGTGTGTATGGATATGATCCACTACACAAACATGGTGAAATATCTATGTTTTTGACATTAAGCTCTAAACATGATTTTGGATAAAAGATAAGAAAACTTGAAAACCAAAATCCAAACATGTATATTCTAAAATAGAAAATCTTTTGTAAAACAAACTAAATCAAGAGTGTGTGTGCATGGTATACTTGAGCAATCAACCAACTACTCTATCCTTTACATTTTAACTAAAAACAAAATCTTCTAAAAACAAACCTAGACACAAGTCTTCATCTTCTTGAAGTCTTCACTTGAAGCCTTCTCATCTTCTTGACTTGGTCCAAACACCGTGCTAGCTCCAAAACTTGACTTTAAATCCTTTGTTGAAGCTATGCACCAACTAAGATCTTGATCATAAATCTGTCACTAATTAAACACAAGATCATTAGTAAACATAACTACATGAGTTGATCATCATCAAAACTAGAATGATGGGCCTTCGGGCCAACAATAGAGTCCAAGCTCTCAAAGATCATGTCACCATCTATGGGGATTGTGAACAGAAGCAGCTGGAAGAAAAAGAATGGATGCAGAAGAGGATACATGATTTTAGTTAGAAAGCAAAAGCAAGGTGGAATGCAATTTTTGAATTTTGATTTCCAACGGCCCTCTACACATGATGGAGCAAAAACAATTTCAACACATTCTCAGTCTATGAATTGTGGGGTCTACTGCATCTGACTATCTTCCATTTTGACTAGATCTGCCCAATTTTTTATTAGGTCTCTCTCGAGTGCCATTATTTAAATCCTAAAAAATGATAAGTAAACTCATTAGTTAGTAAACTCAGTGAATTAGTAAATAGACATCTTTTAAAATTACCTTAAATATCATTATATTCTACACACTCAATTTAACTGTAAAAATTCAGTTATAACCCCAATTTGAAATTAATTTCCCCTCCCTTGTTAAACCCCAGTTCCTCCCTCCCTCCTTCTCCCCTCTCCCCTCACTCCCTCTCACGTCGATCTCCCACCTCTCGCATAGCCTTCTTTGTAGCTGATTAGGTCCCGTCGATATCCCACCTCTCACACAACCCTCCTCGTAATTGATTAGGTCCCATCGATCTCCCGCCTTCCGCAGAACCCGCATTCAGTGCTCAGGTTCGACATAAACAGCGACTCTGAGATGATACTGTTCTTGGAGCTACCGTGGGTTATCCCCCGGCAGAGCAGGTAAGGGTGCACTGGGAAGAGCAGGGGACGACCTGGGCCTTGTCATTGCAAGTGAGACTGCATCGACCATGGAGTAGTACACTCATCCACTCGCAGTTACCGAGAACATATGAGGAAGGGCTCGTTGTCTTCAATGCGGACATAGAGGCAGACGCGAACATAGCATACCGTGCTAGGGGAAACTTTGGCCTGCAGGAAAATGTCGTGGCCCATGAGGGTCGAGAGCTTCAAGATGGAGTTGCTCCCTTGGGTGTCAGGGGAGGTGGTGATGCTGGAGAGTAGTACTACTCAACAGAATTTGTATAGAATATGGGTATTGTCGGTCGGTGAGGCGCTTGTGACTATCTTCAACGGTCTGCCCCATGTTTGCAACCATTTGCTTCCTTTGGCGTTCGATGGAGATTGCAGTCACTTATTAAACAAAATTTTTTCTTTAAGTTCTTTCCCCAATCTTGTACCATTGGATATTGAATATTACAACTAGCTAGCTTAATTTCCTTTTGTGGTGTTCTTGATTAAGTATCAGAATGCTAACTAGCGAGCTAGCTAGCTAGCTAGCTGTATGATTGATTTACAATACTGGAGTTCTTGATCATCTACGCACATAATTATTCCTAATGTATTAATTGTTGAGGACATTTTCTTTAATTTGTCTTCATGGTGATAATGTTCAATTTGATGATTGTAGCTGATTAAATTTGTTGAAGACAATAAAATATCTTTATTTTTTTCCCATCTGTGCACTTTATTTTTGTGTTGTTCTTGATTAGGTCCCCCCAAATTACCATTTCCTTGTTTCTCTTTTTTTTTTGCTTTGTAGAGCATAACTGAAACACAAAACAAAGTTGTGATTACTTACAGAATGTGGGTGATGCTACAAATGACGAACCCACATGAAAAAAATTTCAACAAATTTAAACAATAAAAACTCACCTTTTCACGAGTGTAATGCTCTCAAGTTGTCATTTGCTTCTAAATAGCTATTTGGAAATCAAGGTGGGAGATTTTTTTTTTTAAGGAGGAATGAGTCGAAATATTTTAGAGTGTATGAGTTGAGTAATAAAGAGAGTTTTGAGATTGAAGAGGAATTAATGTTATAGGGCTTTGGTGCACTTACTAATTACATGAGTATACTAACTAATTGTTATGGTAAAGTTATTGAAATCACCTAGAGGGGGGGTGAATAGGTGATGGCTATACTAAGTGATAAATAATGCGGATTAAAAACTAATTAACAATAAGCAACAATAATAAAAAGACTTGCAAGAGAGTATACAAATAATAAGCAAGTAAAGTAGAGATAGAGTTTAGAGATAGGTGGACAATCGCAAACACGAGAATATGTTTCGAGGTTCGAGCCACTGCTCTACGTCCCCGCCTTCAACACGATGAAGGATTTCCACTATGCTTGATCCCACCGGATCGTCAATACAAGTTCTCACTAGAACTCTTTGGACACACTTGTCCTCTCTCACGGTGCCGCAACACCAACTAGGAGCTCACTAGCTCGCCTGAGGCCGCAACCTCTACAACTTCTCAATTATGAAGAAACGATGATCAACACTTGACCACAAACAATGGCTCACTTGCACAACCCTACAACCAAGATGAGGAGATGAAACTTTTGAGATTGTGTAGTGCACAAATCTAGAAAAGAAGTAGAGGAAGGCTTCAAGCTAAAAGGATTGAAAATTTGGCTCAATGAAATCTTTTTGCTAAAAGGCTAAACTTTTGAAAACTTTTGATCTTAATCTTGTAAATCTTGTATTTTAGTTGTAGAACACTCCCTCTATTTATAGGGGATGAAAACTGGGTTAAAAAGGCCAAGAGATTCGTTGGGGGAGATCCCAACAAAAATCAAATCAGAAAATAGCCGTTGGAATCTATCAGCAGATTCTGACTGCTGTCGGTAGACCGCCAACGGTCGGATTTCTGACCGTTGGGGAAGCGGTCGACTGGACGGTCGACCGTGAGGCCCAAACAGAGAGTGAGTTCTCTCTGTCGGTCGACCGGTCCGGTTGACCGAGAAAAACAGAGAGCACTGCTCTTGCTCTCGGTCGACCGGTCGGTCGATCGATGTGCACACATGCACAATGATGCATGTCGATCGACCGCACGGTCAACCGACAAAGCAGTTCAGCTCTGCCAGCGGTCGACCGTGAGGTCGACCGGACTAGGCCAAAAACAGATTTTTGAAAGGGTTTTTTTTGAAGATAAAAATTTTGATAAAAATTCTTTAGATTGGTATATACAAAATAGAGTTCTAGGGCTTATAAAGACCAGGGTGTGATCATAAATCAACACTAAAAAGATTTGAACTTTTATTTTGATAAAAATTCTTTTTCTAAACAAAAACGGTTTTTCCAAAAATGAATTTTCAAAACTTTGTTTTTCTGAAACCTGATAAGAAATTTTGTAATAAAATTTTGTTTGTAAGCATGAAGCAATATCAAATGTGTGTGTGTGACAATCCCAAAGTTATCAACCTCTATCATCTCGGTTTTGACAAAATAGACTATAACTCCTAACTAAAATGGAAAATGTAAAAATACAAATCTTGTATAGTCTTCTCAAGTTGTTTGATTGATCCTTGAGCGCTTCTAGTGTGCTAGGCTCTGGGATCTAAATCCTCGCGGCTTCCAAATGTGAGTCTTGTGTAGGAGCCGTCAATCAACCTATGTTTTTACCTGAAACTCATTTAAAACAATCTTGTTAATTCCTAACTACATATGGTTTGTAATCATCAAAACTTAGGGCTAATGGCCTTTGGCCCAACAATCTCCCCCTTTTTGATGATGACAAAACATATGGAGTTATTACAAATATTTTGGGTGAAAACTTCAAGTGAAGCTCCCCCTTAACATATGCATATAAAAGAATATGATATAAAAAAAAATCTAAATGCATAACAAGGGCATGTATATGATATGTTAATAAGCACATATGCCAACCATCCATGCATACCAAAGATACAGAAATAAAAACATGTATGCATATATGGTTACCTCCATCCATCCATAAATACCTCTATCCTCCAAAATAGATGATTTGGTCAATAATAGCATAAACACGATATTCAACCAATCACATATGCCACATAGAGATAAGAAACATAACTGCCATATCATACCCAAAAAAAAAGTGTCCATACAAGATAGGAGGTTCATGCCAACCTTAAAACCATATAACATAACACATGTTCACAAACACCAAACACAAAATGTGTCCAAATACATGTAGAAAAAAAACAACCCAAAATAACACAGCAATAACTAAATAACTCCCCAAATATCTCTCCCCCTTTTTGACATCATCAAAAGGGGTCACAGTTCATCAGAATCATGTCCACCAAAATCAGGGTCTGTCGGCGGAGGTGGAGAAGAAGAAGTCCTGGCGGGGAATGGAGGGCCGGTAGTAGGAAGGCTTGGCACGATCAGAAGGAAGAGGAGCCGGCCAATCAAACTTGGTGTAGATACCGCCGAGACAGTCATGCATATAGCGCATGGAGTCACAGATATGGCTGAGATCATGGTCCAAACGTTGCTCCATCCGCTGATAGTGTGCGGTCTTGTCAGCGGAAATCTGCTGGCGATGCTCGATCATCTCAGCGGAAATCTGCTGGCGATGCACGGTCATCTCAGCGGAAAGCTGCTGGTGGTGCTCCCGAATCTGAGAGGATAAGGCAAGATAGGGGTCGAAGGGAGCAAAAGAGCCAGAGGAGGATCCAGGGACATGAACAGAAGGAAAGATAGGCTACGGCTGAGGAGCAGGAGGACGCTCCCTAGCACGCATCCTCTTGAGGAGGGTGCTGTTGATGTCTACTGACGGTTCGATCGACCGTTCAGAGAAAAGATCAAAGTTTAATTACTTTAAAAGACGGGTAATGAGTATCCCAAAGGGCAAGTGCCGGTTTGGGACAAGAAGATGATCAGACGTCATATAGTTGATGATGAGCCTAGGGATGTTAATTCTGATGCCTCGCAGAAGGCAATAGATGACAAGAGGAGCAGAACCCCTAGCGTGACTATATTCTCCTGATTTTGGAGGTTATAGAACACGATTTTGGCCAGGACCTGGGCGGTGAGAGTATAATACTTCACCTCCTCGTTCCTAACTAAATCGGGTTATCATCATCATGAAGCAGTGTAGATGCGGTCTGGGCAGACTCACCGTCAGGATACTCAAAATCATGAAGGTCTACATTATAAATGTCTACCCCCTCACAGGAGAGGTGTAGGTGACGTGCAAATTCTAGAAGTGTGATATCAATATCTCTGCCCAAGACTCTGGATCTGATGTGATTATGTTCAAAGGTGAGATTAGAGTAAAAATATTGCACTAGTGAAGGATAAACAGATTCCTTAATTGTGACAAACTTTTCTAATAATCTAGATCTCAAAATAGATGCAAGATTAAGATGCTCAAAATCATTAAGCACCACAGATTTACCTGAATTCACATTTTTAGCGGAGATTAAGACATGGCTATAGGAAGCATTTTGAGATACAAAAGGTTAAGATGAAGATTGGGGGGTTTTCCCTTTTCAGAACGGGTTCTTTTAGACATGGATGATGTATAAGCAAGATTAGGCACTAATAAGGCACGATCTAAACAATAGAACCTAGAAATCACCTATTCACCCCCCTCTAGGTGATTTCAATTGGTATTAGAGCAAGTAAAGGAGAGATAGAGTTTAAAGATAGGTGGACAATCGCAAACACGACAATATGTTTCGAGTTTCGAGCCACTGCTCTACGTCCCCGTCTTCAACACGATGAAGGATTTCCACTATGCTTGATCCCACCGGATCGTCAATACAAGTTCTCACTAGAACTCTTTGGACACACTTGTCCGCTCTCACGGTGTCGCAACACCAACTAGGAGCTCACTAGCTCGCCTGAGGCCGCAACCTCTACAACTTCTCAATTATGAAGAAACAGTGATCAACACTTGACCACAAACAATGGCTCACTTGCACAACCCTACAACCAAGATGAGGAGATGAAACTTTTGGGATTGTGTAGTGCACAAATCTAGAAGAGAAGTAGGGAAGGCTTCAAGCTAAAAGGATTGGAAATTTGGCTCAATGAAAACTTTTTGCTAAAAGGCTAAACTTTTGAAAACTTTTGATCTTAATCTTGTAAATCTTGTATTTTAGTTGTAGAACACTCCCTCTATTTATAGGGGATGAAAACTGGGTTAAAAAGGCCAAGAGATTCGTTGGGGGAGATCCCAACAAAAATCAAATCAAAAAATAGCCGTTGGAATCTGTCAGCAGATTCTGACTGCTGTCAGTCGACCGGGCGGTCGACCGCCAACGGTCAGATTTTCGACCGTTGGGAAAGCGGTCGACCGGACGGTCGACTGTGAGGCCCAAACAGAAAGTGAGTTCTCTCTGTTAGTCGACCGTCTGGTCGACCGAGAAAATAGAGAGCACTGCTCTTGCTCTCGGTCAACCGGTCGGTCGACCGATGTGCACACATGCACAATGGTGGATGTCGATCGACCGCACGGTCGACCGACAGAGCAGTTCAGCTCTGCCAGTGGTCGACCGTGAGGTCGACCGGACTAGGCCAAAAACAGATTTTTGAAAGGGTTTTTTTTGAAGATAAAAATTTTGATAAAATTCTTTAGATTGGTATATACAAAATAGAGTTCTAGGGTTTATAAAGACCAGGGTGTGATCATAGATCAACACCAAAAAGATTTGAACTTTTATTTTGATAAAAATTCTTTTTCTAAACAAAAACGGTTTTTCCAAAAACTTGTTTTTTCCAAAAACGAATTTTCAAAACTTTGTTTTTCCAAAACCTGATAAGAAATTTTGTAATAAAATTTTATTTGTAAGCATAAAGCAATATCAAATGTGTGTGTGTGACAATCCCAAAGTTATCAACCTCTATCATCTCGGTTTTGACAAAATAGACTATAAATCCTAACTAAAATGGAAAATGTAAAAATACAAATCTTGTATAGTCTTCTCAAGTTGTTTGATTGATCCTTGAGCGCTTCTAGTGTGCTAGGCTCTGGGATCTAAATCCTCGCGGCTTCCAAATGTGAGTCTTGTGTAGGAGCCGTCAATCAACCTATGTTTTTACTTGAAACTCATTTAAAACAATCTTGTTAATTCCTAACTACATATGGTTTGTAATCATCAAAACTTAGGGCTAATGGCCTTTGGGCCAACAATTATAATATTTGAAAAGTTTTTTTTCTATACTTTGAACTTTTTATTTGAGGGTAAAATTCTCCAAGAAAATCTTAACTTATTTTTTGGGGCTGCTTATCACTTCTTTGGGTTTAAATAATCTTACTCGTCCTTCTCATATCTACCCCAAATCTTTGATATTTTTAAAATTATCTCCTAAATCATCATAATTTCTCAATTACCCTCCAAGTTTTTAAATAAATGCTAATTTACCCCCACCTTCAGTTAAAGAGAATCCAAATGGTGTATTCTCTATTTTTTTATGTAATGTTTTTGTGAAATTCCTTTAATGCCCTCTCCATTCTTTCTTCTCTTCCATCCTCCTCGGCAGCTACTACTGGTAGTGAATTGGATGACAGCGAGATAGACTTTTCTTTGAAAGACTCCATCAAATCTCAATGGACAAAAATATAACACACACGCACTCTCTCTCTCTCTCTATATGTGTGTGTGTGTGTGTGTGTGTGTGTGTGTGTGTGTGTGTGACCAGCTTCCAAATGGACACCATTACCACTGTCCTCCTCCACATAGTAGTCATCCATATCCCCTATCACGTCCACGTCAACCCCATGTTCACCCTCTCCCGTGCGATCCCGATGATTTGCAGGAGGCGGGGGCTACAAAATCAACTTCAAACTCATCAAAGTGAAGGGATGCTAATGGTCTAGCAAACAAAATTCCAATGTGGGGTTTGGAACAAAGTACACCTTAACCCTTAGGTTTTGTACATACAATTAATGCGAAAACCCAAAAATCCCTGCCCATCATCAAACAATAGAATGTGCCACAAAGATTTAACCCAATTTATCATATTGATAATGATGTTCCATCAACGTACCTAAATCCTTCACAAAGTAGAACACCCATTCGGGGATTTGCATAATATCAAACTCTAATCCAACAAATTGCACCCAAAGCATACAAATCTTGCACATATGAGTAGGAAAGACCCCACCTTTATCATCAAAGTACAATCTGATGCTATCAAAACAGAAAAAAATATAATTGCTCGATTTTGGAAACTCAAATCAAAATCAATATAATTGCTCGATTTTGTATATTCAATCAAAATCAATAGAATTTCTCAACCTCGGAGATCTATAGAAGTCAGGGGATATCAGCGGCCAACCCAAATCACCACCACCCAACACAAATGCTGGACCTAGACCCCCTAATCACCACCTGCACGGGCGGCGGAACCCAAATCACACACCTGCATGTGTATCACTTCGCCGCCCATCGCTACCACTTGCTCCGTTGCTGTTGCTGCCCTACCTTGCTCGTCGTCCTCCATGGAGAGGGAGTGAGAGAATTTGAGTGAGTAAGGGAGTGAGAGAGAATTTGAGAGAGAGAGAGAGAGAGAGAGAGGAGGCGGGTCTGTTAATTAGTAAGGATAAAATAATAATCTTACTCATAAACTGTTATAAATCTAACAGGAGCTGATGGTGGGGATAAATTTGATCGTTTTTAAAGAATCAGAGGGTAATTGAGCAATTAAGATGATTTGAGACGTAATTTTTGAAATATAGAAGAATTGGGGGTAGATATGAGAAAGACCCTTATTTATTCATCTTGGCATCAAAATTGAGTGTGCAAGCATGTGGCATTTGATAAGTTTAGTTCTATGTGTAACTAGGGCTACAATCAGCTCGGATTGGGTCTGAGTCCCACTATAATCATACGACCTGGACTACTCACATGTACCACTTTTGAATTGTCCCAGATCTTATAATGAACGGGGCAGGATTTTTGTCTTAGCCGAGTACATATTCGTTGTACTTATAAGTTATAACAGATAAGGTGTTTAATACTTCAATATGTAAACATTTACCCTGCATGTCACATCACATGCAAGTTCATGACCTAAAGTATAGCATGCATTAGGAGCCAAGGTTCAACTTGACGGTACATATTAATTTGGGTTTCCATGTCTTTCACCATGCATGCATATATGCAACAACTTATATACAAGGAAAACATGCACAAACAGAATTGAACTGTTCCAGATGTAATAGTGATTTTTGCTATTCTGTACCTGAAACTGCAAGCAATGCAAGAAGAGAGGTTGCCCGGATGAATTGCGGGGCAAATCTCCTTTGGCAGTAAGCTCACTCAGGACATGAGTTACATACGCGTAGTGGCTGACTGCCAGAGGAGAATTTACCCTGTAATGCAACTGTTCATGTCATATGCATTGATAGATTGAGAGCGCGATGCTTCTTGTGTTGTTGCTGCTGCTGTTGTTGCTGTTTGAGGAGGTACACAGAGAATTGAATCCATGCACGATTATTTATCAATACTGCAAGCAGAGAGCGACCTCTCTAGAAGTCCAACGGCATATTCAATCTGCGAATTCGCACAACTCCACTTGCGGTGAGAAGAGGCGGCAATGAGAGAAGGAACATTCAGGAGCATGTTCTCTCCTCTCAACTTTTTTCTCTTTATTTTCATGTGATTGATGTATGGAAGTGAGAGGTGATTCTTCGGTTATATGCAGAAGCTCAGTACTGCATCCACTTAGCGCGAATAGTAAGATCATCTAAATCTTCGATAGTACTGATCAGTGAAGCACAATGTATATAATTTTGATGCTTTCCTATGTCGAGAAAGTATGGTCTCTATCGCTACTGAATTCTAAATACAGTGACTTAATTTGATGCATGAAAGTAATCTAACGTGTATATTCTCACAAAAACGAAACTTTAAGGAAATCATAATACATTAAATGTGAAAGATGGCATTTTTACTTTTTTGAGAAGATTGTGAGAGAATGAGGACCATTTTCTAGTGGAAAACAGAATGAGTTGGAGGAAGGTCCTGGGAATAGTTCGGCATATCCTGTGGCATATCCTGAGTACAAACCTTTCCTGATTGCTATAAAATCATGCATAAAACATAAAAGGGCAAACTCGAGCTTCACTCAAAATCAAGAAGGAGAATAAGCAGCTAGCTAGCTGATCGACGTGGGTACAGGAATTACAGGGCAGTTCTCCTTTGGCAAGAGCTAACCCTACAGATTGACGCACACGCATGTCATCTTCTCGATCTCTCGATCTACCCCTGCCAAAGGAGAATTGCCCTGCTATTCTACTCGCAAGCATATCAAACACTTGTAATGTTATGTTGCTTCCTTACTGAGAACATTTTACGAGCAGCTTCGACATGATATTGATCCTGGAGCTAGGTGCATTCATATCTTTATATTTGATCCTGAGTTTGTGTACATTTCTATGCCTCACATGTATATTTTTATTTTGTGAAATTCCAAGGAGATTTTTAACAATCAACATTAGCAAATTTGAAATATAGTAATATATTTAACACCATATTAAGATGTGAAGGAAAGCGGAAAGTTATCTTAGAGTGTTTATGCAATAAATCCTATAGGTTGACTTAAACCAATAACCCAATGCATACAGAATATGTAGCGACTATATTTTTAATGTTCTGATGGAAAAATAGACCACGTTTTCTTGGTATTTGAGCAATAAAAGGAGATAACATCCTTAATTTTTTTTGCACACTAGACATTTTATATCTCACAGTGACCTTAGGCTATTCTATGAACTATCAAAACAAAGTTGTTGATGTATATATTAACATGTGAACCTGTGATCATGATTGATTCAACATAAAAGTGCATGCTTTGGAAACTTTTATGCTGGAGGTAACATAATAAATCAAGGTGGATGCTCATCCAACATACCTTTGCTATGTTCAATGCCAATAACTTGTTTTCTCTTTTATACAAAGTAAATATAAAAAAAGGAGTCAAGGGAAAGTAATTCCGAGTCCTAAATTTTTGGTGGATTGAGCTATAGGTCTCAGAGGTTTGAGAATAGCTTCTGCAACATCCCCCCACCCCCCAACCACCACCAAAAAAAAAAAAAGTTTAAGTCCCATTTATCCTTTAAACCTTATGAATGAAGGTTACATGTGTATACAAGTTTCACATACTATTTTTTAAAAAAACATGAGTTAAGCTCTTCTAAAAACTCAAATGTATGAAAAGTTAGAATATTATTATGACATGACTTGTCAAGGACAAAGTTGGCATTTAAAAAAAAATGAAGCACTTTAGTGCTCTTTTTTCCCCTTAAAGTCCTGTTTGTTTGGCAAAAAGTGGATTTTTTCTCTGAACTGTGCGGGTCCTATGGCTTTTTCCACACTGAGCTAATTGTTTGACAAGAAAAAAAGCTCAGAAAAATGATGACAAATTTTCTCTTTGGGCTATCTATATTAGTCTACCAGGTCTGATGCACAGCAAAACGTTTGTTCTCTGTTAGACTCTATTAGCTGACTAGGAATCTATATTAGTCGATTAGGTCTGCTACACAGTAGAATGTTTGTTCTCTGTTGGACTCTATTAGTCAACGAGAAATCTGGTTAGTCGACTAGGATATGCATGAATTTGTATGAGTCAGAATTTCAGTTTATGGTTAGTCGACTTGGGTCTATGGTTAGTCGACAATGCATGTGTATCAGTGTGTGTCCAAGGCTCTTTACAAATTTCTAAAAAAATACAAAAAACTTACAAAAAAAATAAAATAGCCTTCTAATATCTTGTACTATTTGATCACCAAGTATGTGCTATATCTTTACTAAAATATCCTTCAATTGAGCTGCAAGACATATATGAATATAAAATAAATATTGACACAACATATACACAACTATCACAAGTTTATTATCATCAAAATCTATGGAATTGTAACATGTGATGAACATATAGGGGCAGCGTTCAACATTCTCCCCCTTTTGATGATGACAAACAAGTGTGTGTGTGTGTGTGTGTGTGTGTGTGTGTATGTGTATATAATGGGTAGAGTTAAAATACACATTGGTATAACTAAGTTAAATTACACACACCTCTTTTCACCACACAAAAAATATTTTTTAAACGCTTGTGGTCCCAACTCACCCTAATTTTTGTTTGTATCTCACCAACCAAAAGTTTTTGTGGTTAAACATAGTGTGTATAATTTAACTTAGTTACACCTATATGCCCCCCCCCCCCCCCCCCCCCCACACACACACACACAACAACAACCAACTTGTATAACAACATTACTAAACACATAACCATGAACATATATAACAACCATAGAACTTCTCCCCCTTTAACATCAGCAAAAAAGAAATCAGAAAAGTATACAACAAAAAGTATCGTAACATGAAGTCATATAAAAAAAATAAACAAGACAATAAAAGTTTGGAAAACATGACATAAAAGTAACTTGAACACAAAGTTTCATTACATAAAGGTAACACTAAAAACAAAAGAAATGCCTATGCATCCTAGATGAGATGCGTTGAAAGTCCACAGCCCGCTTGAGTATTATACATCGGATCCGGATGGCGGAGGTTGTGGAAAATGATGCTTGAGAAGTTGAAGGATCTCTTATTGAGTAGCTTCCATGGTATCCATCCTAATGTTCATGTTCATAAACTAATCAAGAATCATTCCTTGGTTGTTGAGGAGAGAGGTTAGTGACTCTAACATAGAAGCTTGTTGTGCTTTTATCTCCAATACCTCAGCAGTGAGAGTATTGTAATAAGCATCATCAAATTGAGTGGAAGAAGATTGGAATGGCCTTTGGGTATGGTGAGAGGATTTGGATGGTTATGGTGGAGGTATGTCAATAAGCTTCATAAGAAGAAGAACTGACCTATCAAAAGGCTTAAAGACCTTGACCACATTGTTTCGGAGGCTAGGTTAATTTTAAACTTTTTGAAAATGAAAGTAAGGTATGCTCCATATGGAAGAGATGAGGAGTGTTCTTTCACAAGGGTGATTTGAGACCAATTGATTTCAAGTTTAGCCATGATGGCATAGACACATGAAGCGAGATCACAAGAATAATAACTGAAACTCCCCTTTTTGGAGCAAATGTTGTACGTAAGGATACGACCAATAAGCCTCAGAATCAGTTGAAGCTTATTGTTGGCCATGGGGGGTCCTTGACCGGAAAGATATATGAGCGATAAAACTTCTTCATCATCTATATCAATGTCATGAAGAGTTAGACAAGTGTATAAATATGGAGGATTTTGCCTAATGATTAGGAGTTAAGTCAATTTCAATCCTCTGAACCAAAGTAGACAAAGTTTCAGAGTTGTCCTCATCCCCATACACAAGATTTGTAAAGAACTGATATGTCAAAGAGGGATAATATCCTTACTCAGATTCAATGGAAAACATCTCATATAATCGAGTTTGTTGTGAATATGATGATGTATCATATTTTATGAGATCAAAGAAAACGACAAATCTACCTGAAATGATTTCTAACTGAGATATATGAAGATAATTAGCTTGTAAATTAGGATTCTTTAAAAAATACCTAAATCAGTTGTTTGTGAAGAGGAAGAAGATGCAGAAAGCTTAGTTTTCTTAGCTCTTGACATGGTAAAGACAGTGGAAAGAGACTTACAATCTTGATAGAGACTGAATTTGGATAGATTTGTGAAGAAAATCTGAATTTTGAAGATGAAGGACTGGTTGTAGACAACTGGTTCTGAAAGTAGCAGAACTTTGGGGTAATTTTAGGGTTTGATCGGTTTTGAAAGATAGGAAGGGGTAAAAGGAGAGAGGTAAATAAAATCAATGGTTAGGATTGAAGAATAGATAGATCGAATCCCATATATAAGTCAAACGGGTCAGATTTTTATGCAAACTATCCTATTTAAAAAAACACAGATTAACCGCATTAGTCGATTAATTCCTGGGTGTAGTCGACTAATATCTCTACTTAACTGACTAATAGTTAATCCTATTCGACTAATTCTCGCATCTTGAAATAGTTAAGTTTTTGTTTGATGCTACTAGTCGATTACTCTGTAGTTTAGTTGACTAATCAAGGATATAAGTCGACTAATAATAGGTAAAAAATTCAATATGAAATGCAAACTATAAGCAATGATTTTTAAAAATCAAAAATTGCACAAATACCCAGTTCTTTTCTAGATTTCATAAAAACATCTTCTTTAAGAGGCTTTGTGAAAATATAAGCTATTTTATTTATCGGTAGATATGAAATTTAAATAGATATCATCCTTAATAGCATGATCACGTAAAAAGTGATATCGAATATCGATATGTTTTGTACGTGAATGTTGAATAAGATTTTTAGATAGATTGATAGCACTTATATTATTACACATGATAGGTGAGGTTATGATTGTAATACTATAGTCAATTAAGGTCTATTTTATCCACAAAATTTGTTCACATGCAACACTAGCAGCAATATATTCTGCTTCAAATGTACATAATGACACAAAGTTTTACTTTTTGCTAAACTATAATACTAGTGAATGTCTCAAAAAGCGAATAGTACTGCTAGTACTTTTCCTATCGGATTTGTATCCAGCAAAATCAGCATCATTATATGACATTAAATCAAATTTGCTAGATTTTGGGTAATATTAATCATAGTTAACAGTGTTATTAATATATCTAAGAATTTTTTCACTGCTTTAAGATGTGACTCTTTAGGATTAAACTGATATTTAGCGCATAAACAAACACTGAACATAATATCAGGTCTACTAGCAGTAATATATAAGAGTGAGCCAATCATATCTCGATATATCTTTTGATCAACACTCTTACCATTCTCATCTTTATTTAGAAATGTAGTATTACCCATTGGAGTACTCTTGCTTCCAGAATTTTCTATATGCGAATCTCTTGAGAAGTTTCTTGGCAACTTACTTTGTTTGATGAATAATTCATCTTTTATTTGCTTGATTTATAGACCAAAAAAGTAAGTTCACCATGTGACTCATCTCAAATTCACTCTGCATAGTCTTAGAAAAATCTTTACAAAGAGTTTCAGTAGTAGAACTAAACAAAACAACATCAACATAGATTGGATAATCAAAATATTTTTATCTACATGTTTAATGAAAAGAGTTGTATCAACTTTGCTAATTTTTAAAAACATAATAAAAAGAAAACTTTTGAGTCTATCTACTAAGCACAGGGTGCTTGTTTAAGACCATATAAAATTTTCTTAAGTTTGAAAATATGATTAGAAAACTTTTCGTGTTCAAAACTCGAAGGTTATTCAACATAAACTGTTTCTTTGATAAATCCATTTAAAAAAGCATTTTTACATCCATTTGATAAAGTTTGAAATTCATAAAAAATTGATAAACAAGTAAAATATGAATAGATTCAATTCTAGCTATAGGTGCATAAGCTTCGTTAAAATCAATACCTTCCTCTTGATTATAACCTTGTGCCACCAGCCTTACTTTGTTGTTAAAGACTTGTCCAGTTTTATCAAGTTTATTCTTGAATATCCATTTGGTGTTGATAACCGGATGATCGTGTGATCGCTGTACAAGATCCCATACATCATTTCTAACAAATTGATTCAATTCTTCTTGCATTACAATGATTCAAAAATCATTAACATATGCTTCTTTAACATTCTTCTGTTCAATGAAAGATATGATGGCAACATATGTTATATAGTTCAACATGGATTGAGTCTAAATGACTTGAGAGATATCTCTAATAACTAAATCATGAGGATAATTTCTACCTCAACATATGCTTGAGGTAACTCAATAGGGATTTCGTCCTTATTAGAAATGTTAGTATCATCATGAGATGTAACAATATTATCAAAAAATGAAATATCTATTATATCATCATCATGTGAAGAAATATCAATAGAATGTTTAAACAGAGATTCATTAAACTTAACATGTAAAGATTTTTAAATAGTAAATATTTTCTTATTAAAGATTCTATATGCTTTATTATGAGTAGAAAAACTAACAAAAATACCTTCACTGGATCTAGCATCAAATTTATTCAAAGCATCTCTAGTATTTAAAAGAAAATATTTACATCTAAAAATCTTAAAATAAGGAACTTCTTGAGTTCTATCAAAGAATAGTGCATAACATGTTTTGTTCAAAATAGGTCGAATAAGAACACGGTTCAAAATATAGCAAGCAGTAGCAACTGATTCAGCCCAAAAATACTTTGGCAAGTTACTATCTACAAGTATGATTCTAGCACACTCTTGTAAAATCCTATTCTTCCTCTCAATGACACCATTTTGAGGAGATGCTCTTGCAAAAGTAAAGTTATGTGTAATATCAAACTTGTCGCAAAATTTGTAAAGGTTCATTCTCAAATTCTCCTCCATGATCATTTCTGGTTGTGATTATGGTTAAAGACTTTTGGTTTTGAATTCTCTTGCAAAAACTTGTAAATTCATTAAAATTATTATTTTTATTTTTAAAAAATATAACCCAAGTAAATCAAAAGTAATTATTAACAATAACAAAAACTATCTATTTTTGTTTAAAGAGGAACACGAGTAGGGCCAAATAAATCTAAATGCAATAATTCTAAAAGTCTATAAGTATAAACCAAATCTTTAGATTTAAAAAAAGATTTAACTTGTTTGCCTAATTGATAAGAATAACAAAACCAATCCTTATGAAAGAAAGTTTTGGAAGAACTTTAACTAAACAAAATTTTGAAAATTTTGAAATAGTCTTTATATTTAATTGCCTAAATCTTTTATGCCAGAGAGAAGAATCATTATTACATGCAATTAAACACAAATCATCATTTGAAGATAAACAAGTCATTGATAACTGATGAAGATTATTATTACGAGTACCTTTAAATAAAACATTTATCATATTAGTATCATATATAAGACAAGCATTTTGTTTTTCAAAAACTGTTTTATAATTCTTATCACATAACTGACAGATACTTAAAAGGTTGTGTTTTAAATCACTTACCGAATAACATATTCAATAAGGGGTTTTGATGTATTACCAACCATGCTGATACCAATAACCTTTCCTTTGTTATTATTTTCGAACGTTACTGTTCCTCCTTTCTTGTTTTGAACAAAAGAAAGTGGTTGAATGTGGCTGGTCATGTGTTTGAAACAACCGCTATTAAGTATTTATTTATCATTACGAGGTATCTATAAGGTAAAACATTTTCTATGGTGCCCATTATGATAGGGTCCGAAAAAATTAGCCTTTAGGAACCCAAACTCACTTGGAACTTGGTTTCTATTTATTAGTATAAACATAATTGTTAGAATTGCACACATAATTCATATATGATGCAAGATAGGCATTTTTATAAAAGAATTTAAACTCTTAGGCATCTAGATATATTTATACTTTGGTTTATTTGAAGAAACATTGTAATTCTTCTTAACAAAAAATTATAAAGAATATGACTATTATTCTTATGAATATATGAAGTCTTTTCGAGTTTATCTTTAGAACATCCAAGATCAAAATGATTATTTGGAATCTTTTGAGAAGATAATAAGTTATTTAAATTCTCCTTTCCTTTATTGAATTTTGCAACATTTTTCAAAATTTCTTTATACTTATTCTTAAAACAGGAAATATCTTTGTCCAAAATAGAAATCCGAGAATTCAAAAAAGTTGTTTCATTTTTAAGCAAAATATTTTCTTGTATCAAAATCTCATTTTTCCCTTTTTAAATCTTTGTTTTTATTATTTTCTTTCATTAAAATCTTATTTTCCCTTTTTAAATCTTTGTATTTAGCATTGACCTTTTTAAATTAAGGAAATAATTCATTAAAAACATCAAACAATTCTTATTATCTATGAATTCCAATACCTTATCCTCTTGAGCCATAAAGCATATATTTGCCGATTCTGTGATCTCTTCTTCATAGAGGAAGACGTATCACTATCATCCCATGTTGCTTGAAAGCCTTCTTCTTCTTCTTGAATTTGTTGAAACTTTTGACATTGCTTTTGGGTTACGCAATGGGCAATCTTTCTTCATATGGCCTGGCTTATTAGATTTAAAGTAAAGAGAATTATCAATAGTATTCGTATTTTTTTAAAACTTGCCTTGTTTTAAGAACTTTCTAGATTTTCTTGAAATATGGCAATTTTCAATTTTTCATCATATGAATCTTCGGTGTCCGAAGATGCATGAAAGGCGAGGACTTTCTTCTTTGATTTATGTCGTTGTTCATCCTTCTTTCTGTCTTCAATTTGGACTTCATATCCATCAAGTTTCCAACGAGGTTCTCCAATGTTAGCATTGATAGATCATTGGCTTCTTCTATGGAAGTGGTCTTATTTTCCCAATTAGATGTGAGTGCACGAAGGACCTTTCTAACTTTCTTCACTTGTGTGTACTCCTTTCCAAGGTCTTCCAAAGAATTTTGTAATGTCGGTAAACCTTGTAATCATCTCTGAAATGGTTTTATTCTCTTTCATCTTGAATAGTAATTTTAGATTCTTTTACTCTATGTGTGCCTTCGTGTGTTACCTGTAATATTTGCTATATTTAATGCACCGATGTGGCTATGGACACACGATTAAATTCTTCTTTGTTCAAGGAACAGAAGAGAGCATTCATCGCTTTTGCAACAAGGTTGACAATTTCTTTTGTTCCTCGGACCATTGGTCATAGTTTGTATGTGGCTTCTTATATACCACTTCCATGATATTCCAAAGTTCGTACTTGATTGACTATAGGTGGATCTTCATTCTATACTTTCAATAGTTGTAGTTTGATCTATCAAACTGTGATGATCATTGTGTGGAATGCCCTTCCTTGAATTTGGATGAAGGAAAATCTGTTGCCATCTTTGTTTCTGGCTCTGATACTAAATGTAGGATCTAAAACTTGGCAACACAAATACTAGAGGGGGTGAATATTGTTTTAAAAAACTTTCATACAAGAAATGTTAATAACTTGCAAGAAAGTAAATATACACAGAATAAAACTCAAAAATGCAAATGTAAACACACGAGATTTTATTCTGATTCGATCCTCTTGACCTATATCCAGTCCCCAAATAACCCGCTTGAGATTTTTCTTAACAGGATTTTGAAACCCTCAAAATCAAAATAGTACACCACTTAAAAACTCCTTCGTCAAATATGTACACCTCTTCTCTACACAGAGAAGACCTTTGAAATGAGTATAAATTGTCCTATAAGCCTTGATTTTTGTGTGGAAGTGAATACACAAGGGTCTTATAGTGGAACTCTCAGAATTTCTTCACTAGAAATTGATTTGGGTGAGGAAAATCAAGTAGAGTGTTTTTCTGAAAAAAAGAATTTTCAGATAGAATTTTGACAGAATTTTGTATACGAAAGTTGTGTGAAAGACCAAAGAAATCAACCCCTATTTATAGCTGGAGAATTCAGGTAGTTGGGGTGGTTATTTGATTTGAATTTGAATTCAAAAAGAGTAAGAAAACATAAAAAATTAGAAACTTACACAACTATTTAACAGTCAGAAACTGACTGTATAGTCGACTAGAAGCAGGATATAATCGACTAGGTATGCATAATTTATTTAGAATAGTCGACTAATGTAAAGGGGTTGCGACTAGATTGTAAAAGAAAACTAAAATTATGTCTCTATTGAATTGGAATTAGTCGACTAGGATATCTATATTAGTCAACTAGGTCTGATACACAACATAACATTTATTCTCAGTTGGACTCTATTAGTTGATTAGGAATATGTATTAGTCGATTAGGTCTGATACACAACAGAATGTTTGTTCTCTGTTGGACTCTATTAGTCAATTAGGAATCTGGTCAGTCGACTAAGATATGCATGAATTTGTATGAGTCAGAATATCAATCTATGGTTAGTCGACTAGGGTCTATGGTTAGTTGACTATACATGTGTATCAGTGTGTGTCCAAGGCTCTTTACAAATTTCTAGAAAATATAGAAAACATACAAAAAATATAAAATAGCCTTCTGATATCTTGTACTATTTGATCACCACATATAAGCTATATCTTCACTAAAATATCCTTCAATTGAGTTGCAAGATATATGTGAGTACAAAATATGTATCGACACAACATATACACAAGTATCACAAGTTTGTTATCATCAAAATCTATGGAATTGTAATCATGTCTATGGAATTGTAAACATGTGAAGAACATGTAGGGGCAGTATTCAATAGACTGGCCGGGGAGGAGGAGAAGAGGGTAGTTATAATGATGGAGGTGGTGTGAGGGTTGGGATGGTGGTGGGCTAGCCATTTTCGGGGAGAGAGGGAGAGGAGAGAGAGTATGAGGAAAGGAAATGAAAGAAATGAAGAGAGAGAGAGAGAGAAAGTTTCGTAGGGCAGAAAAAGAAAGATAAGGAGGTAGAAGAGCGGAGAAGAGAAGAGAAGGCAGTAGAAGGAAAAAATAAAAAGGGAAAAGAAAAAAAGGAAAAATGAAAAGAAAGAAAAGAAAATAAAAAGGAGAAAAAGAAAAAGAAAAAGGAAAGATAAAATATTGGGTCGGGTCTAGGTCCAGGTCTCAACTGGGTTCAAGTCCACAACCTATAGGCCAAATACCAAATAGTAAACACGAGAAAAATAAAATAATACACGCAAAAATTGGGACACGTATCTGGGTACGTATTCTGAGAACGGGATGTTAAAATCTACCCACGTTACAAAGATTTCGTCCTTGAAATTTTAATAAGGAAGGAGATGACCACGAAAAGGATCAGGGTGGATGATAAGACGACAAGTGAAGGATGATAAGAAATGAGAAGGTGAAAAGAAGCAATAGTTTTAGGATTCAGGGGATGGATTATTAGGAAAGAATAGATAACTTTGTGCTAGTAGTTAGAATGTATAGCCATAACTCATGCGCTCTAATTGCAAATTAATTTCACATTAATCTGCCAAGTGGATGTACTGCAGATGCTAGAGCCTAAGCTCTGACATCATCCTGTAACGCCCCGCCCCGGTAGGTATGAGGACGCTACTACAATGTATATATGCAAAGAAAACATACCCTTACATATATACGCTAAGTATCACCAAAGGCAAGAATCATAGTAAGAAAACACAGTGGTAATATACATTCTATTAAAATAGTGCAAATACAAAGTTATCACATAGCGTAATCTAATATTACATAAATATTACATCACAATAAGGTGCAGAATCTAGATTACAAAGTATAAACAATACAAATAATCTCATGAGCTTCAAAAATATTGGATCCCACAAGCGGTTAAGAGAGTGCAGGAAGGGAAGGAGCTACGGCTGATCCGTTTGCCCTACAAGAAAAGCTGGTCTTCCACAGACGAGTTCACTACGCGTCTACTGTGCACTCTGGGATCTAGACTTGCAGGTCCAGGGGTTGTTAGAAAGTAACCCAATGAGCATGTAAAATGAAGCCAAGTTGTGTGCATCGACAATCACACGTGTACGTGGGCTCAGTCATGCAAGTAATAAACCAGTAAACAAGTAAATCTGAAAATTAGTATAGTAGCATAGACATGATATCACACAAGGGGCTAGCCATGTACTTTAATTATACAACAATAATAATCAATATCGCCTGTTATTTTAATCATTCCCTTCTAATATCTCATACCACTGGCAGTCCATACTAGAGTCCATACTCTAGCAGAACTCATCTGAATATGACATACGAATACCATTATCCGAACGAGGTGGTGACAAAATAATTTACGCTCCTGATCTTATCGTTGTTGGGTTACTAAATATATCATGTATCAGGCTAGATAACTAGCGTGCTGAGGACGCGATGTAGGACTATAGAGGTACCGCCACAAACCCCAGAGGTATCCCGACCATATGTGTGGCGTGGCACTTAGATCCGTATGGCACTTAGCTCCACACACCATCCACCCTGTCGAGATAACATGAGTGTTATGTGATGTGACACAGGAACCACGCAAGTAACAGGTCAGGTAGTATGTACACAAGTCATGCAAGAATAGAATAACCACAATAAATAGGGTACAAGGAATCAATATTATAGTCCAGTAACATGCAATCGGATAATTATGTTATTGTTATTACTCATCTGATTCATATTTTTTGGTATGTGTCTCAGCGTCCCAGCGCACATACATATACTTATGAATAAGATGAGGTTGGTTATTGGAAATTGATGGGGATATCAACGAACTATGTTTACAATCGGCCCCGTATATACCCAGAACAATGGCCCAAGGTGTTCTGGTACTGAGCCAGAACATGTCACTAGGCATAATGGTGGGTCTTATTTGTATGCCCAAATAAGAAGCATATTTTGATTAGTGGTGCTAGTACACCCCACTGAACACCTGGTGGACTAAGGTAGAGCTGAAGTTTTAGTTGCACAATATTTTGTCATTATAAACACGAACACATATTGATATCCATTAGTTTCTCTCATTCCGATGTAAGTTGTCCCATTATTACAGATTATGTCCATGATGATTGATTTACAGAAATTAATATGAATATTATAATGGGGGAAATATACATGATATAGGAGTAAACAGGATTGCTTGGAGTAAATATGATATTAATTGTTAAGTTTCCATAATATGATAATCATGAGTCAATTGATTAACCAGTCATGTAACATGATATAGGAAAATAGTACAAGAAAATATTTCAAACTCTTCAAAACAATCATAATAATAATTAATTAAACTATTAAATATCCAGACGGGGCTAATTAAGCTGGACTGAAGCTAAGCCGTGCCCTTGGCACACGGCGAGGCTTGGCTCCTGGCGGGGCTAGTGTGTAGCTCAAGACGCTAACGCGCTCGGCGAGGCTAACACTTGCAATGAAGCAAGCGTATGAACGCCTTGCTAACACACACAGTAAAACTTTGCTCGCATCGAAGCTCGATACTCATGGCGAGGCAAGAGTATAAATGCTTAGCTAACACACGTGATGAAGCCATGCTTGCCGTGAAGCTAAACGCACATGATGAAGCAAGCGTATGAACACCTTGCTATCGCACACGGTGAAACTATGCTCAGGCGAATTTAGCGATAAATAGCTGAGCGCTAAGCTTGCCAACCTGCCGAAGCTAGTAAAACCCAAAGTTTAAGCCCGAAGGCTGAGCTAGAAGGCTGGAGTGGCTAAGACCGACAGTTGAACAAGAGTACAAGCACTCGCCTACACAAATAGAAGCACTTTCCTACACAAATACAACATTTGTTACATAATTACAGCTTTCGTCTACATAATACAAGCATTTACATAAACTAATAACAAGTATTCATATACACAAATTCCAGGAACTCGTAAACACAAATAACCAGTACTCACTAAAAGAGGGAAAGCACTCGCCTAATGCATGCCTGAGACGTGATTGACGATGGCAAATCTCCGATGGAGTTAACATGCAAGCGTGTTGATGAGAGAGAAATATAGTGAAAGAAAATAAGATAGAGAAAGTAAGAGAGAGCATGTGAGAAGGAGAAATAAAAAGAATGGCAAATAGAGAGAAAGAAAGAAGGTAGAGAAAGAAAGAAAAGTAAAGAGAGAAAGAGAAGAGAAAGAATACAAAGAAAGAAGATAAAATGGGAGAGGGAGGGGGAGAGAATGAGAGAGAGGTAGAGAGAAAAGAATAGAGAGAGAAAAACAAAGAGTAAGAAGGAAAGAGAGAAAAATAGGAGAGCGTGAGAGAGGGGACTAGAGAGTGAGAGAGAGGCAAGAAACAGAGAGTGAGAGAGAGAATTGAGAGGGAGAAAAGAAGGGGAGAAAAAGAGAAAGAGTAAAAATGAGAGAGAAAGGGAGAGAATACCAGGAAGAGGGATTGGCCCGAGATGGCTGACCGGCGATAGTGGTGCGTGACCAGAAGAGGAGGGGCAGCCGTGGTACAGGCTGGGGCAACAGCCTGATGGAGTAGAAAAAAGAGGGGGAGGTAGCCGTGGTGGTGGTGTCACCCGGGAGGAGGAGGACTGACTAGGGGTAAGGTGGTGGTGTTGGTGGTGGTTGGCTGGCCGGGGAGGAGGAGAAAAGAGTGAAAATAATGATGATGGAGGTAGTATGATGATGGTGGAGATGGTGGTGGGTTGGTCGGTTTAAGGGAGAGAGGGAAAGGAGAGAGAAAAGGGGAAAAAGTGAGGGAAGGAAATGAAAGAAAGAAAGAGAGAGAGGGAGTTTTGTATGCAAGAGAAAGAAAGAAAAGGAGGTAAAATAGAGGAGAAGAGAAGAGAAGGTTGTAGAAGGAAAAAAGAAAAAGGAAAATAAAAAAGAAAGGAAAAAAGGAAAGGAAAGAAGAAAAAGAAAAAAAAGGGAAAAAGAAAGGAAAAAAGGAAAAAAGGAAAAGAAAAAGGAAAAGGAAAATATCGTGTCAGGTCCAGGTCCAGATCTTGGCTGGCTCAATTCCATGGTCTATAGGCCAGATACCAAACTGTGAACACGTAAAATAATACAAGCGAAAAATCAAGGCACGTATCTGAGAACGTATTTCGGGAATGGGTTGTTACATACACTTATCAGAATCCACTTCTTTTGGAGGCTTTAACTTTGGCAATCCACGTATTAGCCCCTTGTTGGATAATTTCGAGATAAGATCAAAATTTGCATGTTCAAGTCTCCTGTGCCATAGCCACACATCTTCATTCACAGCGGCTAAAGACTTAACACATTTGTTAGATAAATCATCAAAAGAAAATGTGTATGCATTACCATTTCTATAAGCTTCAAAAGAAATGTAACCTCTACTATCAAAGATAATGCTTTTGCTAGATCTAAAGAGAAGATCCATCTTTTGTCACATAGTTGACTAACATTAATATGATTAGCTTTTGTACAACTACTATCAAAACATCTTCAAGAATAGAAGAAGGTTCCTTACCAATTGTACCGGTGTCAATAATTTTACCTTTATCATTATCTGCAAAGGCGATCTGTCACCTTCACAACTTGATAGGGTTGTAAACAAATTTGGATCGCCTGTCATGTGTCTTGAGTAATCACTATTAAGATACCACTTCATTCTACGTTGGAAGAGATTGCACGCCTACAAGAAAATTTTGTGATGTGCTCTTAGGTACCAAATGTCACTTGGCTATTGGTTAGTAGCAAGCTTAGAAACCCATTTTACAAAAGGAGTAGCATAATAATTTTTCTTAATATAACATTAATTACTAATGGGCCCTTTTTCATGCAATAAGTACAAGTAATATTAGACTTGCTGTTTTGAAATTTTTTAAAATAAAAATATTTTTTCTGTATTGATAGGATGGCATCTTGCCAGCATCTGGACCCATCCTGTCAATACTTGAATAGTAGGATGGCATCCAACCAGTAGCAGAACCCATTCTATCAATAAAATTATGCATGCCTTTTTGATGTGATAATGAAGCAATATTTGCATAAATTTTCAATTTTTATTTCAAATCATGAAGCTCAATAATTTTGGAATGAAGTTTATTTTTCTCTTTCAACAAATTTTCATAAATAAAGGGACATGTTGCACATTCTGTCTTTAAAGATGTAAATGATTTTTGAAAGCTTTTTGTATTCACTTACTAATTCAATATAAGCATGTTTTATTAATTCTAAGGTAATATAGTCATCAAAATTTACCTCATTTTCATTGGCCATGAAGAATATGTTAGGATTGGTGAGGCTCAAGTTAGCTTGTTCTCCTTTTTCTTCATTCTCGGAGTCACTTGGTTCCGACTCATCCCTACGAATATAAAGTTCCTTCTTCTCCTTCTTGAACTTCTTTGGCTTGCCCTTCAAATTTGATCAATTCTTCTTGATGTGCTGTAACGCCCCGATTCCACGGATACGGGGACGTCACTGCAACGTATATACGTAGGTCAGAAAGTGCCCCCACGTATATACGCTAAGCATAAAAGTACAAGCAAGGGATCAGAGTACAACACAAAGCGTGGTATACATACACATGCCAACATAAAAGGTACATATACAAGTCATCACAGTGTATGATAAACATTACATATTACATATGTCTTTTATCACAACCAAGTCCAAAAGTAAAATATACAATAAAAATACAAAATGCTCACGAGAAGGGTGAAGATCCCGTGAATCAAAAGGAGTCTGGCACGAAGGAAGGAGAGCTAGTCTGCCTGCTCACTAAAGAAAGCTCGATCTACTGTGGACAGCTCCACTTAGATCCAAGCTTCAACCTGAACATACAAATCCAAGGGAGTCAGGACCTCCCAATAATGAACAGGCTACAGCCAAATGGCTAAGTGACAAGAGTAGAAAGGTTAAAACACAAGTAAGGCAGATATGAACAAGTGAATCATAAAACAGGAAATCCAGGTTAAAACTGATTATAAGCAAGATTGATTGTATACGCTTAAGTCACGGTCCCATGAGACTAATACATCGAAGGAATAATCCAAACAAGGAAACCCTCATCTATATACCTTTATCTCATGCCACAGAAATCCAAGCGTATAGAATCAGAGTTGCAAATCATATGAAAGTCAAACAGGAATACATAACAAGAATACTAAGAATCATAACTAGAAACATAACTGGAATAACGGGAATCATAATAAGTATCACAACTGGAAACATAACTGGAATCATGACTGGAATATCAAGAATCATAATAAGATCCATAACGGTTATCAATTATTATTATAACTCGTCTAACTCATATATCTAGGTAGGTGTCTCGGTATCGATCCCAACCCACATACATCCATATATAAGAAAGTCGAGGGTTGTTAACGGAAGTAGATGGAGAACTGATATCACTTCTTATAGTAGTTTCCATACACCTGGAACCAGTTTGGAGGCTCAAAGTCCCCCTAATAATAGTTGCCATAACACTTTCACCAATGTATATATATATATCCATATATATATACTTTTATTCCATCACTATAAGCAAGGTATCATTCCGGCATCCATCACTTCCTCCCATACCCATACAAGTTGTCCTTTTATGGTTTATTAACAGAATTATCAGGTTACGGGAAACAAATGTACATAACAGTAATAGCCCTACAGATTCAAGAGGTGGCCCCCACAGATTCAAGGGGTGGCCCCCACCGTGTATGGTGTGGCACTTTGTTCCGTGTGGCACTTTGTTCTGAGGGAGTGGATTCTAGAGGTGGCCCCCACCGAGTATGGTGTGGCACTTAGTTCCATAAAACAAGACAGGATTCCCGTAAACATGACAATTACAAAGTCAGGTGTATCATGCTTGGTTTTAAAAGATAGCATGACGAGGTGGTGATATATCACAAGCAATAAAACATAACAATAGATTGATAATAGGCCAGGTCAGTCATGACATAACAATAGGGTCTAGCAAAGTAGTGGCATGTCAGGTGATATACATGTGTTAAAAGGAAACATGAAATTAACAAGTCTGAAGTAAGGACATGGCAAGTGGAAACATAGAAGCGACACAGAATTCAACGACCTCGAAGGGTCTGCCACGCATGGTATACGATAAGGAGTAAGAACATCACTGGCAAGATACAAGTATAAGAATGAAACAAACAGTTGCATGGCAATACATAAATATAGAAATATGAGGTAACTAGAGGTTATATGCTTCAAGTAATAGGTCATGAAGTACAATATACAAACATATAACCGAAGCATAAGATCCAAATTTAAGATAGTAATTAACTGTAACAGACAGCCAAAGTTAGTCGACTAAGGTCAAGGGAGTAGTCGACTAATAGAAGGGTTAGTCGACTAACAGTAGGGTCCAGTCGACTAAAACTGTGTAACAGAGAGTTGGGTTTCTGATTCAGGAAATGTTAGTCGACTAGGTTAGGAGGGGTAGTCGACTAATAGAAGGGTCAAGTCGACTAACAGACACTTAAGTCGACTAAATCTTTGAAACAGAGAGTTGGGTTTGGTTTCAGGAAAAGGGTAGTCGACTAGGGTCAAGGTGTAGTCGACTAATAGGGATCTATAGTCGACTAATAAATAAGATGAGTCGACTAAAACTGTGGATCAGAAAAGGTTACGTTTCAATTTAAGGGTCTCTAGTCGACTAGGTTCTAGGTCAAGTCGACTAATCACTGGTCAAAAACAGAACGCAGAACAGAATTCGCTGGTTGCGTTTGATGGTCTAAAAATGTGATTTTTATGGCATATGAACACAAGATAGGAGGATACAAGTATACTAGGAATGAAACAAGTCTTGGTGAGTAAGAATACTCACTTGGATTGGTTATGTGAAGCTTGATCCAAGGTGATAAATCCGACGAAGAGAGAGATGATCCCCAATCCAAAGGAAGTAGCTTGATTGAGGTTGAAGATGAAGATCTTGTTGATGCTTGAGGTGGAGATGATGACCTAGATGATGCCCTTGAGGTTGGTGGTGGATGTTGAGATGAAGGAGGATTTTGGAGAAGGGGATTTCTTTGTGGAAGTGAAGAAAAAAGAGAAAGGAAATGTAATGGAAAGTTTATATATGATTTGTGATTTGTGAAGGAGGTGTAATTGAGATGGAAGAGAGGGGGTTTTGTGTAAATGGGGAAGCATGAGGTGTCACTTGACCAATCATGGCCGGCCAAGTGGAGGGGTGAGGTGGAGGTTAGGTGAAGATATTTTGAGATGGAAGAGTGTGGAAGAAAATGGATTTTGGAAAAGATTAGGAATTTGGGAAATTGGAAATCTCTTTGGCTTGTGAAGGAAGGAAAGGAAAATAGAGAAAAGGAAAATGGTAGAGAAATGATAAAGAGAAGATATTTTCTCTTGGACTCAAATGAAATTGTTGAAAATACAGATACCCGGGTCCAAGTCAAGAATACGGAAACAATTTGGGAAATACCGGAATCGTCCGAAATTCAAGTATCTCGGAACGACTCGCAAATTTACCCAAAAATCAATAATAATATATGAAGACTCATAGTGAAATCCTTTTTCAGAAATACTTTATAGTTTTAAAACTAAAAATCCCGGAATCAGTTACCTACCGACTCCGATGGAATTTTCATAAAATCGTAAAATCCTCAGAAAAAGAATGTAAGTAGAAAATAGGATTCTAAGGAATAATGCCTAAAGGACCATCATGAAATTCCAAACAGTTTGAGAATTAAAAATCCAGGAATCGGTCAGCGGCACTGGCCGACTCCGGTTTTGAAGAAATTCAATTTAATCCAAGAAAAATCCAGAAAATCACAGAAAATCTAATATATTGGAAAATAATATTTGAAACCGAAATCGGTCAATTTTACACACCAGAAAGACTAAATCGAAGAATATATTATGATCGGGCCTTCGGTTCAGACTAGGGCTGACTCCGAGTCCACGAATCCACATCCAAGATAAAACAATCATACAAGGAATTCATAATACAGATTAAATACAGGAAAACAAATTGAAAAAATATGATCAAAAATCTGAATACGCAACTAAGTACGTATTCCGGGAACGGGGTATTACAATCCACCCACCTTACAAAATTGCGTCCTCGCAATTTCATTAAGGGGTGAAATGAACACAAAGGGGACAAAGGCTGGAATAAAGGGCTCATAAAACCAAAACAGGGAATAAGATGAATACAGGAAGGATCAGGATGGAAAATGAAAGAATGACAAGAGAAAAACATTTAGAATGATAACCAACTCAAATGAAAGATATGGGGTAGGGGTTACCATGATATCCCTAAGGCTCCTGATCTGGATACTGGTCTTCACACTCTGCTGCGTCATCCGATGCCTCTGCTGCCATGATGTAACCTTGGCCTCTACCCTGATCTGCTCTAGCTCTCATCCCCCTTTGCTGATGATCATACCGTTGGGGTGGAAATGGAACTCTCCGATCAACAGGATCTGGATTCCTCCTCAGTGGCGGTGCTGGAAATGCTGGGGCTGGATGTGCTGGAGCTGGAAGAGCTGGTCTGATTGGCGCCACATGCCCAAACTTTCTGTACGGGCAACTCCTTAGTGTATGACTCTCTGCCCCACATGCCAAACATAATCCATTGGCCACCCGACAATCTCTCTTATAATGCCCTGGTCTATGGCAGAAATTGCATACTATCTGAGACAGAGGAGGTTGGAATGGTCTCTTCATCATCGGGCCATGGGTTGCCCTATCTGCATCCTCCTCATCCATCAGCTCAAAAGGCCTCTTCTTGGCCTGGTCCCTTATCTGGGTCAATCTCTTCTTCTCCAATCCACGCTCCACTTCTCGAGCTATGGTGAGAACTTCCGAATAAGTCTTCAGCTGTTGGGGCATTAGGAACATCTGAATGTCCATCTGCAGGCCCTGTTGAAATCTGCTTGCTCGCTTCTCCTCATTCGTTACCATGTACGGCGCGAAGCGCCTAAGTCTGAGAAACTCCGCGGCATACTCGTCCACGGACTTGTTCCACTGCTGGAGTCTGATGAACTGCTCCTCCATATCCTTCTGAGCAGTAGCAGGGAAGAATCTGCTATAAAAACTCTTGGAGAATGTGTCCCAAGTGACAGGCTTCTCCAATCTTGCCTCCTCAGCTAGCCACCAAGTTCTAACTATATCCTTCAATTGAACCTTGGCAACTTCCACTTGGTTTTCCTCTGGGACACGGGCTGCATTCAACAAGTCTGATGTGTCGGTCAACCATTGCTCAGCATCCAAGGGTTTCTCTTCACCCGTGAATATAGCTGGCTGCAGCCGTCTGAAATCTGAGATATTCCCCGGCCTCTGTTCCTTAGGTGCTGCTATCTCTTGCCGGAGAAGCTCGGTCTGCTGCTGCTGGTTCTCCATCATCATCTGGATAACCCTCAATATATCCACATTCTCTCCCGCGGGTCCATTCGATGCTGGTCCAGAGTTGCTACGACCCGATCTTCTATCCATGCCTAGCTGATGAAGAATGACTGGAAAGTGATGGAAAAAATGGAAGGATTTCAGGATATGAAGGAAGGAACCAAGAAGAACTAGATAATCAAGAAGGACTAGATGACTTTGTACATTGTAGTTGGCATTAGCAAATTACTAGAATTTGCCGCTTGATTGTACTATAGGTGGGAGAGCCTAAGCTCTGATACCAACCTGTAACGCCCCGATTCCACGGATACGGGGACGTCACTGCAACGTATATACGTAGGTCAGAAAGTGCCCCCACGTATATACGCTAAGCATAAAAGTACAAGCAAGGGATCAGAGTACAACACAAAGCGTGGTATACATACACATGCCAACATAAAAGGTACATATACAAGTCATCACAGTGTATGATAAACATTACATATTACATATGTCTTTTATCACAACCAAGTCCAAAAGTAAAATATACAATAAAAATACAAAATGCTCACGAGAAGGGTGAAGATCCCGTGAATCAAAAGGAGTCTGGCACGAAGGAAGGAGAGCTAGTCTGCCTGCTCACTAAAGAAAGCTCGATCTACTGTGGACAACTCCACTTAGATCCAAGCTTCAACCTGAACATACAAATCCAAGGGAGTCAGGACCTCCCAATAATGAACAGGCTACAGCCAAATGGCTAAGTGACAAGAGTAGAAAGGTTAAAACACAAGTAAGGCAGATATGAACAAGTGAATCATAAAACAGGAAATCCAGGTTAAAACTGATTATAAGCAAGATTGATTGTATACGCTTAAGTCACGATCCCATGAGACTAATACATCGAAGGAATAATCCAAACAAGGAAACCCTCATCTATATACCTTTATCTCATGCCACAGAAATCCAAGCGTATAGAATCAGAGTTGCAAATCATATGAAAGTCAAACAGGAATACATAACAAGAATACTAAGAATCATAACTAGAAACATAACTGGAATAACGGGAATCATAATAAGTATCACAACTCGAAACATAACTGGAATCATGACTGGAATATCAAGAATCATAATAAGATCCATAACGGTTATCAATTATTATTATAACTCGTCTAACTCATATATCTAGGTAGGTGTCTCGGTATCGATCCCAACCCACATACATCCATATATAAGAAAGTCGAGGGTTGTTAACGGAAGTAGATGGAGAACTGATATCACTTCTTATAGTAGTTTCCATACACCTGGAACCAGTTTGGAGGCTCAAAGTCCCCCTAATAATAGTTGCCATAACACTTTCACCAATGTATATATATATATCCATATATATATACTTTTATTCCATCACTATAAGCAAGGTATCATTCCGGCATCCATCACTTCCTCCCATACCCATACAAGTTGTCCTTTTTATAGTTTATTAACAGAATTATCAGGTTACGGGAAACAAATGTACATAACAGTAATAGCCCTACAGATTCAAGAGGTGGCCCCCACAGATTCAAGGGGTGGCCCCCACCGTGTATGGTGTGGCACTTTGTTCCGTGTGGCAGTTTGTTCTGAGGGAGTGGATTCTAGAGGTGGCCCCCACCGAGTATGGTGTAGCACTTAGTTCCATAAAACAAGACAGGATTCCCGTAAACATGACAATTACAAAGTCAGGTGTATCATGCTTGGTTTTAAAAGATAGCATGACGAGGTGGTGATATATCACAAGCAATAAAACATAACAATAGATTGATAATAGGCCAGGTCAGTCATGACATAACAATAGGGTCTAGCAAAGTAGTGGCATGTCAGGTGATATACATGTGTTAAAAGGAAACATGAAATTAACAAGTCTGAAGTAAGGACATGGCAAGTGGAAACATAGAAGCGACACAGAATTCAACGACCTCGAAGGGTCTGCCACGCATGGTATACGATAAGGAGTAAGAACATCACTGGCAAGATACAAGTATAAGAATGAAACAAACAGTTGCATGGCAATACATAAATATAGAAATATGAGGTAACTAGAGGTTATATGCTTCAAGTAATAGGTCATGAAGTACAATATACAAACATATAACCGAAGCATAAGATCCAAATTTAAGATAGTAATTAACTGTAACAGACAGCCAAAGTTAGTCGACTAAGGTCAAGGGAGTAGTCGACTAATAGAAGGGTTAGTCGACTAACAGTAGGGTCCAGTCGACTAAAACTGTGTAACAGAGAGTTGGGTTTCTGATTCAGGAAATGTTAGTCGACTAGGTTAGGAGGGGTAGTCGACTAATAGAAGGGTCAAGTCGACTAACAGACACTTAAGTCGACTAAATCTGTGAAACAGAGAGTTGGGTTTGGTTTCAGGAAAAGGGTAGTCGACTAGGGTCAAGGTGTAGTCGACTAATAGGGATCTATAGTCGACTAATAAATAAGATGAGTCGACTAAAACTGTGGATCAGAAAAGGTTACGTTTCAATCTAAGGGTCTCTAGTCGACTAGGTTCTAGGTCAAGTCGACTAATCACTGGTCAAAAACAGAACGCAGAACAGAATTCGCTGGTTGCGTTTGATGGTCTAAAATGTGATTTTTATGGCATATGAACACAAGATAGGAGGATACAAGTATACTAGGAATGAAACAAGTCTTGGTGAGTAAGAATACTCACTTGGATTGGTTATGTGAAGCTTGATCCAAGGTGATAAATCCGACGAAGAGAGAGATGATCCCCAATCCAAAGGAAGTAGCTTGATTGAGGTTGAAGATGAAGATCTTGTTGATGCTTGAGGTGGAGATGATGACCTAGATGATGCCCTTGAGGTTGGTGGTGGATGTTGAGATGAAGGAGGATTTTGGAGAAGGGGATTTCTTTGTGGAAGTGAAGAAAAAAGAGAAAGGAAATGTAATGGAAAGTTTATATATGATTTGTGATTTGTGAAGGAGGTGTAATTGAGATGGAAGAGAGGGGGTTTTGTGTAAATGGGGAAGCATGAGGTGTCACTTGACCAATCATGGCCGGCCAAGTGGAGGGGTGAGGTGGAGGTTAGGTGAAGATATTTTGAGATGGAAGAGTGTGGAAGAAAATGGATTTTGGAAAAGATTAGGAATTTGGGAAATTGGAAATCTCTTTGGCTTGTGAAGGAAGGAAAGGAAAATAGAGAAAAGGAAAATGGTAGAGAAATGATAAAGAGAAGATATTTTCTCTTGGACTCAAATGAAATTGTTGAAAATACAGATACCCGGGTCCAAGTCAAGAATACGGAAAACAATTTGAGAAATACCGGAATCGTCCGAAATTCAAGTATCTCAGAACGACTCGCAAATTTACCCAAAAATCAATAATAATATATGAAGACTCATAGTGAAATCCTTTTTCAGAAATACTTTATAGTTTTAAAACTAAAAATCCCGGAATCAGTTACCTACCGACTCCGATGGAATTTTCATAAAATCGTAAAATCCTCAGAAAAAGAATGTAAGTAGAAAATAGGATTCTAAGGAATAATGCCTAAAGGACCATCATGAAATTCCAAACAGTTTGAGAATTAAAAATCTAGGAATCGGTCAGCGGCACTGGCCGACTCCGGTTTTGAAGAAATTCAATTTAATCCAAGAAAAATCCAGAAAATCACAGAAAATCTAATATATTGGAAAATAATATTTGAAACCGAAATCGGTCAATTTTACACACCAGAAAGACTAAATCGAAGAATATATTATGATCGGGCCTTCGGTTCAGACTAGGGCTGACTCCGAGTCCACGAATCCACATCCAAGATAAAACAATCATACAAGAAATTCATAATACAGATTAAATACAGGAAAACAAATCGAAAAAAATACGATCGAAAATCTGAATACGCAACTAAGTACGTATTCCGGGAACGGGGTATTACATGTGCCCGGATTTGTTGCATTCAAAGCAATTCGAGGGACCAACTTCATCCTTCTTGAAGTTAGAATTTCGGAAGCCTTTCTTCTTGTAGAATTTTTTTCTCATCATCTTGTTTGCCTTTCTTATGACAAGGGCTAAATCATCATCCTTCTCATTATGACCCTAAAGAGCGATGCTTTTTATCTTAACTTGTCAGGCATCCTCTTGCTCTTTTTTCTTTTGGAGAGTCATTTCATTCTATACATTCTTTAAGATTTCCATCATTTCTTGAATTGCATGGCGTTGATGTCTTTCTAGATCCCAAATGGGTTGATAATACTGTTGTATTCCATTAATAGAGATCTTCATGCCTTGTTTATTTCAAAACAAGTAATATCTTTTCGAGATTGAAGATTGTTGGTAATACTTTTGAACCTGTTAAGAAAATCATCAAAAGGTTCATTAGATAATAATCTAATATTTTTAAAATCTTGAGTAAGCATATTAATTTAACTATTTTTAGTTTGATCGGTCCCTGATGGCTTACCTCAAGACAATTCCATATTTCTTTAGCACAAGTAATATTTATAACTTTGTGAAATTTATTGAAAGTTAATCCATTTATAATACAACTAATAGCTTTAGAATTTAAATTAGCTAAAGAAAATTTTTGTTTGTCCCACTTGAAATGAGGTTTAGGAACAATCTTATGATCAGCATTTTTAGTAGGAGAGGTGTAGCCATCTTCAATCATGCCCTACAGTTTCCAATCACTTGATTGAATGTGAATTCTTACACATGCTTTCCAATAAGCAAATTTAGTCATATTAAACAAAGGAGGTCTCTTGTTTGATCTTCCCTTAGGCAATATAAAATCATTAATATAAGTTATATGATCGGTCTCTAGGATGTAAGACCTAATAATGTGAGTACAAAGTTCTGATACCAATTATTGGTCCCAGGAGGTGAATAGGGACAAAAATCAAATTTTGGCTAATAAAAATAATTTACAGAAAAATATATTACTGATAGAATCAAGAAAGTTACTACCACAATGTAGGAAAAGTTACTGGTAGAATCAGAACCCTTAGAGAATATTTCGGCAACTATAATCCACTGGCAGGATCAAAAAGTTACTGGTAGAATGTATCAGAACACTTACAAAAATATTTTAGCAACTATTATACTATTGGTAGAATCAAAAAGTTACTGATAGAGTGTATGCAAAGTTAATGGTAGAATCACTTAGAATTTTTTTTGCAGAGTATCAACAATTAAGCTGTAAGATCAGAAAGTTTGCCGGTAGGATCAATAAGTCTAGATATATTCTAAACAAAAGCAGTAACAAACAATATAATCACACAAATATTAATAAATGAGTAGCTAAGAGAAGAACGCTCTTTGACAGCGCAAGTGGGAACAAAACAAAGTGTAAATTTTCTCTCAAAGTCAAGTCAACAGCGTAAGGTACAGCTGGGCAAGGGGGTAATAGGTAACAACCATAAAATTTAGAAAGAATAAAAAATAAATTTAGCTGGACAAAAAGCAACATCATCATCAGTGACTGCAAGTGGATGCCAATAACTAGTAGAAAGGAATAAACACACTACTTGCAGATGTGCAAAGCTCAAGATAAGAGAGAATAGCTCACTTACAAGGCTTGTGTCACATAAGACAACATATATGTGAGATCAAGTGTGAGAAAAATAATATACTTACTCTAGATGGCAATTTGTGTAAGAAAAAAAAAACTATTGGCATAATGTACTAGTAAGATAGTAAAATAGCTATGGTGGGATAGAAAGACTTAATGGGATAAATATTATATCTGTGCCATTATTTGAAGATAAATTAAAACACTAATTGATTACTTACAATATTTTCTATGATTAGAAAGTTGTATCTTTATGTCTTGCTCCAATTAGCTCTTGTCATAGCTTGATATTGACTTTGACTTTGGTTGAGATAGTAGAGTTCTGATTCCTACCAACTTCCAATTAAATATTGCAATTTATTGTTTAGTCCATCCAACTTCTGTCAAAGTGCCTTATCCTGTAATAGGACAAAACTACTAAACACACTTATTAGTAGCTTAATTTATAGGTTAATATATCATAAAAATTTAGGGTTCACAACCCTGATCATGTCTACCCCTTGTCCCGGGTTTAGGCTTTCTAGCCTTGCCACGTCCTTATTCTGGTTTTTATGGTTAAGACTGCGGGAAGCACTAATGTTTGCTTCAGGTAAAGGGAGTATGATCGAGGGGAAACCAAGCACAGAAATAGGTTTTAAAATTAGAGATTAAGAATGGTGCTTTGACTTCCTCAATTCTACCACTATAGCAAGTGGTTATGCGGGTCATGATCCACAAAGAGGGATGCGATAAAAGCTTTTCAGTATCGTTTACTAAATCGATTAAAATGGTCTTCTTATTTTGAAAAAGAAAAAAATAAAAACAGAAAAGTAAAAGTAAAAAAGACGGTTTGGTTGAGGATGTTGGTTTGAGATCACCAAAGAGAAGAAAATAAGTTTTTAAAAGAAAAAAAATTTAAAGCTCACTCATCTGCTTGACACTGCTACGTAACTACTTCTTGACAGTTTCGTGCCTCAATTTAGATCATTGGTAAGAGAAGTGTTCTATTAACACTGTTTTTAAAACTGAATATTAAATCATCAAAAAAACAAGCATGGAATAAAAACATGTTTTAAAGATCGAGTTTTAAATAAGAGTTAAAAAATTAACATCCATCCTCATGTGCCTTCAAGAACACTTACAATTTGCAAGGCTTTAGTAAAGACATGCATATGATTCAATTGAGTTTCACAAAATCAATTAAAGTAGAAATAGTGGTAGAAAGGAGTCAGCCGTGAAAAGAAATTAGTTCAAACAGAAACATACCGGAAATGTAAAGTAGATCGGTAAAAGTTGGAATCATTCATTGATTGTCACCTTCAATTTACAGATTATACACTCTTTTTTACTCTCTCTTTTTGGATCTAAGATAGTGCAAAATGCAGTAAAAATAAAGAAGAAAATAAAAAGAATACAATGGTATAAACTAACTAACAAGAAAATCCTAATCTGAATCCTAAATATGAAAACCCCACCCCAGTTCTCTGTACAATCTTCTCTGCTCTGGTGATGAATTTATAGCAGGAGAAGAGTGGCAAAAGCGTGTGAAGGATGAGGAGGAAATCGCTGACCCAATGGCAAAAACACTGCCAACGAAATGCAGCAAATGTCGTGGTAACACAACATTTTTTTGGATGTTGGATCAGTGATTTGAGTGCGAGGTCGCCCTGTTCAGCTGTATAAAGATATTCTAATAAAATTGCATCTAGGTCTCTTAGATCTTCAGAATATCCTCGTTAATCTTGAGCTAGAGAATCTTATCTTTGAAAATTTGAATTAATTGGGATATAATTGATTTTTTATTCTCTTTCTCAACCTGCATATCATTAGACCATAAACTGATTAAATAGTAGAGTTTTAATTAAATATAAATATAAAAATGTGACAAAAAATATGCAATATATATTAGTAATCACACCCCACATCTATTTTTTGCTAGTTCTTGAGCAAATATCAAAAGACTTAAGAGTTTATTTAGCCACTTTCGCAGGTTATAGACTGACCACGGTTTCAGAACTGGAGGTTCCTGGTTCCACTGGTCGAGGAACCGGAACTGGACCCTTAGAGTCCAGTTTTGGAATCGGGTCCATCCGATTTCAGAACCGGTTACATCCAGCTCCAGATTTGGACCCGGGATTCGAATGGAGACTTTTTTACCGGTATTTTTTATAATAGTTAAAAATAGGAATTAATCTTTATTACGAATAAATTTAAAGAAATATAAAAATAATTAAAAAATAAAAAATGGGCTTGAACTTAATCTTTACCATAATTAAGTTACCTGCGTATCCTCTTGGGGTTTAGAGGAATCAAAACCCATGTAGTTTTCTTACCTTAGTCCCCATACTTTACATCAATCGCTTCCTTCCGTTCTGGTAGTCATCATTTCTATAAAGTCTTCGTTTTGTTCCTGCATGATTTCTTGTTGTCTTAATATTGCTTTTGTCCAATCATCAAGACATACTTAGGCCTCCACTAAGTCGAGGGATATACACAACAAGTTTGGTCCAAGATGCTCCCCCACACCGAATGTTTGCTCTACGACTACTGTTTATACCGGTGTTGCTAAAATTTATTTAGTAATATTTTCCATAATTGAAAATGCTGTTGAAAGCTCCTTCCACCATTGCAGGATTGAAAAGTATATATCTTGAAAATTTTCACCAAACTTAAATGATGTGGTTAGATAACTATTATTTCTTCGGGATGTATTTCCAATTCATCAGTGTCAAGGCCATAATTCATCTCCCCAATTGCAAGAAACTAAAAATATCATTCCATCGACGAATTGATTTTCACCAACCTTGCCCTTGCCTTTTACCGATGAACTTGCACTTGCCATAGAGAGTATGGAATTAGAGAGTGCTAGAGATTTTGTAGAAAGATTATGGAGAGAGATTACAGAGAGAGATTTTATAGAGAGATTATGTAGAGAGATTATGGAGACTTAGAGAGTTTGAGCCTTGGAGAGAGATTTTGTAGAGAATTATGGGGAGAGATTATAGAGAGAGATTTTGTAGAGGGATTTGAATTTTGGTGTAGAGGAGAATGAGAGAGTTTATGCCATATTTATAGTTTACAAATAATATATAAAAAATCAAATATTCAAAAAAAAAAAAAACTACCCTCTCCAACGGTCCAAAATTGGAACGTTTGGAGACGCTAACATTCATTTAAATGTTGGCTGACTCTAATTTTGAACCATTGGAGAAATCCAACCAATAAAAATAAGCCAGCCCACCCCGGGTAGCCGACAGACCAAGAGGCCCAGCTGGGCTAGCCAGCCGTCCAGGCCCAAGTTAGCTGCGGGGCTAGGCTGGCAAAAAAAAAAAAACAAATTATGGCCATTCGGTGTTTGGGCCTAAGGGCCCATAAAAAAAATGGTTCGGAACCAAGAACCACCAGTTCAAACTGGGAACCGGCGGTTCTCGATTCGGGAACTTAACAACCGTAACCGACTACAGGAGCCGGTCAGTTTCAGTTCGATTTGGAATTGGCGAACCGGCTGCCCGGGCCAGTTCCGGTTTCGGCTCTGGCCAACCGGTTCCCGTTTCAGTTGACTGATTCGAACCGAACCAGGGTCGGGTCTATCAGGTCACGCGACTATACTAGAATATACAACAAGCCTTTAAACCTTCAGGTTTTTTCTAGAGGAGGAGTTATAGTCTCCTGAGGGTTTTCAGTGAATT
This sequence comes from Agave tequilana, assembly GCA_038442645.1. NCBI lineage: Eukaryota > Viridiplantae > Streptophyta > Magnoliopsida > Asparagales > Asparagaceae > Agave > Agave tequilana. The sequence goes on along the minus strand of JAVJIF010006856.1, from coordinate 87,389 downwards.
ACACCCACAAAATTCATATATGAAAGAAAAACAAAGTGTTAGTATTTTCGAAATCACACTTTGAAAACACATTTTCAAAGAGAGAGAAAATCTTTGAAGAATTCTTGCAACAATTTAAGTGATATATAAGTTTTAGGATCACCAAACTATTCATTTCTAAACTTAGGCTCTATGCAAGGACTTGTTATTATCAAGCTAAGAATTCAAATTGTATTTCTCACCTAGTCAATTATTTTACCCTAAATCATATGCACCTTTGTGATCTTGAATATTTGACTCAGGATCCTTCAACTCTAACTCTTAAGTCCTATTAATATGTTTATGGCAATATTATCCCTTACGTCTATTAGGCTTTCTTATTGGCACATGTAACGAGCCTTTAGCCGGTGACTCACAAACTGGATGGTTTTAGAACACCAGGTGAAAAAACACCCCTAAGACTTAAGGACTCAAGCAAATAATGGCACAAAACTAAGGATTCTATTGGTGATATGAACCACTTTAGTTATGAATACTTATATTTATGAGACAAAACTACCAGTTTAATTAGAGGATTTTTTTACTTATATATTTTTTCTTTTTTTCTTATAAGGCACAAGAGTCTTTGGTTTGAATCCAAAGTGTGTAAGTGCATGTATAAAGTGCATATTTTAGTAAGGTAAAAGTCAAGACAAATTACTTTTCTAATTTTTCTTCCTAAACCTAAAAATTAAACAAATAATCTTGTTTTGACTAAGTATTAAGAAATTCTAATTATGATTCTCCTAAGATTAAATTGATTTTTTATAAAAATAAGCCAAACTATTATTTCCCACTTCAAATAGTTTTTAAAAGGAAAAAGTTCTAACCTAAAATTTTGAAAATAAGAAAGAATTTTCTAAAAGAAAAAAAAATCTTTTTCAATTTATACAAAAAACCTATATTAGTAAAATCCTCCCCCACAACTATCTCAGACACTGTCCTCAATGTATGAATGAAATGCACATGTGCATAAAAAATAGAGAAAGAAGGAAAAATGTCACCTCAAGATGGTGGTTCCAGTGGTGGTCTTATTGGTGCAAGTGTTGCTGCCTAATCTAATAAATGTGAAGTTTGCAGGAATTCACATTTGACCTCTATCCCGTGAAGTGTTATAATTACCGAATTGAATAGGATCATGCAAGATCCTATCGTGATATTTATCTTGGTCTAATGCCCAATCTTGATAAATAATCTCAGCGTTATATTGTCATTCATCTTTGTCCAACAAAGGAATGTGATTCAGTGAAATGGTTGATTTGGGTTCAAGATTGAAAGGTCTGGGAACCAATACCTACTTAGTGAATTTATTTAAATCAAGTAAAAGCTCGGGAGTCAGATTTGGTTCATGAGATGGGTCCAAATCAAAGAGTTAATATTCAAATTCATTTTTCATTAATGAAATGTGACTTCATAAGATCGATGCTTCAAGTACAAAATTTATAGATACAAGAATCAATGTTCGGTCGGGAATGTGGTTTAAGTCAGGTAAGAATACATGAGTCAATATTGATTCAAAATTGGAACGAAATCACAAAATTGGGGGTCAGGGTCACATTCATGCTCAAGTTCAATTTCACTGAAGTGATAACTTGTCAAATATTCAAAGGATTGTGATGAATGTCATTATCATCTATATTTTGCACCACTTTTATCTTCTTTTGTTACAAATTTAATACTGTGTGGGCATATTTTTTTATGTTTATGCAGAAATTTGGTCAAGAGCAATTTTGGAGGAAAAACTCGAAAAACGATGAAAATAAGAGTTGAAGCAAGAAATTCACTGATAGAGAGACCCAAGGATGAAACCAGAGAGTCCCATAGACATTACACATCATATAGAAGAAGATTTTCAAGTTTAAGGATCAAAAGTCAAAGTCAAACTCAGCGGATCCGCTGTTGACTGGTCAACTAGAATTCAAAACAGAAATCAGAATTAGATTCAGTTTGAACACCTTTTAGTGTTTTGATTATAACTTTCATTATAGTAATTCAATTCTAATGATTCAAAATTTTATGTAAAAGATGATTGAAAGGACTACAACTTTGATGTTGATAACTTTTTTTAGTTCAATTGTTTTATGAGTCGTATTTAGCAATTAACGCTGACTGGCTGCAGTCTAATTCAGAATCAAACTCCGATACCAAATTCAAGTTGGATTTGAAATTCTCCTTGTATCTCTTACTGGTATAGGTCTCTAGGGTCTATAAATACAACAGCAATTTCTTGTAAATTATATATACATCATCATAGAAACAAACTTTGTATTAATTTTTTAGGTTTTACTTCTTAAATAAAATTTGGCTTTTTGGAGAATTCTTGTGCTCAACGTGAAGAAGAACGGCGAGGAGGCATCATCTAGAGTTTCTGAAATTGGTGTATTTTAATCTCTTTCTTGTTCTATTTTATTATTTGATGAAGTTCATATTATTTATTGATCGAGCCAAACCTGCACAAAAAAATATCGCGCTTAGAGAAGTGCTAGGTCTTCAATGCTACCACTATAAAAAGTGGTTATGCGAGTCGTGATCTATATGGAGGGACAATAATGAAGCAATTAAGTAAGTTTTTTCTTTTAATTCACTAAAACAAGTTAAGAGTTCTCTTCTCAGTTTTAAAAGAAAAAAATAAAAATAGTTAAAGCTAATCTAAGTTAAAAGAAATCCAAAGAAACGAAGAAGATGGTTTTGTTGTTTTGATTACTAAGTTAAAAGAGAGAAAATAAACAAGAAAAGAAAGAACATACATTGGAGTAATTAAATGAAAGTAAGAGATCAATTAAGTTGGGAAATGAAGAAGAGAAGTGGGATAGTTTCATTGATTGTCACTCTCAATATAGCTATCTTTAAGGAAGATTATATCTAGTGTCACTCTTCTAAAGATAATTCCTCCTCACTTTTCTATCATGCCCTAATCCAAGCTAATAAGAAGGCATGATTAAAAAGAAGTCATAAAGAAAATAAATAAAAATAAATGAGCAATTGAAACAAGTTAAAGAAAAAAGAAAAACTGAAGAAAAGAATAGAACCTTTATTGAAGATTGAAGTTATCACCGTCAATTACAAGAACTCCTTCTTCTCCGCAAAATAACTCTCAAACTAAATCCTAGAAATTACACTTGAAATTTGAAAGAGAAAACTAAAAAAACTATAAGCTTTGATCTCTCCTTGGAGATGCCCTTTCTCCTATGCTCTGCCTCTCTATTTATAGTAGAAGTAGTGGATAAACTCCTAATAGAAGTCGTGCACCAATCAAGAGATATATCTTCAGAATTTAAATTTGAAAGTTAGATATTAAGATAATATCCTACTATTTTGACTAGGGAGCAGGCTATTTCTTAATTTGAATCTTCCTCTTATCTCCAAACTTTATTTGATTTATCCAGAATTCTGATCTGTAGCTTGTTGGCATGTTTATTGCTGAATATTACTTATCAGATAATAGAATTGAAAATAGTGATCAACATAAGAGTTGTAAATCTTTAAATCCTCTTTTTGGATCATTTTATATCATCAGATTTGATATTCGGTAACAAATCTTTATGAGTAAAATACTAAACAATATCCAATCTGAATCCAAGTTTAAATTTGAATTCTCCCTTTTTATCTTTGACTTGGAGCTTAAGCAACTTGAATTTAAGTTGATATTCTCCTTTATCTCCAAATAGTATTGAGATTATCTCTGAATTTCTTTGCCTTGTTAGGCTTTTGGGTTTCTTCTTTCTTTTTTTCTTTTAATTGTAGAGGCCTGCACATTTCTATGCAAAAAATACAATTATATAACATTGTTTTATAAAAATAAATGTGAAAATATGATTAAAAATATGCATATATGATGAACAATGACACACCCACACTTATCCTTTTTGCTCATCCTCAAGTAAAACAAAGAAAAAAAAAACTAAATTAACCTAACTCACTTTTGTAGGAATTACAGTTACACTTAGCATATGGAACAAGCCGTTAAACCTCTAGATTATTCCTAGAGGACGAGTTTTGTCTCGTGAGGATTTTCAGTGGATAATACCCAAAAATCCATAAAGAAAAAATAAAGTGTTAGTATTTTTGAAAATGCATTTTGAAAAGAAACAAATTTTTGAAGTATTTTTGGAAGAATTAAGCAATTTATAAGTCTTTGGGCTATCAAAACCATTCCTTTTTCAACTTAGTCTTTATTTAAACACTTGTTCTCAATCAAGGTATGGTGTCAAAATGTATTTCTTATCTAGTCTATTATTTTACCCTAAGTCATATGCATCTTTGTGACGTGAATATTTTCGCTAAGGGCTTTTCAACTCTAACTCTTATGCCTTATTATTATTAATTTTTTTCATTTGTGGCGGTAATATTCCTTAGCTCTATTAGGCTTTCTAATTCGCCCATGTACGAGCCTTAGTCGATGACTTCCATATCGGATGATTTTAGGGCACCGCGTAAGAAAATACCCTATGATTTAGGACTCGAGCAAATAAGGCCACAAAACTAAGGATTTTTATTTATATGAACTACTTTTAGGTGTGAATACTTATGCTTTATGAGGCACAAATACCCAGCTTAATCAGAAGATTTTTTTTATATAGTATATTTTTATAAGGCATAAGAATCTTTATTTTAGAACCCTAAGTGTGTAAGTGTATAAAATATCCATATTTCATCAAGATAAAAATCAAGACTAAATTATTTTTTCAATTTTCTTCCTAACCTCAAAATCAATAAATAATTTTATTTTGACCAAGTATAAGAAATCTTAATTATGATCCTCTTATTCCTTAAAATTAACTTAAGTTCTTACAAAAATAAGTCAAAGTATTATTTTTCTTTTTAAAAAGTTTTTAAAGAAAGGAATTTTTTTTTAAAATTAGTAAAGTTAGTATGTTAGTAAACCGTCTCCCACACCTAACTCATGCATTGTTCTCAATGTATGAATGAAATGCAATAATACATGAAAAAGGAGAAAGGGAAGGAAAATTTCACCTCAAGGTGGTGGTTTCGGTGGTGGTCTCATTGGGCCAAGCATTTTTACCTAATGTAGATATTATGAATTTTCATGAAATCCACCTTTCATGATCTCTTTCTTATTAACATTTTTATACTCCCCGATATGAATATGATCATGCAAGATCCTAGCATGAAAAATTTTCAGGTTATATGACCAATCTTGAGATATCATCATGGAATTATATTGATCTAAATCTTAGTCTAACAAAGGAATGTGATTTTGTGAAATGGATGATTTGGGCTCAACAATGAAAGGAATAGGAACAGATACTGACTCATTGATTGGTCGCTAATGTTGTATATTTAGTATCATATTTCCATACTTATTATAGAATAAAATCTGCATTGTCCTAATTAATTGTTTAATTTATTTGCAGGCCCATTCCTTAAGGAGATGAAGAGAAATGAGCCCAAAAGCCCACCAAATTCTGAATTAAATCAGAATTAATTCGCACTAAGTAAATCAGGGCAAAATCAAGAGGTTGAAAACCGGTTGAGAAGAATCCTCTCAGAATCGATCGGTTGAAACAAAGATCAACGGCCATTTCTTCAAATTCTCGGAGCTAAACTGCAAATCCAACCCAAGATAAAACCAGAACTCGACTCCAGGGAGACCCACCAACAGGGTGTGGCTACCTGGCCACACCCTGGCCGCGGAAACGCGGCCAAAGCCGCGTTTTCGCGGTTTGGTTGTGGAGTTAGGGGGAGCGTTTGCTCCCCGAACTTCCCGGGATCCTGTAGGTTGGGTTTTTGCCTATAAAAAGCCAGTATTTGCACTGAAAATGGGACGACCATGCAGAGATAGGATTTAGCCTAGTTTTCATTCTTTGTAGTTTAGGTTTTTCTTTTCTTTTTATGTAATTTGTATGTAAGCTTAGGTTAGATGAAGATTCATGTAAGTAAGAGAGAGAGGCTTATGTTGAGAGTGACACCGATGTACCCTCCTCCTTTCTTCCATCGTTTCAAGCAATAAAAGGTAATATGTTTATGTTCTTCTTTACTTTCATTTTCTTTTTCCTCTTTCTACTTTACCTCTTTTGTTTTCGATGAGCTTGCAAGTGATTCCAGAAGCATAAGTATAACGATGTTGTGTGAGTGCCAACGATAGTTCAAGAAGACGTTCTCCTCCTCAAGATCTGTATCACTTCATTCTTGCTCCGCTTGATGATATAATGCGAACAGGGACTGAGCTCGATCCTATGATCTATGCGTTGAACGCCTCCGAAGCAAGGTAGAACATGCAAGGGTTCCAGTTAAGTCATCAACCAAACTAGGTAAGTATTTCTTCAATCTTCCTTCTTTTCTTTTATTTCTTTAGTATAGATCACCACATCTTCCAAATCTTCCAAATCATTTCTTTCCCAACTCATTTGTACATAATCGCTTTCATCGTTTTCTGATTTCCTCCACCTTCTCATTCTACCGTTTTCTTTCTAACTTTAACATAACTCTTTTCTTATTTTCTTAACTTAAAACAAAGAACTTTCGTTTTGTCTTCATAAAGATTTCAATAAAGAACCGTGAATGCTTCTATCGCAAACCCTCCTTGTGGATCACGACCCGCATAGCCACTTGCTATAGCGGTAAGAATTGAGCACTTACACATCTTCATTCTAAATCTAAAATTCTTTATTTTTATGTGCAGGTTTTACCTCAATCAAATTTTGGCGCCATTGCCGGGGAGGGTAACTTTTTTATTGAAATCTAATTTTTATTGAAAATTTTTTAGAACTAAAATGAACTTTCTTCTCTATTGCAGGTTATAGGGCAAGCAAAGTAGGAAAATAAGATTGCAGTAACATATAAGTGGTCTTGGGCCTCTGCTCTAGAAAGCAGAGACCAAGTGCCCTCTGCTTTGCCACGTTTTCGCGGCCAAAGCCGCGGATACGCGGCAAAAAGGAGTTGACTACTAACGTTGTTTTTTGCAGGGCTGCTTGACTTGCAAAATTCTAGTTTTCTGCAATTTGTTTTTTCTTATATGCCATCACCAAAATCCTGCTAATAAACCAACAGTAAAATACTTGTTGAAAAAGATAAAAAATTGATTAGACGTTTGCATTTTAGGCACGTATCTTTTCAATTCATTTATTTTACTGTTGAAGAGTGCTGGAGCAAGGTACGTTCGCATTGCATCTAGAATAGGACTCATCTCTTGGTTGATTTACATCGCTTTGAGTGAATCTTATTTACATATCTTGTACACTTGCACAAATTGATTTTAAGGGCACCACCCATTAACAAGATAAGGTGGGGATTTAATCACCCGTCCTTGGCCCAAAAATCAGATTCCAAGCACTCACTAACCCAAGCCTAACTAAAAATGAGTAGACGTTGGCCCTAGGGATATCTCGGACTCAATTAGGAGATTATCCTAAGGGGGAAAGGTGTTGGAATTTGACTCCTGCAAAATCAGTGTCTAGGAAAAGGATTAAGGGCCGAAAGCCCGAAGATTGGTGGTTATTTAATTAAGGAACGTCTTTGACGGAAAACCTCCCACCAATCTTGCCCTGACCTGGCTGATTAACTTGTGGTCAAAGTCTGCATTAGACCTCCCGTGGACAGTCTAATCAGTTAGGAGTCGTCTAGGTCATAGGTCTACCCTAACTTAGGTTAGAATTTTTTCTTTTTGTTTGCTTATTTGTTTGTTTTTCTTTCTTTTTGTTTGCATTCTATTGTGTGATATGGCTTATAATAACATTTTTTCCAACTTTAATAGTAATCTATATTACACACCGACTTCATTTTCGGATATTACCAACCCGGCATATCATAACTTTAACCAACCTAGTGTGCCGGATTGGTCTTATCCAAATCAATATAACCCATGTCCCCAATCTTATAACCATAATTTCCATGATAATTTCAACTCTTCATAGAGTCAATGGGGATTCACCTCCCCCGAGTCTAATTTTCAACCAACCTGTCCTCCTCCTCCACCTTGTCCACAATATTTCCAAGATTCATACTCAGTTCCACCAGTCCAAAATAGAAAACTATCAATTTTAGAAATGAGTATGCGTGAGTCCAAACACAAATCCCAAAATCTGATGGACTCACAATTTCACCACCAATTCCAAGACAATACTTCATCTTTTCATCAAAACAATGATCCCATCAACTATGAAAAGATGCTTGAAGTCATGACTCAGGCTCAAAACGCTCGTAATCGTGACATAGATATGATGGTTGAATCTCTACGTTTTCACCGTTTGACCAGTTCTGATGTCGCTAACCATCCTGTTAGAGCCGAGGAGTCATGTTGTTTTGGAAATCAAAGTTCCATTTCAGAACAATCATTTGTACTTGCCCAAACTCCAAACATTGAAAAGAATATTGACAGTTTGGCAAGTTATCCTTTTCCTGAAATCGAACTTGAAAATGAATATGATCATGAATCTCAACTTAGTGATTCAATTTTACTTCCTGATTCAATAATGACTCCGGTGTCTTCACCTGATTTCAATCTTTTTCCTGAGTCAACATTGAATCCTGTGCCAATTCATCATGAAATTGAATCACCCATTCTTGATGATCATATTGAACTTGACCAATTTTACACTTTTGAAAATCATATTGACAAATTGGCAAGTTCTCATTTTTTTGATATTGAACTCAATGAGATATGTGACCTAGATTCTCAAATCTGTGATCCAGTTCAACTTTCTGAATCAATATTGACTCCTATTTTGTTACCAAACTTGAGTAGTATTTTAGAGTCAGTTTTGATTCCCCCACCTATCATTCCTGAACTTGAATCACCAATATTAAGTCACATTCCATTGTTGGAAAATAAATGTGGACTTGAGTTTCACTTTCTTGACTTGGACCCACTTCCTGAACTAATCTCGACTCCTGAACCTTTACTTGACTTAAGTCACCTTCCTGAGTCGGTATTAGTTCCTGTACTTCCTGAGTCCAAGTCAATCATTCTATCTTTTCACACTCCATTCTGGGACGAGGTGGTTGACAAATTTGACTCCAAAATTAATTATGGAATTTGGAAATTAGATGGGGTCAAATACTTAATAAAAATCCTTCATGGATACATCATTCTAATGGGTTATATTAAAGAAATTTCTGGTGGGTTCCTCCGAACCCAACGAAAAGTTGATTGGGCCGCATTTCGTGGACCAATCAGACCACCACCGGAACCACCACCTTAAGGTAACATTTTCCTTCCCTTTCGTCTTTTTCATGCATCTATGCATTAATTCATACATTGAGGACAATGCATGAGATAGGTGTGGGGGAGGGTTCTAACATAACTTAGGTTTTTCTCTTTATTTAAAAAAAATTATATATATATTAACATTTTCTTTACATTTAAAAACTTTTTGAAAATAGAAACAATATTTTGACATATTTTTTGTAAGAAATTAAGTTAATTTTAAGGAATAGGAAAATCTAAATTAGGATTTCTTAAACTTGGTCAAAATTAGATTATTTGTTTGATTTTTAGAGTTAGGAAGATAATTTGTCAAAGTAATTTAGTCTTGATCTTTATCTTGATGAAATATGCACACTTCATACACTTACACACTTAGGGTTCAAAAACAAAGATTCTTATGCCTTATAAAAAAAAAAAAATAAAAAAAGATAAACAAATCTAATTATTGATTAGCTAGGTGCTTTGGCCTAAGCAAGCCTTAGTATTTATGCGAAAGATGATTAGATAAGTTTGAGAAAAAAATATATATAAAAATCCTCTGATTAAGCTGGGTATTTGTGCCTAATAAAGCATAAGAATTCACACCTAAAAGAGGTTCATATAATAAAATCCTTAGTTTTGTGGCCTTATTTGCTCGAGTCCTTAAGTCCTTGGGGTGTTTTCTCACCCGGTGCCCTAAGACCGTTTGGTTTGGGAGTCATCGATTAAAGGCTCGTTACATGGGCAGATTAGAAAACCTAATAGAACTAAGGAATAATACCACAAATATATATATATATATATATAAATAAATAAGGCATAAGAGTTAGAGTTAATGAACCCTTCGTCAAAATTTTCACGATCATAAGGTGCATATGACTTAGGGTAAAGTAATAGACTAGATGAGAAGTACAATTTGACTCCTTACCTTGATTGATAACAAATTTTTGAATAGAGACTAAGTTTAGGAATGAAAAATTCAGTTTTCCTATAACTTATAGATTGCTTAAATCTTACAATTATATTTCAAATATGTTTCTCTTTCAAAATGCTTTTCGAAAATACTAACTCTTTGTTTCTCTTTCTTTATGAATTTTGTGGGTGTAATCCACTGAAAACCCTCACGAGCAAAACTCGTCCTCTAGGGGAAACCTAGAGGTTTAATGGCTTGTTGCACATGCTCAGTGCAATCGCGTGACCTGCGAAAGTGGTCTAATAATCCTTAGTATAGTTTAGTTGTTTTGCTCGAGGACGAGCAAAAGATAGGTATGGGGGTGTGATTGGTCGCTAATGTTGCATATTTAGTATCATATTTCCATACTTATTATAGAATAAAATCTGCATTGTCCTAATTAATTGTTTAATTTATTTGCAGGCCCATTCCTTAAGGAGATGAAGAGAAATGAGCCCAAAAGCCCACCAAATTTTGAATTAAACCAGAATTAATTCGCACTCAATAAATCAGGGCAAAATCAAGAGGTTGAAAACCGGTTGAGAAGAATCCTCTCAGAATCGATCGGTTGAAGCAAAGATCAACGGCCATTTCTTCAAATTCTCGGAGCTAAACTGCAAATCCAACCCAAGATAAAACCAGAACTCGACCCCAGGGAGACCCACCAACAGGGTGTGGCCACCTGGCCACACCCTGGCCGCAGAAACGCGGCCAAAGCCGCGTTTCCGCGGTTTGGTTGTGGAGTTAGGGGGAGCGTTTGCTCCCCCGAACTTCCCGGGATCCTGTAGGTTGGGTTTTTGCCTATAAAAAGCCAGTATTTGCACTGAAAATGGGACGACCATGCAGAGATAGGATTTAGCCTTGTTTTCATTCTTTGTAGTTTAGGTTTTTCTTTTCTTTTTATGTAATTTGTATGTAAGCTTAGGTTAGATGAAGATTCATGTAAGTAAGAGAGAGGCTTATGTTGAGAGTGATACCGATGTACCCTCCTCCTTTCTTCCATCGTTTCAAGCAATAAAGGTAATATGTTTATGTTCTTCTTTACTTTCATTTTCTTTTTCCTCTTTCTACTTTACCTCTTTTGTTTTCGATGAGCTTGCAAGTGATTCCAGAAGCATAAGTATAACGATGTTGTATGAGTGCCAACGATAGTTCATGAAGACGTTCTCCTCCTCAAGATCCGTATCACTTCATTCTTACTCCGCTTGATGATATAATGCGAACGGGGACTGAGCTCGATCCTATGATCTATGCGTTGAACGCCTCCGAAGCAAGGTAGAACATGCAAGGGTTCCAGGTAAGTCATCAACCAAACTAGGTAAGTATTTCTTCAATCTTCCTTCTTTTCTTTTATTTCTTTAGTATAGATCACCACATCTTCCAAATCTTCCAAATCATTTCTTTCCCAACTCATTTGTACATAATCGCTTTCATCGTTTTCTGATTTCCTCCACCTTCTCATTCTACCGTTTTCTTTCTAACTTTAACATAACTCTTTTCTTATTTTCTTAACTTAAAACAAAGAAGAACTTTCGTTTTGTCTTCATAAAGATTTCAATAAAGAACCGTGAATGCTTCTATCGCAAACCCTCCTTGTGGATCACGACCCGCATAACCACTTGCTATAGCGGTAAGAATTGAGGACTTGCACATCTTCATTCTAAATCTAAAATTCTTTCTTTTTATGTGCAGGTTTTACCTCAATCACTCATGAATAAAACTCAAATTAAGTTTAGGTTTGAGAATTGAAGTTGGTTCATGATTTGGTCCAAATCAAATAATTGAATTTCACATTCATTTCCCATCAATGGAATATGACTATCCAAAATAAATGGTTTATGTTCAAGCTCATAGGGATAGGAATCAGTGTTGACTTCGGAATTGGGTCCAAATCGGGTAAGGATACCAGAATCAGCATAAATTCAAAAAGTGGAACTGAACACAACATTGAGAATCGGTGTCACATTCATCTTTAAGTTCAAGTTCGTTGAAATGAAAAGTTGACAATTTGTTAATTGATTGATATTGGTCAAGTTCAAAGTTTTGTGATGAAATTGAATCTTGATTAAATTTTCAAGATACCATGATTCTTCGTCAATATGGCTGGAAGAATCATGAATGGTCGAAAATGTGTTAGGTAAAGTTTTCTCATTTCTATCATTAATTGTGTTGATTAAATTACTCACTTTTGTTTATAACCTATTGAAAGATTGGGTAACATTATTTCTGGACTGAATTAGGTCTTTTGTACTCTTTTTTAAGTCAATAGATTCTTCTTACTGTGGTTGGACTTGAAAATTAGAGTATGGATCTTAGATTTGGGAATTATTTGGGAGCATTGAGTTCAATTAAATTTGCACTTGTCGTGTGGACTCAAGGACTACTTCAAAAGTCTTTTCTAAAGAAGAATTTTCTTCTATATGTTGGTCTTAGTATGGAGTATATGAAGCAGTTTGTTGGTAAGGTTGTTGATAGTAAGACTCAGGGCAGTTGTATCCCCACTGACTCGGTGAAGAGTGGTGATGATTGTCCCATTCCTATTCATAGCACTAGGATTGGGGCATATATTGATTCGGATAAGACCAATCTAGCATACTTGGTTAGTTAAACTTATGTAATGCCGGGTTATTAATATCTGAATTGAAAGAGGTTGGGATGAAGTATGGATCACAATATGCATTGAAAAAATTATAATTGTAATCCAGATCACAAAGATATCATAAATATAAATAAACAAATAACAAACAAAAAAAAAGAAAAATCTAATCCAAGTTAGGGTAGAGCTTAGAACTAGACTACTCCTAATTGTTGATTATCCACATGAGGTATATTGCAGAACCTAACCACAAGTTAATCTGCCAGGTAGGGGCAAGATTAGTGAGAGGTATCGTGCCTAAGCAATAGGCCTAATTATGCCAAACCACCAGCCTTCGGCGCTTCGCCCCATAATCCCCAACCTTAGACACCGATTTGGCAAGGGTCAACTTCTAACAATTTTCCCCTTAGGTCAATCCCTAATTGACTTTGAGATGTCCCTAGGCCAATGTCTACTAATTTTTAGGTTAGGCTGGGTTAGTGAGTGAGGAGATGGTTTTTGGGCTAAGGAAGGGTAATGATTTTTTCACCTTATATTGTTTAAGGATATGCCCTTAGATCGTTTTCGTGCTCATGTGCAAGTATATAGCAAATAACACCAAAGTAATATAACATACAAGTGTGCTTTCTAAGCTATTGCAATGCAGATGTACCTTTTCCTCCAGCACTCTTCAACAATAATATAAAATGTAAACGAATTAGACACGTGCCCTAAATGCAAGGTCTAGTCCATTTTTAGAATTAACAAACACCAATTTACTATTTAAGTTAGAACAGTGAGCAAGGTAAGTTATACAGATAAACGGATAACTACAGAGAGCTAATCTCTGAAATTCAAGCAACCTGCAATAAACTACAATTAGTAGCTCATCACAGTTGTGGGCTTTGATGTTTTGCCTTCTTGGATAGAGATATAGAGTAGCAATATGTCTACTGTAGCTCCTAGTTTTCTGCAATTATCCCACATACACCAAAACAAAGAAGAAAAATGGATTAATTCGTTAAAGTAAATCAAAAGGAAAAAAATTTACCGTCCCTCCCCAGCAACGGCGCCAAAATTTTGATCGAGCCAAACATGCATAGAAAAATATCGCATTTAGAGAAGTGCTAGGTCCTCAATGCTACCGCTATAGCAAGTTGCTATGCTGGTTATGATTCACGGGGAGGGACAGTGATGGAAGCAATTAAGTAAGTTTCTTCTTTTAATTCACTAAAAAAAGTTAAGAGTTATCTTCCAATTTTAAAAGAAAAAATAAAAATACTTAAAGCTAATCTAAGTTCAAGAAAATCCAAATTAATGAAGAAGATGATTTTGTTGTTTTGATTACTAAGTTAAAAAGAAAGAAAATAAACAAGAAAAGCAAGAAGACACCGTAGAGTAATTAAATGAAATTAAGTAATCAATTAAGTTGAGAAACGATAAAGAGAAGTGGGATAGTTCTATTGGCTTTCACTCTCAATATAACTATCTTTAAGGAAGATTATATGTAGTGTCACTCTAAAGATAATTCCTCCTTACTTTTCTGTCATGAAACTCTCCCTAATCCAAGCTAATAAGAAGGCATTATTAAAAAGAAGGCATAAAGAAAAATAAAAATAAATAGATCAATTGAAACAAGTATAATAAAAAGGAAAACTAAAGAAAAGAATCGAAGAACCTTTATCGAAGCTATCACCGTTAGTTACATGAACTCTTCTTCTCCACAAAATAACTCTTGAACTAATTTTTAGAAATTACAATTGAAATTTGAAGGCGAAAACTAAAAAAAATTGTAAGCTTTGATTTTTCCTTGGAGATGCCTTTCCCCTATGCTTGCATCTTTGTTTATAGTAGAAGTAGTGGATAAACTCCTGATAGAAGTTGTGCATCCATCAAGAGATATTAAGATAATATCCTATTTCTTAACTTGGGGAGTGAGCTATTTATGAATCTGAATCCTTTCCTTATTTTCAAACTTGATTTGATTAATCCAAAATTCTGATATGTAGCTTATTGGCGTGTTGATTACTGAATATTACATATCAAATGATAGAATTAGAAACAGTGATCAACATAAGAGTTGTAGCTTTTAAATCTTCTTTCTGGATCATCTTGAATCTTCAGATTTGAAATTTGGTAGCAAATGTTATAATTAAAATACTAAATAGTATCCAGTCTGAATCCAAGTTCAAATTTGAATTCTCCCTTTTTATCTTTGACTTGGAGCTTAAGCAACTTGAATTTAAGCTTATTTTCTCCTTTATCTCAAAATAGTATTGAGATTATCTCCTAATTTTTTTGGCTTGTTGGGGTTTTGGGCTTCTTTTTAATCTTTTGGGCTTCTTTTCTTTTCTTTTTTTAATTGTAGAGGCCTGCATATTGTTAAGCAAAAAATACAATTATATAACATCATTTTATAAAAATAAATGTGAAAATATGATTAAAAATATGCACATTTGATGAACAATCATTTATCATATTTTTCATCTCTTCTAATATGAACTAATTCTCCATAGCTAGGGCATTGATGTAGGTTAAATATTAAGACGGAATAATCTTCTTGCTTTGTGCTAGTTTACTACATATGTTCTTCAAGTTATATCTTTTGTATATTAAGTTTTTATTCTCAATTATATTTTTAGTCATTGGTAGCCAATAATTATATGGACGATTAAGTTGGAGACTGATAGGAGAACCTAGTACAACGTCATAGGAATAGAAACCACTTCCTATAGGCTGAGACCAAAAGGAAAAGCATAGGTTGTACAATCTTAAAGAGAAAAATCATAAATCTTAATGTTGTTTTAGCTAGTAAATTTACTAGATCGACAGTGTGTGACTTCTAATTCAAAGTTAGATTTAATAATGCTCGACAGAGATTATTAATTACAAAAGAAATTTTCAATTGCTAACATGAGTAGTAGGACTACACTAGCACAAGCACAATTTTATATCTGATTATATTTACCAAAATCAGTTGTCCTAACACAAATCTTATCCAAAAGCTATCTCTTTTATTTTCTTTTCTTAGTTTACCTCTATATTTCAACTTAATTGCTTCTTTAAATAAAACTAGAAAAAAATTAGTTTGATATTCAATAGACATCAACCTCTATGAGTTCGACACTCTACAAAAGCACTTTATTACTTGTAGTGATTTGGTATACTTGCCAATTTGTACATCAAGTGTTTTTGACACTGTTGCCGGGGATTGTTTGTTTTCTATTGATATCAACAATATTTTACTAGTTTTAATTTAAATTCAGACTACAAATTTAACATTTGGACTTTTTATTTTATAGGCTTTAAAAGACTGAACCCTAGAGGAGGGCAGATCGGGACGAATTCCCCGTGATAACGGCGAATCTGTTGTCCCTCTATTGAATCATGGAGTGATCTTTTAGAAGTTGATTTCTTTTATTGTATGCGACAGTCTAGGAGCTCTGAGATAATACCACCAGATCCTGAGATCGAGAGAACCTACAGACGCTTGCTACAAGAGAAGAAAGATTAAGAAGTGGTCATAGCGAGCAATGAAGAGAAGAAGGCTTTATGAGACTACGCTATTCCACCCGATAAGAGCAACATCATGCAACAAGAAGCCAACAAACCAAGGGGACAACTTCTAATTGAAGATATGATTATTTCAGATGGTGCAAAAATGATTGTCAATTTGGAGGTCTTCCCAATGATGATGCGTATAGGCAAATTTCAAACTTTCTAGATATTTGTGATACACAAAAGTATAACAGTGTGCCAGTGGAGAAGGTGAGATTGATGATTTTTTCTTTCTCACTCAGAGACAAAGTACGGATATGGTTCAAATCTATACCAATAGAATCAATTGCTACGTGGGATGAGGATGGCGAACAAATTTCTCACCAAATATTTTTCACCCACAAAATCAGAAAAATTTCGAGGTGATATCACAATCTTTACCTAATTTGATTCTGAATCTATTTATGATGCTTGGGAAAGGTACAAAGGCTTGATTAGGAAAGTGCCAAATCATGGACTCCCCGTTGGTTGGAATTCCAATTCTTCTACAACAGGCTACAACTGAACACAAGAATGATGATTGATGCAGCAGCTGGGGAAGCACTTATAGGAAAAGATAGAGATAAAGCCTATAAGCTATTGGAGGAGATGGAATCTAATAATTATCAATGGCAAACTGAAAGGGAGACACTGACGAAGGCTGCGAACATGCATGAACCCAATGATATCACAACAATTCTTGTCCAACTAGCATCATTGACAAAGCAAGTGGGGGCCATCAATAAACAACAACAGCCACCACCGGAGAAGAAATCAAGCTTGGAGACCGTAATGGAGTAATTTACTATAACTATCCATGCTTTCATGGTGAGACAAAGACAAAGAATCAAGAAGCCCTCATCAAAAATCAAGCGGCATCCATACACAATCTGAAAGTTCAGGTTTGACAAATTGTCAACCTACACTCTTCAAGGGCACAAGGATCGCTAACGAGCAATAATGAGAAGAATCTAAATGAGCAAGCACATGTGATCACATTGAGGAGTGGAAAAAATTGGAGCAGGTACAGAAATCTTAGCCTGAACCAGTACATCAAAAAGATCTTATAAGAGAAGTAAAAGAGAGCTAAGAAAACATCAGTGATCGATCACAGATATTGCATATTTATTGTCACATTTTCGTAATTATTGTTTAATAAACTCTGCTTTAATTATATTTTGTCAAATTATTTGCAGGGCCATTACTAAAGGAGAAGGAAGAGAAAACGAGTCCAAAAGCCCACTAAAGTCCAGATTAAATCAAAATCAAGGATTAAGGAAATTGTCAACTAAAGATCAAAACAAATCAAAGAGATAACACCTAATAGAAACCGGTTAAATTTGGATTTTGATGAATCCATTTCGGTTAGCTGAAGATCAATAGTGATATAGATGAATCCAGAGCCCAAACTAAAAATCTATCAGGGAATAAAGGATGTTCGAGAGATTAGAGGCTCGCGCATCCTGGATGTGGCCATCTTGCCACATCCAACTTAGATGGCCACATCCAACTCATGGAAATGCCGCAAATCAGCATTTCTGCCACATTATGTTGAGATACGGGGGGAGTTTGCTCCCCCAATCTTCAAACGCTCTCCCCCGTTACGTTTTTATTATAAATATCTGCAAATTCGGAAGCCAGAGGGGACAATTAGGTAGAGGTAGATTCTTAGGTTAGTTTTCATTATAGATTAGTTTTTCATTTTTATGTTAATGTAATTTTTATTCTTTATAAGCATAGGTTAGACTGAGATTCATGTAAGTAAGTAAGAGAGAGATTTATACTGAGAGTAACACCGATGTAACCTTCCTCCTTTCTTTTATTGTTTCTCTATGTAATCAAAAGGTATGAATTTTTATGTTCTTTGTTTTTGTGTTCTTCTTCTTCTTTTTCTCTTTTTGTACCAATTGTAATCCAAGTGAGTCTTATAGCATCAAAAGATCCTTGCTCTTGCGAGTGCCATGATAGTTCATGACGATGGATTTTAGCCTCAATCTGTATTATTTCATACTTGTGTCATCTTGATGATGTAATATGGAAGAGACGAGAATCAACTCTTATGGGCTTTGCGCTGATCGCCTCCACTTCAAGGTTACATCGTCACCAAAGATTCAAGGTAAGTCATCAACTAGAAGAGGTAAGTAAGTTCTTTAGATTTTCATTCTTTTTTTTTAATTTTTAGTTTAGATCACCTCCATCACCAACTATCAACTCTTTATTCTTTTTATTTCTTTGTATAAACTCATTTTTTATTTTCTCCACCTTCTCAATCTATCACTTTCTTCTTAACTTAATAAAAGATTCTTTTTCCTTTTTTTTATAAGAACAAGAGGAGAACTTTTTACCATTTTAAGTGAATTAAAAGAGAACATACAACACGCTTCCATCACAAGTCCCTCCTTGTGGATCGTGACCCACATACCCACTTGCTATTATGGTAGAATTGTGTACCTTGCACAATCTAATCTTACGTTCTGAAATTCTGTATTTTATGTGCAGGTCTAAACTTAATCAATCAGCCCCAGAAGTGAAGATGGCTGATCCGCCATCCCCCTATTGAATCAGGGCCAGATTCAATTCCTGAAGTGAAGCCCCCAGTGAAACCATATGTTGCCTTCATGTCGTTTCCTCAGAGACTCAAATAAAACAAGATAAATAAAGATTTCTCTAACTTTCTAAATATTTTCAAAACTTTGCATATTAATATTCTGTTCATAGATGCTTTAGAATAGAATCTAATGTATACAAAGTTCATGAAGGAGATCCTAGCTAAGAAGATGAAGCTAAAGGAGCACGAAACGATCGAGCTCAATGAAGAGTGCAGTGCTATCTTGCACAACAAACTGCCCCCTAAACTTGAAGATCTAGGGAGTTTTTCTATACCTTTCATTATTGAAAACTTTAAATTTGATAATGCTTTATGTGATTTTGGTGCAAGTATAAATTTAATGCCTCTCTTGTTTTCAGGGCATTAAGTTTGGGAGAACCAAACCTGACCACCGTCTTACTCCAATTGGCAAATAGATTGATAAAGTACCCGCTTGGCGTTATTGAAGATGTGCTCGTTAAAGTCGACAAGTTCTGTTTCCCTTCCAATTTCATTGTATTAAACATGGAGGAAGATCGCAATGTTCCCCTCATTTTTGGTTGATCTTTCCTAGCCATGGGAAGAACATTAATAGATGTGACAAAAAGAGAACTCATCCTTCGGGTGCAAGATGAGAAAGTTACTTTCAAAGTGTTTAAAGCGATGCCATAACCATCAAATGTGACAAGTGCTTCAAAATTGATACAAAAGACAAGTAAGTAGTTGAAGCATCTAAGGAGGAACTAAAAAACTAGCCAAGAAAAGTTCCCGAGGTTACAAAATCTGAAAGTACAAAAGTTGAAAAGCAAATTTTTTATTTAAAAGCTGCACCACCAAACCAGATATGGAAGAAAATCCAAATGATTGTAATGAACAACTCGAGGCAAACGCCTTCTATACATGAGCCTCCTTGAATATCATAGAAAGTCAAGCTAATGACTATAACTTAAAGCGCTTCTTGGAAGGCAACCCAAGTTTTCTAACTTAGTTTTTATTTTTATTTTTATTTTAGTTTTTAAATAGTTTTTTTTGCCTTTACTGACTACTGTTTTTAATGCAGATATATAAAAAGAATATAAATCATATAAGGCAAATATAGTCAGAATCAAAAATTAAAAATTAGAAAGGAACAGCGAATCCACCATCCAAAGGAATCCAGAGTGTAGGGAGAGAGGAGATAGTGGAGATGGAAGAAGGTAGCACAAAGATCAGAAGACAAAGGAGCAAGACAGCGTATTAAAGCAGGCCCGGTTAGCTCCCGGGCGACTGCACGGGCGACCGGTAGAGAAGGCCGGTCGACCGCCCGGTCGACCGATATGCACGACAAGCACAAGAATAGCCCGATCGACCGCCCAGTCGACCGTGGCAAGGAGCGGTCGACTACAGGGTCGATCGGCTAAAAGCAGGCTGCTCTTGGTTTGGGTCCGGTCGACCGCCCGGTCAACCGTGGACATGGGTCGGTCGACCGGCCGGTTGACTGACAGACGCGTTTTGGCTTTCCTTTCAGGATTCAGATTCCTTTTCTGTTTTGGATCAAATCCAATCGGGCTTTCCTAAAACCCAGGGACTCTGTGCCTATAAATAAGGGCTAGAGCCCTCATGTATTGTATCCCTGAAAGTTCCCTCAAGTATCCCTCTGTATTAGTTTGTATTGATTGCTGAATCATTAAAATCTCTCTCACCCTTGCCCTGAGGACGTAGGCACATTGCCGAACGTCGTTAAATATTGTGTTGATTCCTTTTCTCTATTGTTTTATCTATTCTTGTCGTGTTAGGTACATCTCTGGCTGCATCAGTCTCTGCCTGGTTGGTGGATTTCTAAGAGTGGTTGTTATCCTACGTGCAACAACTGGTATTAGAGCATCCCAGGTTCGTCGTGAGATCGTGTGTTAATTTCAAGGGCATCAGTTGCTGTTTGGCGGAGATCGTGTGTAGATCTCGGAGTGACGTTGGGAATGTTTGTGGGATCATGTGTCGATCTCAAAACAGCGTGTAGATTGCTCGAGGAATCAATTTGAAGGAGTGGATAGTTTCAAAAACTCTTCGAGGGTTTCACGTGGAGGTAAAGATCCTATCTTTATCTAGTTTGTTTTATCTAACTCTGTTTATTTCCGCATTGCTTTGAGGAATCAGTTGAGAAGATGGCTCGAGAAGGTACATCATCGGGAAAATCTATGAATCCACATCTGCTGCGGATTGATGTGTTGAAGTTCAACGACACAAACAACTTTGGTATGTCGAGGTGTGAGGTGATGGATGCGCTGACGGCATCAAACCTCGAAGACACTCTACGGCTGGAGAAGAATCGCACATTAACAACTGAAGAAGATTGGGACAAGATGAACCGTTCGGCGTGTGGCTTGATCAGGTCTTGTCTGACACAAGGCATCAAGTATCATGTGTTGCATGAGACATCTGCGAGGCAGCTGTGGGAGATCTTGGAGAAGAAGTATCTAACGAAAAGCATAGAATCGCGGTTGCAGTTTTCAGATGCAAAGAGGATGCTCCATCAATGAACACTTGAATTGCTACACGAGGCTTCTTACAGATCTAGTTAATGTGGATGTGGAGACCAATGAAGAGGATAAGGCGGTAATCCTATTTAATTCCCTTCCTAGTAAAGAGTATGAGACCTTTACTCTTTCATTGATCAATCGAAGAAAATCTCTTAACTACAGTGAGGTGTCTGCTGCTCTTTTGAATTATAAAGCAAGAAGACAGGATAGACTGTCTTCTTCGGGGAACACAACAGCAGAGGCATTAGCGGTAAGAGGCAGAAGTTTCAATAGGAAGGGAAGAGATGATCAGTGAAGATCAAAGTCCAGATCAGGCTTCAGAGATCTGAAAAGGAATCAGTGCGTCTTGTGCAAGGACTAGGGCACTGGAAAGTTATTGCCCGAAGGCCAAAGGTAAGAAGATGGAGTCAAACACTGAGGCGAATCTCACACAGGCGAATGGATCGGACTCAAACTCATCGATATTCTCTCTCTGTTACTACTCCTACAGTTGATTGCTCAGATAATGCTGAGTGTATCTTAGATACCAGAGCCACCTATCATGTGTGCCCGAACAGAGCTTGATTTTCTAGTTTTGAGAAGCTAGATGGATGTTACACGGTCATGGGTGATGATCATTCGTGTAATATAAAAGGGATGGATACAGTCTGTATCAAGATGAAAGATGGGATAGTACGAGAATTGAAGGAGGTGAGGTATGTACCTCAACTCAAAAGGAATCATATCTCTGTTGGCACTTTAGAAGCATTGGGTCTTGTGGTATCTATATGAGATGGTGTTCTCAAGATGACCAAAGGCTCAATGGTGGTTATGAAGGGCGTCCATCGGAGAAATCTCTACTACTTGAAGGGTAGTATGGTTACAGGTCAGGTGGAGACTTCTAGTTCTTCAGATGATGGTTGTACAAAGGTCTGGCAGGTGAAGGTCGGACATGGAGGTGAAAAGTCTTTGCAAGCTCCTGCAAAGAAGGGATCATTGGAAGGTGCTGCTACCTGCAACTTGGAGGGTGAACACAGCATTCTGGACAAGAAGAAGGTGAAAATCAGCACCAGTACTCACCGCTCAGAAGGTCATCTTGATTATGTTCACGTAAGCGTTTGGGGACCTGCTAAGACTGCATCGCTTGGAGGTCACAGGTACATTGTCTCTTTTATTGATAGTTTATCTAGGCATTGTTGGATATGTCCCATGAGACAAAGGTGTGAAGCCCTAGATATGTTGGTGAAGTGGAAAGGAAGAATGGAGAAGCAGACAGGTAGGAAGATTAAGGAGCTATAGATTGGTAATGTTGAAACAGACACGAACCAATTCCTACGATTTAACCAGAACACTGGTATTGGTATTACTTCACAGAAGGTATGTATGGGTTGGCTAAGGAAGTAAGTCGTTCCTTGCTGGAGAAGGTTCGATGGTTGTTGTCTACTGCACGATTAGACAAATCGTTTTGGGCTGAGGCGATTGTGTATGCTAGCCATCTCATAAATGGATCGACTGTGATAGGAGGTAAAACTCCAGTAGAAATTTGGTCTGAAAAAGCTGCTCAAGATCATGATTTGCTGTGGGAATTTAGAAGTCCGACCTACTTCAGTGCCAAAGATGGCATAGTGAATCTGTGAGCAAAAAAGTTTGTGTTTTTGGTGTCAAGAGAAATATGAAGGCTACAGGTTATGGGACCCCGAAAACAAGAAGATCGTGCTGAGTCGGCATATCACGTTTGATGAGACTTCAGTGTTGAAGTCTACCGTCTCTCAGCAGGTGGAGAGGACAGAGACCAAGGAAGTATCACAGCAAGTGGAGGTTGATGCTGCTCCACCATCTCCAGTTGGTTCGGTATCATTGGAGATCATGTAGCCAGGGTTGATACTGAACAATTTGAAGATATTGATGAGAATGTCGAATTATTTGCAGCCATTGGAACCAAGGTAAAACCAAGCACGTGGGTGAAGAAGCATGAATCTTAAGCTTGTGACCGCGACAAGCTCAAGTTGAAGGCCGTTGTTCTCCATGACGGTAGTGAGGAGGTTCATATGACTCAACCAGATAGGTTCGTTGCTGCAGATCCAGGTACAAGTACTTGAGCTTGATGGAGCTCATTTCAATGAACTACGGTTGGCTTGATCCTTTGGGCAAGGTACGTAGGCAGCCGTAAAGGCGCAGCCACATTTGGTGATGAAACCCGTATGAAGCTATATGGTATATTTAGGTTCTCGAGAATCTAATTGGGATTTCTGTAGACGTGAAGAGTTGGACTTCACGTAGAGGTGAAGCATTGTGATCTCGATGAACAGATGATCTTTTGGTGAGAAGACAGTTGAGCTTGCATAGGAAGGGTGTGCATCCAGTTTGTTGAAGCCGATGATGGTGTTTGGTGTGCTCTACTCAGACTTGGTTGGACCGTCAGCTGAAGACAAGTAAACTGGAGAGAGCCAGTCAATTGGAGAGACAGTGTTGGCTCATGATGAGTTCTTCGTGAGGTCATGAAGTTGCTGAGTGAGAGACACGTTCGTTGGTCAGCTCTATGGCATTTCTCCTAAGGTGAAGTGATGAGAATGCATGTATGGTGCATTCTAGTTGAATAGCTGAGCTAAAGGTTTCAAGCCGAGATCGTGTGTCGATTTCATCGAGATTATGTGTCAATTTCGTCCGGAGCGCTCAAGCTGAGATCGTGTGTCGATTTCACCGAGATTGTGTGTCAATTTCGCCGAGATCGTGTGTCGATTTCGCCAGGTGATAGACTGGAGTTCGTTGGAGATCGGTTCAGATTTGAAAAATCTTCACCGAGGTGGAGAATTGTAGGGAGAGAGGGGATAGTGGAGATGGAAGAAGGTCTCTCGGTCGACCGGTGGAGAAGGCCGGTCAGCCGCCCGGTCGACAGGACATGCACAGGAATAGCCCGTCGGCCACCCGGTCGACCGTGGCAAGGAGCGGTCGACCGACAGAAGGCAGGCTGCTCTCGGTTTGGGTCCGGTCGACCGCCCGGTCGATCGTGACATGAGCCGGTCGACCGGCCGGTTGCGTTTTGGCTTTCCTTTCAGGATTCGGATTCCTTTTCTGTTTGGGATCGAATCCAATCGGGATTTCCTAAAACCCAGTGACTCTCTGGCTATAAATAAGGGCTAGAGCCCTCATGTATTGTATCCCTAAAAGTTTCCTCAAGTATCCCTCTGTATTAGTTTGTATTGATTGCTGAATCAATAAAATCTCTCTCTCCCTTGCCCTGAGAATGTAGGCACGTTGCCGAACCTCATTAAATACTTTGTTGATTGCTTTTCTCTATTGTTTTCTCTGTTCTTGTCGTGTTGGGTACGTCTCCGACTGCATCAGTCTCCACCTGGTTGATGGATTCCTTAGAGTGGTTGTTCTCATTCGCGCAACACAGAGTACATCCGAGATTACATAGGTGAGTATATAAGTTCTATCAGTTTTTAGAAATATTAAACTTTTACTATTCAAGTCCACATGGCAAATTAAGGGATTTTTTTGAATATGAAAGGGGTTTCCTTGATCTTGGGTAGTTTTTAAATTGTGATTCTCTGACTTTCAAAGTATGAGGACATGCTTCAGTTTAGATAAGGGGGAGGAGTCTAGGATTTATTTTATTTTTTTCTTTTCTTTTCTTTTTCTTTTAGTTTTAGGTTAGATTTTTTCTTTTTAGGAATTTATTAGAATTTTTTCTTTTGCTAAGTGAAAAAAAATTCACTAAGATTATCTAGTTTTAAAAGATTTAGTGATCATATAATTTGAATTGGATAAAGATATCAATTTGATAGATTCCTTAAAGCTTTGAAAAGAGATGAAAAAAATCTAAAAATTGAATGTCATCTAGAATTGTCTACGTGATTATGTATCTTATCCACACTTGCACATTGGTTTAAGCTTGGGATGATGAGGAATACTTAATACTTAAAAAATATTGATATAGTTATATAAATAAAGTGTATCAAATCTTAATTATTGATTAGCTAGATACTTTGGCCTCAAGAAGCCTAGGAATTTACACAAAAGATAATTAGGTAAATTGAAAAAAAAAAAGAGTTATATGTATTTACAAGTCTAATGATCAATTAGTTAAGTATCTTGGTCTCAAAAAGCCTTGATATTTATACGAAAGAGAATTGGATGAGTTATATGTTAAAAAGTGATTAAAAGGCAACGAAGTGGTAATACTTCCAAAACTTCAATATTGTGCAAAATAAAAAAAAGTTAAGTATGAAAAGTTTGATTCAAAGTCCCTAGGAAAAAGCTATCACATGTTCACAAAGATGCATAGAAATGAAAAACTTAGGACAAATGGCGTGATATATTCGGGTTTAAAGTCTCTAGGAAGAGATGGGATTTCTTGATAGAAGATTGAACTTTAAAAAGATTACTTGTGGAAACTATTGACCTTATTCACCAGTGATTCTTGTTGAATAAAAATATTTTTCTTTTTCTTTTTTCTTATTTTTTCTTTATTTTTTAGTTATCCTTATTTTCTTTATCCTTATTTCTTAATTTTTTTTATTTTTCTTTGAATTTTGTGGGTATATGCACTACAAACCTTCACGAGACAACACTCGTCCACTAGGGAAAACTTAGGGGTTTAACAGCTTATTGCATGCACTAAGTGCAACCGTGATTCCTACGAAACTAAGTTAGTTTTTTATTTTTTTTATTTTTAGGATTTTTCTTTTTAAATTAGGGTTTTGCTCGAGGACTAGCAAAAGTTAGCTATTGGGGTGTGATGAATGTCATTATTATCTATATTTTGTACAACTTTTATACCTCTTTTGTAACATATTTAATACTGCGTGGGTATATTTTCTTATGTTTATGTAAAAATTAGGTCAAAAGTAATTTTAGAGGAAAAACCTGAAAAGCGATGAAAATAAAAGTTGCAATAAGGAATTCACTGATACAGAGACCCAAGGATGAAACCAGAAAGTTCATAGACATTAGACATCATATAGAAGAAGATTTTCAAGTTTGAGGGTTAAAAGTCAAAATCAAATGGTGGGATTGCTGTTGACTTGGCGGATCCGCCGTTGACTGGTCAACCATAATTCAGAATAGAAGTCAGAATCAAATTGAGATGAACACCTTTTAGTATTTTGATCGTAACTTTCTTTACCAAAATCAATTCAAATGATTCAAGATTTTATGGAAAGAGAACTGAAAGAGTTACAACTTTAATGTTGATAGCTATTTCTAGTTCGATTATTTTATGGATCGTATTCAGCAATCAATGCCGACTGGCTGCAGTCCAATTCAGAATCAACTCCGACACCAAGTTGAAGTTGGATTTGGAATTCTCCTTATATCCCTTACTGGAACAGGTCTCTAAAATCTATAAATATAGCAGAAATCTCCTGTAAATTATATATACATCATCATAGAAACAAACTCTATATTAAATTTTTGTGTTTTACTTCTTAAATAAAGTTTTGGCTTTTTGGAGAATTCTTGTGCTCAACGTGAGGAAGAACAGAGAGGAGGCATCATTTAGGGTTTCCGAAATTGGTTTTCTAATCTCTTTCTCCTTCTATTTTATTATTTGATGAAGTCCATATTATTTATCATATTTTGCATCTTTTCTAATATGAATAAATTCTTCATAGCTTGGGCATTGATGTAGGTCAAATATTATGACAAAATAATTTTGTTTCTTTGCGCTAGTTTATTATATATGTTCTTCAGGTTATATCTTTTGCATATTATTTTTTTATTCTCGATTATATTGTTAGCAATTGCTGGCCAACAATTATATGGATGATTAGATTTGAGACTGATAGGAGATAAGCTTGTGTAATAGAAACCACTTCCTAAAGGCTGAGACCAAAAAGAGAAGCATGGGTTGTGTAATCTTAAATAGAAAAATCATAGATCTTTATGCTTTTTAGCTAGTAAATTCATTAGATTAATAGATTGTGAGTTTCTACTTCTAAATTAGATTTAATGATGCTCGACGGAGGTTATTAATTACAAAAAGATTTTTTTATTGCTAACATGAGCAGTGGAACTACATTAGCACAAGCACAATTTTATATCTGATTATATTTACCAAAATCTATTGTCATAATGCTTATCTCATCCAAATCTAACTCATTTATTTTCTTTTCTTAGTTTACCTCTATATTTCATTTTAATTGCTTCTTCAAATAAAACTAGGAAAAATCAGTTTGGTATTCAAGAGACATCTATCCCTGTGGGTTCGCCACTCTACATCATCACTTTATTACTTGTAACAATTTAGTATACTTGCCAATTTGCACATAAATTTGGTACTGGTCAAGTTCAAGATAGTGTGATAAAAATGAACCTTGGTTAAAACTTCTAAGGTACCATGATTCTTTGGTTTTATCAATATGGCTTGGAAAATCTAGAATTGTGAAAAATATGTTAGGTAGAGTTTCCTTATTCCTATCATTCATTGAGTTACATAACTAAACTAATTTTGCCTTATTGATAGATTGGTTGAAATCATTTTGGCACTGAATCATAGCTTCTATACTTTTTTCCAAGTCAATCGATTCGTCTTCTTGTTGTGGTGGGACTAGGAAAAAAGGAGATGGATTTTAGTTTTCAAAATTTTGAGGGAATTTTAAGTTCATCATATTTTGGAATTGGTTTTGGGACTCAAGCATGGCTTCTATACTCTTAGTCAACTCAGATTTATCTTCTATGGTTTGATCTTAACAAGGAGTATATGAAACTGAATATTGGAAAGGTGGTTGACCATATGACTCGGGGGAGGTGTATCCCTACTGACTTGATGAAGAGTAAGATGACTGTTCTATTCTTAGTTAAAATTCTGAGATTGGGGAGTATGTTGAGTCAGATAAAACTAATTGGGCATTTTTGGTTGGTTCATGTTATGCAATGTCGGGTTGGTGATATCCGAGTCAAAAGAGGTTACGATAAGATATGAATTCATATTAGTTTAGCAAAAATTAGGGTTATGATCCATTTCACATAAAATAATTAAAATAAAAACAAACAAACAAACAAACAAACAAAAGAAAAGAAAAATCGAGCCGATGTTAGGGTATACCAAAGACCTAGATGACTCCTAAGTTGTTGACTATCTTGGAGAGATATATTGCACCAGTCTGACCACAGGTTAATCGGCCAGGTAGGGGTAAAACTCAGTGAGCAGTATTCATGCAGAGTAACAAGCCTTAATTACGCGAAACCACTAGTTTTCGAGGATTTGCCTCTTTATCTCCAACTTTAGACACTGATTTAACCAGAGTCAAACTCTAACAACTTCCTCCCGATCAATCTCCTATTGAGTCTGAGATGTCCCTAGGGCCAATGTCTACTCAGATTTTAGTTAAGCTTGGGTTAGTGAGTAAGGAGATGATTTTTAGGCTAAGAAAGGGTAACGACTTTCTCACATTATGTTGTTTAACAAGTTATTTTCATAGTCATTTTCGTGTATGTGTGCAAGTATATAGAAAAAAGTACCCTCCAAGCAATATAAACCACTCAAAAGTGCTCCCTGTGCTACATGCAATACAGACGTACCTTGGCTCTAGTACTTTTCAACAGTAATGTGAAGGTAACAAAATTAGACAAATGCCTAGAATTCAAAGTCTAACCATTTTTTAATATTTACAAACAACCGGTTACTGTTGAGTTAAAAACAGTGTGCACAGTGAGTTAACTAGTAACATTAATAGCTGCAGAAGATAAATCTTTGCAATTCAAGCACCTTGCAAAAAATTAGAGTGAGTAATTCACTCTGTTTGCCGCGTTTTTGCAGCAAAGCAGAGAGCACCTGTGCTCTGCTTTCTGGAGCAGTCACATGACTGCTATTTATGTTCTGCAGCAATATTTTCCCCATTACCTGCACCTGCGCACAAAAATAGAGAAGAACTGTTAACCATTTAGTAAAAAAGAAATATCATCCCCTTCCTGGCAATGACACCAAAATTTGATCGAGGAAAAAACAAGCACAAAAACAGATTGAAATCAGAGATTAAAAATGGTAATTTGGCTTTCTTAATTCTACCTCTAAAACAAATGGCTATCTGAGTCGTGATCCATAAGGAGGGATGCAATGAAAAATTTTCGGTATCGTTTACTAAATCGATTAAAAACAGTCTTCTTTGTTTCGAAAAAGAAAAAGGAAAAATAATAAAAAGTAAAAGAGATGGTTTGGTTGAGGATGTTGGTTTGAAATCACTAAAGAGAAGAAATGAGTTTTTAAAAGAAGAAAAATTTAAGGCTCACTCATCTGCTTGACACTGCTAATTACTTACATCTTGAGAGATTTGTGCCTCAAATTTAGATCAATAGCAAGAGAAGTATTCAAGCAAAACAAATAAGATAGAGAAAGTTTTAACTTCTATTAACATTATTTTAAAATTGAATATTAAACCATCAAGAAATCAAGCATGGAATGAAAACATGTTTTAAAGATCGAGTTTTAAATAAGTGTTAAAAATCAACACCCATCCTCATGTGCCTTCAAGAACAGTTGTAATTTGCAAGGCTTTAGTTAAGGCATGCATATGATTCAATTGGATTTTCACAAAATCAATCAAAAGTAGTAGTAGTAGTAGAGAGGAATGAGCCATGAGAATAAATTAGTTCAAACAGAAACATATCGAAAATGAGAAGTAGATCAGTAAAAGTCAGAATCCTTTATTGATTGTCACCTTCAATTTACAGGTTACACACTCTTCTTCACTCTCCTTCTGGATCTAAGATAGTGAAAAATGCACTAAAAATAAAGAAGAAAATAAAAAAATATGATGGTAAAACTAACTAATAAGAAAATCCTAACCTAAATCCTAAAAATTAAAACCATAGCCTAGTTTTCTATACATTCTTTTTGCCATGGTGCTGAATTGATAGGAGGAGAAAAAAGAAAAATCGTGTGGAGGATGAGGACGAAATCGCTGACCGAACGGCTTAAATAATCCCGAGATAAGGCGGCAAATGCTGCGGAAATATGACATTTTTTGGCTGTTGGATTAGTGCTTTGAGCGTGAGATCCACCTGTTCAGTTATCCTCAGTTCTATTGACAAGATTGTATATAGATCTCTTAGATCTTCAAAATATCCTCATTAATCTTGAGCTAGAGAATCTTATCTTTGCAAATCCAAATTAGTTGGGATATAGTTGCTTTTCCTTCTTTTTCTCTATTAATTACAACCTGCACACCATTTAACTGTAGATCAATATATAGTAGAGCTTTAATTAAATATAAATATGAAAATGTGACATAAAATATGCAATACATGTTAATAATTAGAGTACTTGTGAACCAATTAGGTGAGATTAATGATTTTTCATCAAGAGACTGTTATTCTTTTCAACGAGCAATACGGTAGTAATTAGTTCAGAAAACTTGGTGAACTTTCGTTCCTTATATAGCTGCCACCGGTGCATATTGGAGGGATGAAAGGTTAAGAAAGTCTTCTTCAGGAGATCAGTCTCAGTCAAATCTTTCTTACAGAACTTAAGGAGAGCTCAGATCCTACAAACTTCAGAATTGTGCTCATTCACAGATTTAAAGTCCTAAAAACAAAGGTTTTGCCAATCATGCTGATTGGTCTCTATATTTGCATATTTCATACCACATTTCACACTTATTCTTTATAAAATTCTGCTAAATAATGGCTTTCTTGCATGTTTCTAGGTCCATGACATGAGGTGAACAAGAAACCCAAAACTCTAATTTCTTTGAAGCCCAATCTGCTAATTTTAGGAGCAGAAAACAATAAACCAAAAGTCGATACACATCCCATACTATAGGTACAAGACCCATGCTTCGGTGCTGCACGAACGGCCGTAGCATGGCCGTGGAAATGCAGCCATGGCCGCGGCCAAGTTGTGGAGCTCGACGCATGACTTCGTACAACCTCCTTGGTGCCCCTTAGCCTATAAATATCCGAAGTTTTCCAGAGAGAGGAGGGAAGAGTTTTTAGGAGAGTTTTTGGTGTGGTTTTCTACTTTTTAGGGTAGTTTTCTTTCTTTAATTTAGGTTAGTTGTTCTTTTTTGTACTCTTTTGTATTTTTCATTTCTTGTAGATCTTGTAATAAGGATGAGAGTAGTACATAGGATAAAAGTAAGAGTTCTTATAATGAAAGGTGACCATCTATGAAAGGTTCTCTCTTTATCTCTATTGATTTTCTTCTCTAAACTCTTTCCCTGTTTAGCTAATTTTCTTCTCATGGTAACTAACTACTAACCACTAACTATGCTAACTCTTTACTTGATAATCCACATGAATCTAATAGCCTCTACGTGTTCTTGCTCATGTAAGAGCCATTGATGGCTCATGATGATGGATTCTAACACTCTAACATCCTAACTCTCTAACAAGCTAACACTACTTTATTCTATGCTTGCTCTTGTTTAGTTTTGATGGTTTAAGTGTAGTTTGCACTTGTTTGTTGAGTTTGAATGTGTTGAGTTATCTTATGGGTCATGCTTTGAAACGCTCTTGAACCAAGGATTAGTGATGGCCACGGATACATGTGAAGCAACTATCACTAAGAGGTTAGCATGGTTAGTGGAGCAATTAGTGGTTAGTAGTTATGAGTTTTCTTTTTTCCACTTAGGTTTAGAAGTACTATCAAAAATCACAAATATCTTCTCTTCTATGTTCCCACTTTTTCGTATTTCACCGTACTATTCTCTTTTCACTTTTTGTTTTATTTTTTTGATTCTTTGAAACATTAAAGAGACTTTAACACATACGTGAACATGCCATGAAAGCTTCTATCGCCTCCTATCCTTATGGATTCGACCCGT
The DNA here is from genome assembly GCA_038442645.1 of Agave tequilana. NCBI lineage: Eukaryota > Viridiplantae > Streptophyta > Magnoliopsida > Asparagales > Asparagaceae > Agave > Agave tequilana. Next base: position 55,311 of record JAVJIF010006856.1, on the reverse strand, counting down.
TTTAGCCTTTATGCTATAACGGAAGTAGCGAGGAAGCCAAAACACACACACTTTAACTCTTGATTGCAAAACAATATTTTTTGTGTACGATTTCCACCGATCAAATTTTTATGCCGTTGTCAGGGATAGGAACGGTTTGATCTCATATTTTGTTAACTTTTCTTCTTTGTTTTTGGTGTGCAAGTCAAATTTTTAGCACTGCAGAAATCCACACTTGCTTTTGTGTGGTTGGGTAAATTCTTATATATTGTTATATTCTGCTGCTAGTTTCTGTTTAGATTACCGGTGCACTGTAATAATTAAGAACTAAAATACGGTAATTGGATGTTTTAAAATGGTTTGGACATTTGCATCTAAACACGTGTCAATTTTCATTCCAATGTATTGTTTTTGTTCTTCTATTGTTGTGATCTGGACTGAGGTGTACATATTGCATTGCATATAGTTATGACAAACACGTGGGAGATTTACTCGCTTTGTGTGTTCACTCTTATTTATATTACACACTTGCACGAATTAAAGTTAAGGGCAAAACCTAATATAAGATAAGGTGGGGAAGTCATTACCCTACCTTAACCCAAAAATCACCTTTCCACTCATACAACCCAAGTCCTAATAAAAATTGATAGACGTTAGCCCCTAGGGACATCTTGGACTCATTTAAGAGATTGGCCTAAGGGGAAAGTTGTTAGAAATTGACTTTTTTCAAATCAGTTTCGACAGTTGGGGATTGAGAGGCGAAACCTAGATAAACAATGGTCTGACATAATTAGACCCGTTGCTCCGGCACGGATACCTCCCACTGATCTTACCCCAAGCTGGCTGATTAACTTATGGTCAGATTCTGATAATGTACCCCCCGAGGGCAGTCTAACTAGTTAGGAGTCGTTTAGGTCTAAGTTAACCCTATCATAGGCTTGTTTTCTTTTCTTTATTTATTTGTTTTTTTAATTGTGAAATGGATTTCAACAATAACATTTTTTTGAATCCAAATATGAATCCATTTTTCACTTCGATCTCATTTGACTCGGATAACTCTGATCTGGCTATGTACAATATGAACCAACCATATATGCCGGATTGGGATTATTTGACTCAATATGGCCCATATCCCCAACCTATGGCTATAATTTTCAAAACAAATTTCACTCTTCATAAAGTCAATGGGATTCACCTCCCCCAAGTCAAATTTTCAACCATCTTGTCTATAATTTTCACAATATTCAATCCCTAATTTTGACTCATACACTCCTTTTCCTGTTTCACCAACCAAAGAAAAATCTGATTTGGAAAAGAATATAGAAGCCATGCTTGAGTCCCAACAATAAATTCAAAACATGCTCGAGTCTCAATCCTTCCCACATCAAACTCCATATACCCTTTTTCTAGAACCACCAATTGCAGAAAAATATGAGTTAGAAAAAAGTTTTCAAGTGTTTTGTGAAACAATGCAACAATTTCAAAACATGTTGGTCTCATCATTTCAATCAAAATTTTAAGAATCCTACTCATCTTTTCTAGTCTCACCGATTCAAAATGAACAGCTATATGTACAAAAATTGAATATGGAATCCTTGCATGAGTCTGAGCAACAATTGCAAAATCTAATGGACTCACGATTTCACCACAGTTTTCAAAATCAACTTTCATACTCACCTTTTCAAGAAGAGCCAAGTGTAAAGAGTATGGAAGATATTATTTAGACCCAAAATTTTATTACCCGACATATCAGTAGGTTAGACTCAATAATAAGCGAATTGATCAATGAGAGCAAGAAAAGTCTTTCTTGTCTACCATTGACCAATTATTATATCTCTAACTCTATCGATTGGTCCTAAGAATTATGTTATTTTGGAAACCAAGATTCAATTTCATCAAATCCATTTGAACTTGACCAAACTCCAAGTTTTAAAAGTCCCATTGACATTTTGGCAAGTTATCCCTCTCTTGAAATTGAACTTGAGCATGAAAGTGATCCTAAACCTCAAGTTAGTAATTCTACTTCAGTTTTTGATTCAATAATGACTTCAGTATCTTTATCAGATTTTTTTCTCTATTTCGGAGTCACAATTGAATCCTGCACCAGTACACCATGAAATTGAATCACCAATATCTTATGATCACACTCCGTTAATGGGAAAATTGTGTGAACATCAATTCCTTGGTTTGGACTCCATTTTTGAACCAATTTCGACTCCTACTTTTGAATCTCGACTTGATCTGAGTCAAATTCCCAACTCGATATCAGTTTTTGTTCCTGTTCTATTTGAGCCCAAATCAATCATCTCCCAATATCAGCCTTCATTGTTGGACAAGGTGTTGAACAAAATGACTCAAGATTTTTTTTTGAAAATTAAAAATTGAATGGGGATAATTTTTTCAACAAAACCATACACTTCTACATTCTTTTACTAGGTTATAATAGAGAGGTCACTGGTGGGTCCTTTGAGATCCATAAAATCTGGATTCGGTCGCATTTTGTGGGCCAATTAGACCACCACCGGAACCACCACCATGAGGTAATTTCTCCTTCCCTTTCAATTTGTTTCATGCATATACCCATTCACGATGCATTGAGGACAATACATGAGATTAGTGTGGGGGAGTGTTTACTAACGTAGATTGTTCTAAATTTTCTTTCTTTTACACTTCATTTAAGAAAATTTTTAGATTTTTCTTTTATATAAAAACCCTTTTCTTTTCTTTTTACAAAACTTTTTGAAATAAGAGAAATAGTTTTATTTTTTTTAAGAAAATTAAGATTATCTTAGGAATTAAGAAGATCTAAAATAATGAATTTTTAAATCGAGTCAAAATAATAGATCTTGTTTAAATTTATAGATGAGAAAGTAAGATTGGAAAGATAATTTGATCTTGAATTTTTTTCCTTAGATATATGCACTTCACACTTACATAATTTTTTGGGGATTAAAACAAAGACTGAAAATGCCATGAAAAATTATTAAAAAATGATGATAATACAAATCAATTATTGAAGCAGGGTAATTATGCCTCAGGAAGCATGATTATTCACGCCTAAAAAAATGGATAAAGCTAAATAATCCCCTTTAGTTTTGTGGCCTCGTTTACTCGAGTCCTTAAGCCCGAGGGATGTTTTCTCATCTGGTGCCCTAAAATCGTCTGGTTTGGGAGTAACCGGCTAAAGGATCACTACCTGGGTAAATAAGAAAGCCTGAGAAAACTAAGGGAAGGAAAAATATGTATATACCAATAAATGACTGGAAAGTTAGAGTCGATATCCTAAAAATCTTCACAGTTCATAAAGTGCATAATTTTCTAAGAGTTTCATGAAAGACCAAAGAATCAATTCAATTTTCAATTCTTACATTTAATTTATAATAAGATTTTGCATTTAGACTTAGTTTAAGAAAGAATAATTTCTGGTTAACTTATGACCTTGGATTGCTTAAATTTTCAGCAAAAGTATTTCAATACTTTTCTCTATTTCAAAACGCGTTTTCAGAATACTAACATTTGATTTCTTTCTTTAAGGATTTTGTGGGTATAATCCGCTGAAAACTCTCAAGAGACAAAACTCCTCCTCTACGGAAAACTTAGAGATTTAACAGCTTGTTGCATATGCTCAGTGCAATCGCGTCACCTGCGAAAGTGCTGTAATAATTTTCTTAGTTTTTCTGTTTTGTTCGGGACGAGCAAAAGATAAGTGTGGGGGTGTGATTGATCTCTATATTTGCATATTTCTTACCACATTTTCACACTTATTCTTTATAAAATTCTGCTAAATAAGGGCTTTCTTGTGTGTTTCTAGGTCCATGCCATGAGGTGAAAAAAAAGTCCAAAACTCTAATTTATTTGGGGAATTTTAGCACCTAAAAGAAGCCCAATGCTTTGAAGCCCAATCTGCTAATTTTGGGAGCAGAAAAATAATAAACCAAAAGTCAATGTACATCCCATACTGCAGGTGGAAGACCCATGCTTCGGCGTTGCACGAACAGCTGCAGCATGGCCACGAAAACGCGGCCATGGCCGCGGCCATGCTGTGGAGTCGTGAGTCGAGCTTCAACGCACGACTCCGTACAGCCTCCCTAGTGGACCCCTTAGCTTATAAATACCCCAGGTTTTCAAGAGAGAAGAGAGAATTTAGGAGAGTTTTTGGTGTGGTTTTCTTCTTTTTATAGTAGTTTCTTTTCTTTAGTTTAGTTTAGTTATTCTTCTTCTTCCTCTTTTGTATTTTTCATTTCTTGTAGATCTTGTAATATGGAAGAGAGTAGTACATAGGATGAAAGCAAGAGTTTTTATAATGGAAGGTGACAATCTATGAAAGGTTCTCTCTTTATCTCCATTAGTTTTCTTCTCTCTAACTCTTTACATACTTATCTAGTTTTCTTCTCATGGAAACTAACTACTAACTACTAATTATGCTAACTCCGTACTTGATAATCTATATGAATCTAATAGCCTCTACTTGGTCTTGCTCTTGCAAGAGCCATTGATGGCTCATGATGATGGATTCTAACACTCTAACATTCTAACTCTCTAACAAGATAACATTACTTTATTTCATACTTGATCTTGTTTAGTTTTGATAGTTTAAGTGTAACTGGCACTTGTATGTTGAGTTTGGATGTGATGAGTTATCTTATAGGTCATGCTTTGAAATGCTCTTGAACCAAGAACTAGTGATGGCCAAGGTTACATGTGAGGAACTATCATTAAGAGCTTAGCATGGTTAGTAGAGCAATTAGTAGTTAGTAGCCATGAGTTATCCTTCTTTTTCACTTTGTTTTAGAAATACTATCAAAAATCACAAATATCTTCTCTTCTATTGTAATCTCCTTGTTTTAAAATACTATATTTTTTTCTAAAGTATTTATTTTATTTTACTGGTTATTTTATTATTATTTATTAACTTGATTTATAGTCCAAATTATTTTAAGATAGTAAATGGTACTTTGGCCATATATTTATATTTAGCATTATTAAGTATTATTATTTTAATTACTAGCTAGTATTTTTCCCATTACTATGTTACTATTATTATTATTATAGTTGCTGTTATTGTTAATATCGATATTTTTATTATTCTTATTCTTATTGTATTTTGCTTTAGTCATTATTATTAATGGTAGTATTTTTACCAAATATTATTAGATAATATTTTAATGTTGATAATTTTGTCATCATTATTATTACTACTATCTTTTTTTGATTATTAGTATTTATTATTATTATTGTTATTATTATTCATATCTTTTCCTTTTCCTAACCCATAATCCATTACCATTGAGATTCTTACCGATTAACCCAAAACCCAAAACCCAAAACCCAATCTAATCTAATCAAAATCCTATCTTATCAAATCTTTTTCGTAAATCTTAACTAATCCTAATTTAAATCCCAGCAAAAATCGTATCTAAACCTAACTTACACAAATCTAAATATTATTTTTTAAATCATGACCTAAATTAATTCTATCTTAAACTACTCAATTAAGAAGTTTGAACCCAACTGAAATTCTGATTTTTAAAATCCCTAATAACCTATAAAAAGCCTAAATTACTTCTTTTTCTACCTCTAAAGAAAAATTATGACCCAACTCTCCCACCTCCTTCTTCTTTCTCCTTAAGCGAAGCATGAACGAAAAGGGATCTTGAAGTGTAGAGATTAAGGAACATGATAGGGGAGATCAAATTCAAGTAAGTAATTTATTTTCTCAAAATTTATTTGATATAAATAATTTATTAAAATCATGTATATACCATGACCTCTATGAATATTTTTTTATACATCAAAACCCTATTTAAATCCAACAAAAAGTTACATGTGAAGATATATCAATTCATAATTGTAATTTATATATTTTTCCCAAAATTTTTAACAAAATAATTTTGGAAAAGAATTTAAAAAAATTTCCAGGCCTGCTCTCAGCCAAATGGCCGAGAGCAAAGCCCACCCAGGCCTGTCCCCTTGGGTGCACAGTGGGCTGGGTCGGCCCACTGTGCACAACTAGTTTAAAAAAAAATTTAACCGGGCTAGACCCGGCGTGGCCTGGGCTGGCCTGGACAGGGTCTGGCTGGGCTGGGCTACACAGGGAAGCCCATAAAAAAAAAATTTGATTGGGCCTGGGCTGCTAGATTATAGGGGGAAAAAAAGAAAGAAAGAAAAAAAGGAAAGAATTATATATTAAAATGATTAGCTAAAAAATAGAGAAAGATATGAACAATATTCTACAATTCTTTTACTTTCTATCATAAAAGTTTTAAACAAATACAAACATAAATTTAGTCAAACCACCCACTTTACAGCCATTTTCCTTAATAGCAAATTTAGACTCGTTAAGTATTTTAATGCTTTAAAGTCTATTTAAAAATTCAACAAAAATTAGAAATTGGTTAAATTAAATCTAGTAAATTCATTAGACTCAGAGAACCACATTCCTAATCTCAAACTAATTAATCAAGATTAAAACCCCTTATAACTCCCAAGAGAAATATTTTTTTAAAATCTAACAATTTATATTGAAATGAACAATGTAGATTTATCAGAGCCTTATGATTTCAGTGCTTTGGACTTGGGACCAAGCTCAGGTGAGTATTCTTTCCCCCCTTTAATTAAATAATGATTTTGTGATAAATGATTTGAAATATATATATATATGTCACTTGCTTTATATCTTGTGACCATCTGCTTTATTTTACATGTATGAGTACCTGTATCTTTCATGTGATCATCTGACTTATTTTACTAGTGTGACTACACGTATTCCTTCATGAGACATCGGTATGTGCTTATCTTATTTAGTTAGTTCATATGAGTGTTTATCAATATCATTACATGTGTGGAAGTTTATTACTTTTGATTCTAGGTTAGTTGTTGTACACCTTAGATAGTAACTTAGATTGATCTTGAGATTGGTCTGGTTCATAACTGTAGATTTATTTTAGCTATTATCGGATATTTATTTGATGTGCCTCAGATGAGGATTCATTTGGACAATAAAAATGGATTAAATAAGATGTACCTTATTTAAAAGATTGTTTTCTCTTGATGCTTGGATTTCAACTTGAGATTTACATGAGATCTTAATTCACATTCAGATGAGATCAATAATAGCTGGGTTCTGATCATATGGGAGAATACCTTACTTTGATTTTAATCTATCACATAATACTGATTTTAGATTATTAGTTGCAAGTATTTTATTTGGATCTATTCAATGATAAATTATCTGAGTAATGATGTTTATTGATATCAACGTTCGAGTATAGAGATTTTTTAGATTTCATGTAGCTTGAGGATGTCCCGCTGCTTAGTTATTATCTTAATTGGGATTCAAACTATTGGTGATGTAACTTAAACTATTATTATATTTAAATCTTGGATTTGACTGGTTCATGATGGCAGTTATATGAGTTGATATCTGAGTGACATTATCAGTAGATTTGATTATTCTTATTGATGGTAAAACAGGCGAGAGTTTAGTTAGATATTGATTATTGATTGACTTGGAGATTTTTATTAAAAGAACGAGAAATTGGACTTGGATTTGTTAGTAGACTCGATTGAGTTGGAGTTGACCATGGGTTTAGGAGAAAGCGTAGATTGGTTTGATTTGACCTGGTGACATGTATATGCATAATTGACTAGTTACTTGAATTTTTAGATCTTGTGTTTGAACTTAAATGAAGTGAGAGTGTATGATGGTCTTAATTAAGATTGGATAGTGATGATTGGTTGGATATAGATGAGTATGTATTTTATATATTGGGAATTGGATATATCGATGACTTTGAGGATCTGAGGTGATTAAATATTTTGTCCGGATTATCCCATTCATGCTAGCAGGTCATTACTTATTCTGGATATCACGATTTACCTGAAGAACTTGACTGATTATACATGACATTTACCTGATAACTATATTGTCCATGTTACCATAATTGCTAGAAAAAATATTGTATATGGTAACAACACCCTCATGTTATACTTGTTACATGTCCTATTATACCGGTATTCTGTTTACTGACATTATATATCATGTTATACTGGTATCCTGATTACACATGTGAAAGTTGTTATCCACCGAGTTATCCTAGTGTTCAAGGTAACATGTACATTAAATAATCTTGATAAACTAATAACATGATATTAAACAACTTACACTGGGATTGAAAAAATTTATAGAGGAGACAGTATCTGTATTTTGGGTGGACCTAGGATATAGGTTGCGCAGCCGAAAGAGGGTTCCAGTGCAGGGTTCCCGTGGGTGACTGACACCCCATCCTGTTCTTTTTTCTGTTATACATGTTATACACCTTCCTGACTACCTTGCAGCAGCGCCAGAAGTCTGGGTCGTGGTCTCGGGTATGTACTGGGACCCACCTAAAGCGTGGACAATGTCTCCAACTGATCAGTTTTAATAACTTAGGGCCCTGATTGACATGTGTAATAGGCGTAATATGGGATGTATCTATTACATGTGGCAATTAATGATCGCTGACATAATAATAATAAACTGTTCATAGTGTATTATAACTGATTATCTTTGCCTGACATCTATATGTATGTTGGACACCCGATGTTATACCTGACCTGATTAGACATCTGACTCTAGTACTCACTGACTCTACCCGCTTGATATATAGATTGTGATAGACACCTGTTTGAATACTGACTGGATACATACTCTACTGTGTGTTATCCACATTATTGTTTATTTACTTATTCATGCCGTTTCTTATTCCAGTTTATACTATTATCACATGTTCACATATATATGCATGTGCATCTTTCCAGTTTATTCTTACACATTAACTAGGAGTTCTGCCACGCCCCGCTTCCCGAAATATGCAGAAACGGAGTCGCGACGAAGGTCAGCGACGTATGTACATGAGAAAAATACCCCACGCACATACTCTAAGCCTAAAGTAATCTGAAGAAGCTATAAAATCTACTACGATAAATCAATATCACTGCAATATTACATATAAATATCTAACACAATGATAGCAGATGAATAAAGGAAAGAAATAGTAACAGGATGCGATATAGATAAAATCAAGAAATAACATGAATAAAACAGCAGGAATACCTATAATCAAGAAGAGAGATACTCCTACTCCTCAAGATGCTTGTGATCCTCTCCAAAAACCTGATCAACAATAAATAGCCAGAAATCTGGATATGCAAATCCAGGGAGTCAGAACTCCTAGTGAATGTGTGAGAATAAACTGAAAGAGCATGTGCATATAACATGTGAGCAGATAAAAAATATATATATACGAGAATAAGAAGTGACATGAACAAAGTAAGTAAACAATAATGGGGATAGCACACAGAATAATATGTGTCAAGTCAAGTGTGCAATCAGGTATCTATCATAATCTATATAACAGGCGGGTAGAGTCAGTCAGCACTAGAGTCAGATATCCAATCAGGTCAGGTGTAATATCGGGTGTCCAACATACATACATATATCAGGCAAAAATAATCAATTACAGTACATAATGAACAATTTATTATTATGTCAGCAAATACCAATTGCCACCAGTAATAGACGCATCCCATACTACGCCGATTACAAATGTCAATTAGGGTCCTAAGTTATTGAAACTGATCGGTTGGAGACATTGTCCATACTTTAGGTGGGTCCCGTACATACCCAGGACCACGGCCCAGACTCCTAGCGCTGAGCCAGGCCCTACCACTAGGTACTCAGGAATATGTATAACAGGAACAAGAATAGGACGGGGTGCCAGTCACCCCACGGGAACCCTGCATTTGAACCCTCTTTCAGCTGCGCAGCCTATATCCTATGTCCACCCAAAATACAGACGTTGTCTCCTCCATCAATCCCCCAATCCCAGCATAAGTTGTTTAATATCAGGTTATTTAGATTATCCAGATTATTTAATGCACATGTTACCTAGACTATTGGGATAACTTGATGGTAACAACATCTACATGTGTAATCAGGATGCTGGTATAATAGGATATATAATGTTAATGAACAGGATACCAGTATAACAGGACATGTAACAAATATAACATGAGGGTGTTGTTACCATATACAATATTTTTTCAGCAATTATGGTAACAATGGACATTATAGTTTTCAGTTAAATATCAAGTATAATTAGTCAAGTTCTTCAGGTAAATCATGATATTCAAAATAAGTAATGACCTACTGGCATGAATAGAATAATCCAGTTAAAGTATACTATGAACTCAGATTCTCAAGGTCATCCATATATCCACCCTCTAACTTACCAGTAATTAAAGTTGATCAATAGCTTCCATAAAACTCCGAACATGTAATATAGTCACCGATATCAATGAAATCACTTCTCATAATAACTCTATCTCTAAGAACTGAAGTAGTCAAGACCAAATCATGAATATCCAACTAAACTCTCACCTGTTTACCATCAATAAGAATAATCAAATCTACTCATAATGACACTTGGAGATCACTCATATAACTACCATCATGAACCAGTCCAATCCAAGATCTAGATATGATTATAGTTTATCACTAATAATTCCAATTCTATTCAAGATCATAACTACGGAGTGGGACATCCTCAAACTACATGAAATCTAGGAAGTCTATATCCAATCATTAATATCAATAAAAATCATTACTCAGACAATCGATCAGTGAATTGATCCAAATAAAATACTTGCAGCTAATAATCCAAAATCAATATTATGTGATAGATCAAAAAAAAGGTAATGCATTCTCTAGTATGATCAGAACTCAACTATTATTTATCTCATCTAAATGCGAATCAAGATCTCATGTAAATCTCAAGTTGAACTCTGAGTCCGTATATAAATCTAAGCATCAAGATAAATCAACTTTAAGGTAATATCTTATTTAATCCATCCTCATTGTCCAAATGAATTCCCATCTGAAATGTCATCAAAAATAAATGTCCGATAACTACCTCAAATAAATATAACATTTATCTATAAATATGAACCTTTAACCTCAATCACGAACCAATCAACCATAAGTTCAATCAATTATATTCTAAGATTTCTCACAACTAGATCAATTATAACATTAAATATTGTCTAAGGTATACTACAACTAATCATGAATCAATAGTATTAGACGACTACACATGAAATGACGTAGATCAACTAAATAAATAGTGTTAGCACTTAACGATGTCTCATAAAGGAATATAGGTAAACATACTGGTATAATATATCAGATGGTCGTGTGAAATGATACAAGTAACTAATAACAACAAATAAGGAAATTATGAAAGAGCAAACACTCCCAAATATTATCTCAACAAATTTTAGTAACATAATTACATAATAATATAAAATTATTTATCACAAAATTCTTGTTTAACTGAAGGAGGATAAGAACACTCACAACAAAATTAAATAAAATTATACAAAGAAAATAAAGAGTCACCTGAACTCGATCCCAAGTCCAAAGCACTGAAATCATAAGGCCTTGATAAATCTACATGGTTCATTTCAATAGAAATTGTTAGAATTTTTAAAAGGATGTTTTACTTGAAAGTTGTAAGGGTTTTTAAACTTGATTAGTTAGTTTGGGAGTTAGAAATATGATCCTCTAGGTCTAATGAATTTAGTAGGTTTAGTTTAAACCAATTTTTAATTTTTGTTATATTTTTAATAGGCTTTAAACTATTAAAATACTTGACGGGTCTGAATTTACTATTAAGGAAAATGACTTTAAAGTGGGTGGCTTGAGTTAATTTATGTTGGTATTAGACTAAAATTTTTATCATAGAAAGTAGAAGTATTGTAGTCTATTATTTATATTTTTCTCCATTTTTTATATTTTTAGCTAATTATTTTAATATGCAATTCTTCTTTCTTTCTTCTTTCTTTTTTTCTTCTTTTTTTAAATAAAGATCAACAGCCTAGCTCAGACCCAGGCCCTGGATGGGTCGGGCCAGCCCAGGTCGACCAAGCTCGCACAGGCCTGGTCCAGAATTTTTTATTTATAAGTGTGCACAGTGGGCCGACCCATCCCATTGTGCATCCATGGAACAAAGCCAGAGCCCGGCTCTCGGCCATTGGCCGAGAGTAGGCCAAATTTTTTTTAATTTTTTTGAAAATAATTTGTTAAAAATTTTAAAATATATATATAAATTAAAATTATGAGTTGGTATATCTTCACATATATTTTTTTGTTGGATTTGTGATTGGGTTTTGATGTATAAAAAAATATTCATGGAGATGATGGTATAGACATGATTTTTTTTAATAAACAATTTATATTAAATAAACTTTGAGAAAATAAATTACTTCCTTAGATTTGATCTCCCCTAGCGTATTCCTCAATCTCTGCACTTCAAGATCCTTTTGTTTATGCTCTACTTGAGGAGAAATAAAGGAGGAGGTGGGGAGAGTTGGGGTATGGTTTTCTTTTGAGGTAGAACAAGAGAAGAAGTTTAAGGTTTTTATAGGTTATTAAGAATTTAAAAATCAGAATTTCAGTTGGGTTTAAATTGCTTGATTTAGTAGTTAGGATTAGTATGAGAGTTTGGTTTGAAATTGAATTATGATTATATATTTAGGTTATATTATAGATTTATGAAAAGATTTGATAAGATAGGATTTGTATTAAGATTAGGATTGGGTTTTGAGTTATAGATTATTGGGCTTTAGTTAAAAGAAATATGTAATATGAAGAATAAGAAAATAGAAAGTGGGCTCGCGGGCTTAGTTTTGAGCTTAAAGAAAAGTAGAAATAGAAGAAGAAAATGAATGAAAATAATGAAGTGGGCTTAGCTTATGTGGGCTTAGCATAAAAAGGAAAATAAAACAAAAAGAAAAGGAGAATGGGCTTAGCTTATTGTGCTTGGAATGAAAATAATAATACTACCCATTAATAGTTATTTAAAATAACTAAATATAAGCAATAAGAGTCTACAAGTCATAAATAATAATAATACTAATAATGATACTAAATCATGTTAATTAATAATAATAAGATAATAGGTAGAATCAGGTAAATTTATAAAAATAATAATATAGTATTATTAAATAGGGGATATTACATTCTACCCACCTTAACAAAAATTTCGTCCTTAAATTTTAATTAAGCGGAGAAATGAATAGAAGATTAATGTTAAGAAATAGATATTAAGCAAATTACGAAAATAAAAAGAATAACTGATATTGATCGTTGATATTGTCTTCTCACCTTCCACGTCGCCTCTCGGTGCGTTATAAGCCCACCGCGCTTTCGCTGCGCGCTCTGATTTTTGTTATCAATATGGTCAAAGGCCAGGTCCAAGAGTCAAAATTAGGAGAATAGAATAGAGATGAAAGATAGAAATCAACAAGAAAAATATAAATCGCTTCAGAAGGAACGTTGAAATCTAAGACATCAAGAGATTCAAGAGATGGATTTAGAAGGGAAGGACGATTGATTCTCAAGTTGACTTAGTATCATCATGTGATAGTATATGTTTATTGCAGTGTAACTATAACTTGTTTCAAGTTAACAGTAAGATCTAGGTTCTTATCTATATCAAACCTGGCTCTGATACCAAGAAAACACTGTCACACCCCGCTTTCCAAAATACGCGAAAACGGAGTCGCGACGAAGATCGGCAAAATATGTACGTGAGAAAAATACCCCACGCACATACGCTAAGCCTAAAGTAACCAAAATAAGCTATAAAATCTACTACGATAAATCAATATCACTGCAATATGACATATAAATATCTAACACAATGATAGCAGATGAATAAAGGAAAGAAATGGCAACGGGATGCGATATAGATAGAATCAAGATATAACATGAATAAAATAGTAGGAATACCTATAATCAAGAAGAGAGATACTCCTCCTCCTCAAGATGGCTGTGATCCTCTCCAAAAACCTGATCAACAATAAATAGTCACAAATCTGGATATACAAATTCAGGGAGTCAGAACTCTTAGTGAATGTGTAAGAATAAACTGGAAAGAGCATGTGTATATAACATGTGAGCAGATAAAGAAAATATATATACGAGAATAAGAAGTGACATGAATAAAGTAAGTAAAAAATTATGGGGATAGTACACAGAATAATATGTGTCAAGTCAAGTATACAATTAGGTATCTATCATAATCTATATAACAGGCAGGTAGAGTCAGTCAGTATTAGAGTCAGATATCCAATCAGGTCAGGTGTAACATCGAGTGTCAAAAATACATACATATATCAGGCAAAGACAATCAATTACAGTACATTATGAATAATTTATTATTATTATGTCAGCGAATACCAATTGCCACCAGTAATAGACGCATCCCATACTACGCCTATTACACATGTCAATCAGGGTCCTAAGTTATTGAAATTGATCGGTTGGAGTCATTGTCCATGCTTTAGGTGATCCCGTACATACCCGGGACCACGGCCCAGACTCCTCGCGCTGAACCAGGCCCTACCGCTAGGTAGTCAGGAACATGTATAACAAGAACAAGAATAGGACGGGGTGACAGTCACCCCACGGGAACCCTGCAGTGGAATCCTCTTTCGGCTATGTAACATATATCCTAGGTCCACTCAAAATACAGACGTTGTCTCCTCCATCAATCTCCCCAATCTTAGTATAAGTTATTTAATATTAAGTTATTTAGATTAATGCACATGTTACCTAGACCATTGGGATAACTCGGTAGGTAACAACATCTACATGTGTAATCAGGATACTAGTATAACAGGATATAAAATGTCAATGTACAGGATACCAGTATAGCAGGATATGTAACAAGTATAACATGAGGGTATTGTTACCGTATATAATATTTTCCTAGCAATTATGGTAATAATGGACATTATAGTTATCAGTTAAATATCAAGTATAATCAGTTAAGTTCTTCAGGTAAATCATGATATTCAGAATAAGTAATGACCTGCTGGCATGAATAGATTAATCCAGTGAAAGTATACTATGAACTCATATTTTTAAGATCATCCATATATCCACCTTCTAAGACACAAATAAGTAAAGTCGATCAATAGCTACCATAAAACTTCGAACATGTAATATAGTCACCGATATCAATGAAATCACTTCTCATAATAACTCTATCTCCAATAACTGAAGTAGTCAAGGCCAAATCATGAATATCCAACTAAACTCTCACTTGTTTTGCCATCAATAAGCATAATCAAATCTACTGATAATACCACTGGGAGATCACTCATATAACTACCATCATGAACCAGTCCAGTCCAAGATCAAGAATGATTATAGTCTAAATTTTATCACTAATAATTTCAATTCTAATCAAGATCATAACTAAGGAGTGGGACATTCTCAAACTACATAAAATCTAGGAAGTCTCTGTATCCAATCATTAATATCAATAAACATCATTACTCTGACAATTGATCAGTCAATAGATCCAAATAAATACTTGCAACTAATAATCCAAAATCAATATTATGTGATAGATCAAAATCAATGTAAAGCATTCTCCAGTATGATAGAACTCAGCTATTATTTATCTCATCTAAATGCGAATCAAGATCTCATGTAAATCTCAAGTTGAACTCTAAGTCTGTGTATAAATCTAAGCATCAAGATAAATCAATCTTAAGATTATATCTTATTTAATCCGTCCTCATTGTCTGAATGAATTCCCATCTGAAATATCATCAAAAATAAATGTCCGATAACTACCTCAAATAAATATATCATTTATCTATAAATATGAACCTTTAACCTTAATCACGAACCAATCAACCTTAAGATGAATCAATTTATATTCTAATATTTCTCACAACTAAATCAATTACAAGATCAAATATGGTCTAAAGTATACTACAACTAATCATGAATCAATAGTGTTAGACGACTACATATGAAATGACGTAGATCAACTAAATAAATAGTGTTAGCACTCAACGATGTTTCATAAAGGAATATAGGTAAACATACTGGTATAATATATCAGATGGTCGTGTGAAATGATACAAGTAACTAATAACAACAAATCAGGAAATGATGAAGAGCAAACACTCTCAAATATCATCTCAGTAAACTAGTAACATAATTACACAATAATATAAAATTATTTATCACAAAATTCTTGTTTAACTGAAGGAGAATAAGAACACTCACAATAAGATTAAATAAAATTGCACAAAGAAAAAAATACTCACCTGAACTCGATCTCAAGTCCAAAGCACTAAAATCATAAGGCCTCGATAAATCTACATGGTTCATTTCAATAGAAATTATTAGAATTTTTTAAAAGATATTTTACTTGAAAGTTGTAAGGGGTTTTAATCTTGATTAATTAGTTTGGGGGTTAGAAATATGATCCTCTGGGTCTAATGAATTTAGTAGGTTTAGTTTAAAATAATTTTTAATTTTTGTTGCATTTTTAATAGGCTTTAAGCCATTAAAATACTTGACGGGTCTGAATTCACCATTAAGAAAAATGAATTTAAAGTGGGTGGCTTGAATTAATTTATATTGGTTTTAGTCTAAAATTTTTATTGTAGAAAGTAGAAGCATTGTTGTCTATTATTTATATTTTGCTCCATTTTTTGAAATTTATAGCTAATTATTTTAATATACAATTCTTCTTTCTTTCTTTCTTCTTTCTTTTTTTCTTCTTCTTTTTTTTAATAAAGATCAACAACCTAGCCTAGCCCAGGCCCAGGATGGGTTCGGGCCAGCCCAGGTCGCCCAGGCCTGGTCCAGAATCTATTTTTTAATACGTGTGCACAGTGGGCCGGCCCAGCCCACTGTGCACCCATGGAACAGAGCCAGAGCCCTGCTCTCGACCATTGGCCGAGAGCAGGCCAAGGTTTTTTTAATTTTTTTAATTTTTTTAAAAATCTTTTATTAAAAATTCTAAAAAATATATATAAATTAAAATTATAAGTTGGTATATCTTCATATGTATTTTTTTTGTTGGATTTGTGATTGCGTTTTGATGTATAAAAAAAGTATTCATGGAGATGATGGTATAGACATGATTTTTTTAATAAACAATTTATATCAAATAAATTTTGAGAAA
The DNA here is from genome assembly GCA_038442645.1 of Agave tequilana. Taxonomy (NCBI): domain Eukaryota; kingdom Viridiplantae; phylum Streptophyta; class Magnoliopsida; order Asparagales; family Asparagaceae; genus Agave; species Agave tequilana. Next base: position 38,296 of record JAVJIF010006856.1, on the reverse strand, counting down.
ATAAATTACTTACTTGGATTTGATCTACCAGGGATATTCCTCAATCTCCGTACTTCAAGATCCCTTTTGTTCATGCTCTACTTGAGGAGAAAAGAAAGAAAGAGGTGAGGAGAGTTGGGGCATGGTTTTCTTTTGAGGTAGAAAAAGAGAAGAAGTTTAAGGTTTTTATAGGTTATTAAGAATTTAAAAATCAGAATTTCAGTTAGGTTTAAATTGCATGATTTAGTAGTTAGGATTAGGATGTGAGTTTGGATTGGAATTTGAATTATGATTATATATTTAGATTAGATTATAGATTAATGAAAAGATTTGATAAGATAGAATTTTTATTAGGATTAGGATTGGGTTTTGGGTTATAGATTATTGGGTTTTAGTTAAAAGAAATAAGTAATATGAAGAATAAGAAAATAGAGAGTGGGCTCGCGGGCTTAGATTTTGGGCATAAAAAAATAGAAAAAGAAGAAGAAAATGAATGAAAATAAGAAAGTGGGCTTGGCTCATGTGGGCTTAGCATAAAAGGGAAAAGAAAATAAAAAAGGAAAGGAGAATAGACTGAGCTTATTGGGTTTGGAATAAAAATAATAATACTATTCATTAATAAATATTTAAAATAACTAAATATAAGCAATAAGAGTCTACAGGTCATAAATAATAATAATACTAATAATGATACTAAATCAAATTAATTAATAATAATAAGATAAAAGGTAGAATCAGGTAAATTTTAAAAAATAATAATATGGTATTATTAAATAGGGGATATTACAAGTTCTGACTCCCTGGATTTGCATATCCAGATCTGTGGCTCTTTATTGCTAATTAGGTTTTTTGGAAAGGATCACTGGCATCTTGAGAAGCCAGAGTTCTGTCTTACTCGATCATCTTTTCTCGGTATTTTCTGTCTCTTTTTTATTTCATCGCTTTCATGATTCTATGCATTGGACTCATGCTTATTCCATTTCCTTTTCATATGTGATCATGTGTGAATGTTTATATGTGACACTGTAGTGATATTGATTTACTATAGTGATTATATAGCTTATTTAGTCACTTTATGCTTCGCGTATATGCGGGAGGTATTTTCTTCGTGTATATACGTCGCCGACTCTCATCGTGACTCTGTTTCTACGTATTTTGGGAAGCGGGGCGTGACATCTATGTTCTGACTTCTGCGTATTTCACCGTACTCTTCTCTTTTTACTTTTTGTTTTATTTTCTTTTGATTCTTTAAAATGTTGAAGAAACTTTGACACACACATGAACATACTGTGAAAGCTTCTTTTGCCTCCCGTCCTTGTGGATTCGACCTGTTTTAGCCTCTATGCTATGACGGAAGTATCGAGGAAGCCAAATCACATACACTTTAACTCTTGATTTCAAAATGACATTTTTTATGCACAGTTTTTCCCTGATCACATGCCTTAGTTTAGGCAAGTAGATCATCTTTTGGTGGAAAAAATGCTCCTTCCCAAAGAGTCATGAGATCCTCTTCAGCGACGTCTTTTGTCTAAAGTGTGTCAGGCATATGTCTTCGATAAAGAACATAGTTGTGGCTTTTTTGGATTCCATCTCATTGTCTGGCTCAATAGTAGCTCGCAACTTCTTGCCAATCAAGTGGAGCTTCGCACCTTATACCCACTTCAAGTAGTTTCTTTCAGAGACCTCCAAAGCAACGAAAGTCAGCTTATTGAAGTTTAACATTCTCTATAAGAATGGAACAATTTGTGTTCATTAGTGTTTTGGGTAAAGGAGCATCCTCAAGCATCGAAATAAGATCTTCAAGTTCTATGACATGGTATGATTAATGAATTAATTATGTAAACTTCTACTATGTCATGATTAATGTGTTTTAGATAAAGTAAGGGTTTCATATTGGCATACTCGCCAGTTAGAGATTAATATGAACTTCCAGTTCATCGTATCTGCATTCTCAAATGCAATATAGCACTACATATATATAACAGACTGAAATAATCATACAACTATGCTAAGCATTTGTCGTGTGATTGTACATGATTTTAGTTCCAAATTGACAATTAAGAAGCATTTATAACATCAAACTCATTCAATTTACCCTATCAATTTAACCAAAATAACTTGACAAATATGCTTCACAAGTTTTTAGAACAAAATAATCTTTTTTAAAAGTAAAAATTCATGTAGAACATCATAGAAAAACTCAAGTATGAATCCCATGAACAATAATGTAACAACATAAAAATACACCTTTGTATGGTTCTTAGCATGCTCTCAATCTTAATAAATCAAATTATACAAGATTAAAGTTTCAACTTTATACATTATGAGTTAGAAATATGAGATTTAGATATAGAACAAAAATACAAATAGTAATAGTATTTCTAAAATAGTTTAAGATCCACCTGTTGAATTATTATAAATTTTGAATATGATATTCTATATGAACTTACACATACTGTAAAAAATTCAGATCGATCAGACAAGCAGATGTCCAAAAAAAATGATAATAAAATCCTGTGAAAATAAAGAAAAATTCAGATCTTATATGCCGAAGCGACTTTTCTCCTTGTCAATGATCCTATATGTTCGTAGAGTGTTGACGCTGATAACATGTTGTAGAGAGAATTTGTGGGTAAGATAGAAAAATGCAGAGAGAGAAAAAAGAGGCTGCGAACTTCTGGTTTTATGAACTCTTATTTATAATAGTTTTTCTAGAGTTTGAAAAAAATCCTAAGATACAATCTAACTGTAGATCTAATCTAACATTCCATAAAAGATTCCTACTTCTAGTTAAACACAATCACATAATGAAATAATAATTACAACAAAATATTTTTTTTGAGAAATACAAATAGAAATATTTTAAAAACCCTCTCCACATGTGAGCCTCCAAAGAATTTCAAATTGTCAATCCTGCAAAAAAACACGTTCTCACTTCCTTAGAATTTCAAATTGTCGGGCCTCCAAAATAACACGTTCTCACTTCTATTGGGCCAGCAAAACGGCCGGAGGTTCATTTATAAGGCTAATATATCATCGACGAAGGCCTACAGGTAGGAGTGCGAAATGGGTCAGGCCGGTCCCGAACCCACTTGGCTGGGCAAAAACTAGACCCGTCGCCGTTTAACCGGTGGCCCAGCCAGGCCCGATCCTGTTCCCCTTTAGGGGACTCGGTCACGGCCTGGTTGGCCAGACCTAGGCCAATCATTTAAAAAAGATTATTAAAAAACCAAAAAAAATGGATTTTTAAGTATAATTTAAAAAAATGAAAAATTCACAAAATTGCAACAAATTGTGAAATACAAATGTAATTTTTT
>JAVJIF010006856.1:0-30000 GCA_038442645.1 Agave tequilana | reverse complement strand
AGTTTACCCAGGTTCTGACCCAAACCTGACTGTCAGGCCAGGCCAGTCGACCGAGCGGTCGACCGAACCATGGGCCGGTCGACCGTTAAGGTCGACTGACGTGCACAGCCTTGTGCACGTCTGGCAGACACAGGGCCGGTCGACCGTGCGGTCGACCGGACCAGAGAGCCTTGCTCTCTGTATCTGGGCGGTCGACCGGGCGGTCGACCGGACCAGAGAGCTCTGCTCTCTGTATGCCCGGTCGACCGGACCAGAGAGCTCTGCTCTCTGTATCTGGCCGGTCGACCGGGCGGTCGACCGGGCGGTCGATCGAGTTTGCCCAACGGTCATATTTTTGACCGTTGGCAGTCGACCGGGCCGGTCGACCGCAAGCCTGTCTGGCTGCCAGATCAGCCTAACGGCTAGTTTTCTGTTTTGGCCTATATAAACCCCATTTCTTTGGGATTTTGGCTAAGGTTTTTACAAGAGAAAAATTCCAGTTTTCTAAGTGTTTTATACTGTTTTCAAAAGAGTTTAAAGAGCAAAAAGTTTCATTTATTTTGTTTTAAGTGTTTTGTTTATTTCAAAGAAAATAGGTTTTTGGGAATTTGTTTCTTGATCTAAAATTCTATATTCATTTGGTATTTTTCCCAAGAGATTTTCTTTGATCAAAACACTTATTTTTCCATACTTGAGCTATCTTCTATCCTAATTTATTAGGATCTTTTGTTTGTGGAAAAGAGAAGTGTTTGAGGTTGATTAAGCCTCCAAGTTGTAAACCCTCCTTGTATTGTTGTATCCCTCTTTGGTAGAGGTTGATCGGAGTGGTATTGGTTTGTATCCCTCTTCGGTAGAGGTGATTGAGTTTGTTGGTTACGGGCCTTATCCCTCTTCGGTAGAGGTGGATTGTGGTTGTATTGCCTCGGTGGCATTGTAAGGTTGAGAGAGGAGTTCGGTACTCCTTTAGTGGATTAGAAATCCTTCTCGGTGAAGGCGGGGACGTAGAGCTAGAGGCTCGAACCTCGAAACATATCTTTGTGTTTGCGTTTGATTCATTGTCTCTCTCACACACTCTCTCTCTCTATTATTTGTGCAAAGCATCATTCATTCATTCATATCATATATTGCTTGTGTTTGTGCCTTGCATATTTCATATTGTTATATCTCTTATATGCTTGGTTGTTTGTGTGTGCCTCACTTGTACTTAACCACAAGAGCTTCATATAGCACCTCAACCCATATCTAGGGGAATCAAGAGGAGTTAGTCCAGAGCCCTTCACGGGGAATTCGGCTACACTTGTGTGTTGTACTAAGTGTGTTGCAATTAGTTTTTAGCTTCCGCATTTAAGCGCATTTAGTTTCTAGATTAGCCATATCACCTATTCACCCCCTCTAGGTGATTTCAATTAGTATCAGAGCCTACGCTCCTGATACTTAGGCTTAACATCCTAGGAGTGAGATCCTTGTTTGCCAATCTACATTTGCATTTGCTTGTTTGCACACATATAGTTTACATCCATGGACTTCATGACCCACCTATGTTTGACCCTTCCAACATTCTTGTTTGGAAGACTAGGATGTCCATTTACCTACAAACCCTAGGATATAAGGTTCACCTTGCCATTACCAAGGAATCCTATCTTAGTGATAGCAAGCATATAGGGGCCAATGCACAAGCCCTTGAGGCCATTAGAAGCACGCTACCTAAAGAATATCTTATGCTTGCTTCTAACTTTGATTCCGCATTTGCAGTGTGGAATATTTTGACAACCACCACCGCCTCCAAGCTTCAATTACAAATCCAACCGGAGGATGAATCTAGTGGAGATGAATCCGAGCCACAACAATGCTATACGGTCCAAGGGAATAACTCCCTTGAGGTATACTCGGATACTCAACTAGATAGTGCTAGCTCTTCATTTGATTCACATGATGATATGGATGCCTATGCTTTAAATGAAGAGTTGTCTATTGTTTGTGAAAAACTCCTTAAAAAATATAAAGTTTTGAAAAAGAAAACTTGTAAAATAAATAAAGAAAAAGGAGATTTATTTTCAAGACTTGAGTTGGTTTTGCAAGAGAAGGATGAGATTGCTAATGAAAGGGATTCATTAAAATCTCAACTTAATCTTGTTTTAAATGAAAATAAAATTTTGAAAAATAAAAATGATTGTGAAAATGTTTTGAAGAAAAATGAATCTTTAACTTCAAAACTTGATTTTGTTTTAAAAGGTAATCATTCCTTGAAAAATGAAATTGAATTTATTTCAAAAGAATTAGAAATTTGTTTAAATAAAAATAAATCTTTGAAAAATGAAATAGATTCACATGTTTGCCATGCTAGTGTAGCTTCATCTAGCATACCTATTGCATGCACCTCTTCTTCTAGGATTAATGATGATTTTTGTTTGTTAAAGAAGAGAATGGATTGTTTGGGCTCCACCTTGAGCCAATGTGCCAAGAGCCATACACGGATGGAATCCTTGTTTCGGAAGAAACAAGTTCCTATTATGCATGCACACCCTACACGGCATACACATGCTCCTCACGGACACACCCATCACATGTATGCTCATGTGTACACTTGTACACATTGTGGACGTAAGGGCCACCTTGCTAAATTTTGCTTTGATAGAATACATGATTGTAATTTAGCAAATAATTTGTTGGGTTAGAGAAGGGACTAACCCCCATGGACCCAATAAGATGTGGGTACCAAAGACCACCCCTCGTGTTTTTGATGTAGGTGTGGGCTCTCACATGACATGAGAGTAGCGGTACCTTGGAGTGGATGCGTTCCGTACTTAAAGGAAATATTTTGAATGCATCACTTTCAAGGGATGTTTGGTGGAGAGGACCACCATGTTTTAGAGACAAGGAGAGTTGCCTTCTAGGTTTTGGTAACGATTCCTAACTCCTTATTATTGTTTACATGCTTTTCATTTTATTCATTATTAGCATGCTTCATGTTTTGATTAATATGTTAATGCCATGATTATTAGACTCTTGACATGCATGTATAGCCTTTTGAGAAACCCATGTTTAATATGGATTATTATTTTAGTGTTCTCACCTTTGTTTAGCTATCATGTTTATCATAACTCTAATATATGTGGATTTACATAATGATCATGTTTATGTTTATCATGTTGATTTTTATCTTGTTTTATACGTTGATTACATGTTTAAATGTTAATTTCATTAAAACTAGGTATATACTTGTGCATATAGTGGGTCTCAAATAAATCTATATATGTTTGTGCTTGAATGCTAATTTGTTCCCATTAGATGTGCTAGTATAGTCTAGTTTTGATGATTCATGCATTTTAAACTTATATTTCTATTTTTGGATTTGTTTTATCTGTATGAGTTTTCATTTCATGTATATGTGTATTTTTGTCAAACTTTAAGATATACATGTATACCCCTTGAGTCATTTGCCTTTCATGCAAATCTATATTTATGGACTCAATTGTGTTTAGGGTATGTATGTATACTTCTTGTGTTGACAAATCATACATATACCTTGAAATAAAATTTGTTTAATGAAAATTTAGCTTTTCGCGTTATTCTTGTTTTCATGAATTTATGTTTAAACTTCATGTATATGTCTGTCTTGTCCAACTATTAGATATACATGTATATCCTTTTGAGCCACGTGCCTTCATGCATATATCTTTGTGGACTCTTTGTGTTTGGATATGTATGTATACTTTAGTTTGTATAAGACATACACATACCTTGAAGATTAAATAAGTTTTGATGATTTTTCTTGATTCAAGGAATATTGAGCTTAATGGAACATTTTTTTTCATGATTGTGATCTTCACATCTTATTTGTACACTCACATTTATTGTTTACTCATGTTTTTGTTTTCATGAGTCATATTTATGCTTAATTGACTTGAGTGTTGGATATCATGTGGATTTCTTATTTCATGAAAAACAATTTGTTTTTATTCCTCACTTGAAGGATTTCGTACTAGTTAACAAGTTTTTCATTTAAACTAGTTCGTATTCTTCATTATGATAGATGTTTTCAAACATACAAAAATTTTCAAACCTATTTTGATAACCCCTACCATCTACGGGCGGATGGATGGGCGATCATGCTCATGTATGCTTTATAATGAATATCATTTTAAACTTGAACATGATTGGGTGGTAGGTTATATGAGATATACATTCGATATATTGTTGTTTCAATTGGTATCATTGGATTCTTTCAATTGGTATCAATTTTGACCTTTCTTGTATACTCATATATGTTTGTATGTATGTATACTTACATTCCAATAGTATCAATTTCAATTGGTATTAAATTTTTCATACATATTTTGTTTATGCTTAAGCTTGTATGTTTAAATGAATATCATGTTTCAATTGGTTAGTTTTCAATTGGTATCCTTACATAAGCTTATGCATGTGTTTAGTTTGTATTTCATAAAGGGGAGAAAATTTGATCTTGTATTTCAATGGTATTTGTACTCCCTTACTTTATGTTAGAAAATAATAATTTCAATTGATACCATATGTTTAAAATGAACAATTATAATTTCAATTGATATCAAGATGATGTTTTCATTTTTTTAAATTGGTATCAAGAGGCACTTCATTGACAATTTTTAATTGGTATCATGTTTAATGTCACCCCTAATTGACTTTGTTTTTTTTTTTTTTTTTTTTTGTTTTAGACAAAAAGGGGGAGAACATTATTTATTGTTTTGGTTTTTACCCCTTTGTTGATGATTGACAAAAAGGGGGAGAAAGATTTTGAGTTTAATAGTTTTATATGCATAGTTATGTTTTTGCATATATTAAGTTTAATTGGCATCTAGAGCATGTTTATTTTGGTTTTGAAAATTTCATTGGAAAATTCCATTGGTATCTAGAGCCTTTTATTGTTTCATGTTTTATAATTTCATTGGTATCTAGAACCTGTTATTATTTATGCATATCTATGCATGTTTAGTGTTTAATATTCATTGCATATTTATGTTTATTTGTTTATGCATGAGTTAAGGGGAGCTTCTTTGAAGCTTAACTTTAATCCATGCATATATGACTCCATGAGTTTTGTCATCATCAAAAAGAGGGAGATTGTTGGCCCGGAGGCCTTCCTCTCTAGTTTTGATGATGATTAACTCACGTAGTTATGTTTACTAATAATCTTGTGATTTTAGTTTCAGATCATGTAACAAGATATTAGTTGGTGATTGCTTCAAAAAGAGGAGTTTGGAAGCTTTCACATGGTGATTCAAGAGCCCGAGCCTCAAGATCATACATAGCCTTGCTCGTTGGATCCCGGTGTTTGGACCAAGTCGGCTTGAAGATGAAGATCGTCAAGAAGACTTAGGTATCCATAGTTTAGTGTGTTTAGATCCATTTGTAAAGCTTAGAATAGTTGATATGCTCAAGTGCTCAATACACACACGTTTTGGTTTTGATATTGGTTTTCATGAATAGTAGATCAAAACAAGTTTAAATGGTTTATATGTATAGTAAATGTATTCTATTTATACATGCATGCTTAAACTTTATAGACAAACTTATGTTGACTATTCTATTCATGTGTTGAAAAATCAAGTTTGATAAAAATACTAGTTTTGATTTTTGATAAAATTTACAAGACACAAAAATGATTTAATATGTTGATATATGTCTTGAAATTTTTATCACAAGTTTGTTTATCAAAGTAAAATGATAAAACAATTTTTATGGTAATTTTAAAAAGAGATAAAAGAATTTTCAAAATTAAGTTTACCCAGGTTCTGACCCAGACCTAACTGTCAGGCCAGGCGGTCGACCGAGCGGTCGACCGAACCATGGGCCGGTCGACTGTTAAGGTCGACCGACGTGCACAGTCTTGTGCACGTCTGGCAGACACAGGGCCGGTCGACCGTGCAGTCGACCGGACCAGAGAGCCTTGCTCTCTGTATCTGGGCGGTCGACCGGACCAGAGAGCCTTACTCTCTGTATCTGGGCGGTTGACCGGGCGGTCGACCGAGTTTGCCCAACGGTCATATTTTTGACCGTTGGCGGTCGACCGGGCCGGTCGACCGTAAGCCTGTCATGCTGCCAGATCAGCCTAACGGCTAGTTTTCTGTTTTGGCCTATATAAACCCCATTTCTTTGGGATTTTGGCTAAGGTTTTTACAAGAGAAAAATTCCAGTTTCCTAAGTGTTTTATACTGTTTTCAAAAGAGTTTAAAGAGCAAAAAGCTTCATTTATTTTGTTTTAAGTGTTTTGTTTATTTCAAAGAAAATAGGTTTTGGGAATTTGTTTCTTGATCTAAAATTCTATATTCATTTGGTATTTTTCCCAAGAGATTTTCTTTGATCAAAACACTTGTTTTTCCACACTTGAGCTATCTTCTATCCTAATCTATTAGGATCTTTTGTTTGTGGAAAAGAGAAGTGTTTGAGGTTGATTAAGCCTCCAAGTTGTAAACCCTCCTTGTATTGTTGTATCCCTCTTTGGTAGAGGTTGATCGGAGTGGTATTGGTTTGTATCCCTCTTCGGTAGAGGTGATTGAGTTTGTTGGCTACGGGCCTTATCCCTCTTCGGTAGAGGTGGATTGTGGTTGTATTGCCTCGGTGGCATTGTAAGGTTGAGAGAGAGTTCGGTACTCCTTTAGTGGATTAGAAATCCTTCTCGGTGAAGGCGGGGACGTAGAGCTAGGGGCTCGAACCTCGAAACATATCTTTTTGTTTGCGTTTGATCCATTGTCTCTCTCACTCTCTCTCTCTTATTTGTGCAAAGCATCATTCATTCATTTCATATCATATATGCTTGTGTTTGTGCCTTGCATATTTCATATTGCTATATCTCTTATATGCTTGGTTGTTTGTGTGTGCCTCACTTGTACTTAACCACAAGAGCTTCATATAGCACCTCAACCCATATCTAGGGGAATCAAGAGGAGTTAGTCCAGATCCCTTCACGGAGAATTCGGCTACACTTGTGTGTTGTACTAAGTGTGTTGCAATTAGTTTTTAGCTTCCGCATTTAAGCGCATTTAGTTTCTAGATTAGCCATATCACCTATTCACCCCCCCTGTAGGTGATTTCACTTTCATCGTTACTTTACTTAATCAAAAGTTGCAATCTTGTTCTTCATTTTGTTTTTCTTTTACTTTTTTCTTAGGAGCAAGTGAATCCAAATGACTCTTATAGCCTCGAATTTGTCTTGTCCTTGCAAGTGCTGTTGATCGCTTATAGTGATGGATAGCCATTTCTAAATTAGTTTTAGCTTGCACCTTTATTTCATAGTTTAGAATGAGAATGGGGAAGATCCCATACACCATACTTCAATTGCCTTCAAGTCAAGCTCAATCATTGCAAAGGATCAAAGGTAAGCAAGCGCCAAAAAGATCAGTAAGTATTTTATTTTTTTCTTCTTTTCATTTAATAGTTAGAAACACTTTCAAAAATAAATCCTTCTTTAATCCTTTTCATTTATTTTAACTCAATTTTAAAAACATCTTCAATCACCATCTTCTTCTATCTTCCATTTTCTCCACTTAACATAGATTTATTCTGTTTTTTCAAAAATTGATCATCACGATATTGTCAAATGTTTATGCCCATATTTGTCTATCATTTGTTTATAAATAATGCTACTTGAGTATTTTTAGTAGTGTTCTATAGACAAAGCTACTAGAAGAAAACTTGACAACAAAAGTATACTTTGTGGACCTTTGGCATGTTAAAAAGAGTTAAAAGGCAAGATGGGAGATTTTACATTATCAGGTTGCTCTATTGCTCTTAAAATCTATATCACAGAGATCTACACCCAGTTTGAAGATGTTTGAGTCCAGTTGGGGTGAAAGCGCAATTCTGTAAAGTCCTGGGGCTTGAATGTAATTTGGGACTAAATAGCATTTATGTGAAATTTTTTATTTATTTGAATAATTTTATGTAAAATAAGCCAAGACCTAGGCTATAAATACATTGCATAGCCTAGGGTTTTGGGGGGATGTTTTTTGTCTTTGACCAGTTTTTGGCCCAGCTTTTTGGCCGAAATTTCTTTAATATTAAATTTTTTTCCTTTCTCCTTTATGCTTTGATTCATGGTGTTGGTGGCAGCATTTTTCTCGTTTTGTTTTTTGTTCTGAAGCACTATTCTTATGACTTAATCGGCGCTCTGGATAGTGGGCACGAGAAGGCGAGTGGAGCCTCGGAGATCGTGCACAAAGGCTAGACATTCCAGCCTTGGTCAGTGTAATATCCTTAGTTAGTATTACTATATTTTTATTTTTCTAAGTATTTATTTTATTTTACTGGTTATTTTATTGTTTTTTAACTTAATTTTTAGTTATTATTATTAAATATACAAATTATTTTAAGATGATAAATGGTATTTTAGCTCTATGTACTATTACCATTATTTTTACCAAATTTTTGATTACTTATTACTATTAGTGTTATTATTATTAATATTGTTAGTGTTTATTAATAATCATTAGTGTTACTATTGTTTTTGTTATTTATTATAATATTAGCATTAATATTAGCAGTAGTTGTTAAATTCTCATTACTATGGTTATTATTACTATTATTATTATTTATAATTATTATTATATGCTTAATCATTTGATTATTATTTTTATTATTAGTGTTACTAATTACTATTAATACTGCTAATTATGATTCTTATTTTTTTGTTAGTTACTACTATTCTTATTGTTATTGTTGTTAATATTACTTGTTGTTAATAGAGTTTATTATTATTATTATTATTTATTAGTGTGGTTATATAATGTTATTGGTATTATTATTATTATTATTATGGTTAATTATTGTTGCTAATATTAGTACTATTATTATTTATGTGTAGTATTTTTCTATTTCTATGTTTCCTATCCCATTAGCCTTATCTCTACCACTTAACCTATACCCTTAACCCATTAACCTAATACCCGTTAGATCCATACCCTCATACCCAATACCCATATATGTACACCCTATATATATAATCTCTTAATCTCCTTCCAAATCCAAAACCTAACCCTAATTAGTATCTCCATCTCCTTCTTCTACCTGCAACTCCCTCCTCATTGGCTACCACCGTGAGCCACGCACCACAAAACTCTATCAGGCCGAGTAATGATCAACCATTGGCCGCATCTCCTTCCATTGGCCATGCATAATCCACCTCGACAATCTCTCCTCCATCACCCAACTCACAGCCATGCCGCTAGATCCGCAACACACTTCCACCCACACTCACGCGCCAGGCAGCACCCGGCAGCCCGAGTCCTTGGCCGACAACACCACCTTTCGGGCCGCTCCTTGCCGCCGGAACTCGGAGTTTTGTCGTGGTCGTGCCCCTCTCCAACCACCCCGACTACCATGCTGAACCCACACCGGAACAGCCCCACTTTTGATGCAACTCCCACAACCTAGGCCTTGCGCAGCACCCCCACCCATCTCCGCTTGGATTGCAGCCCAGGCTCTTCTCCAACCGAGCCCAGGCCATAGCCCATGTGGCTGTCCTTTCTTGCAAACCCCAACAACACCCTGAGCCTGGATCCTCTCCTTTGGCCGAGACTCGCGCAACCTTCCTGAGTGCTCTCCCTCCTTCATAAGCTCAGCAGACTAGGCCAGCGACCAAGCCCCAACCTCCCTTGCCGCCTTCCTTCCACTAGGCTGCAAACTCTATGGCAACACCCTCCCTCTGCCCTTTGCTGAGACCTCCCACGGAAACCCCAACACAAAGCCAAGCCGCCAACACAAAGCCCTTGAAGCATCCTCTGAGCCATCTTTCACCTCTCCATGGATTGCTGTCGATTGCCGTCGACGAGCGCGAACGTACCTGCGCCCTTCAGGGCGAGATCCTCTATCCGTCGACATCCTCGCGGCCTCCGTCGCGTCTGCCAGAGCCTCCGTCGGCGCGCCACAAGTCACCCCAATGTGTGAGTCTTCCCTGCCTCTTTTCCTTCTCTTTAAAGTTTTGCATGCTTTTAATAATTATATATATATATATATATATATATATATATATATATATATATATATATATATATACATGTATGTAAATGTAAGTGCATTAATATGTGTAGGGGTAAACATGTAATAATGTGGAAGTGCGTTTAATTGTGTATGGATGTGTGAGTGAGTGTGGTGGTGGTATGCATGCATGTGTGTGCATGTATTTATATTGGTATATATTAGTATTTGGGTGTTTGCATGTGTGTGTGTGTGTATGTGTTTGTGTGTGTGTGTGTGTCTGTGTATGTATGCATGATTTGTAAATCACCTAGAGGGGCGTGAATAGGTGATGAGCTAATCTAATGGTCAATAATGCGGAATTAAAACTAATGTGATGCAAACTTAAAACTTCTTAAACTAAACACCATGTATAAAATAAGAGTGTAGCCGGATTCCCCGTGAAGGGCTCTGGACTAACTCCTCAAGATTCCTCTAGATAAGAGTTGAGGTGCCGCGTTGGCTCTCTTGGTTGAATACAAGTGTTAGCAAACAATCCCCAAGCATATAACAATTAAGCACACAATATATATCAAGCATATAAAGATGAAAGCAATAAATGCATGCAAGATATAAACAAGTAAGAGATAGAGAGAGCAATCGCAAACACGGGAGATTTGTTTCGAGGTTCGAGCACACTTGCTCTACATCCCCGCCTTCAACACCTTGAAGGATGTCACAAAAATCGATCCCACCGGATCACTTGGTGCAGCAACACCTACAAGCTCTTTGGACTCTCTAGTCCCTCTCTTATTCCCGCAAGAACACACCGCAAGCCCACTAGCTCGCCGAGGCCGCACCTCAAACACCGAGTTCACACAAGAACCCGAAACACCGCGGACACACACGTCCGCCTCCTCAAAGTACAAAGAAGAACTTTGGTGATCACAACACTTTGATCACCTAAAATCCTCTCACAACAAATCCCTATAGGTAGATATAGCAATGGATGGCTCAAGTGTTGTGTAAGAAAACTAGGATTGAAATGGTGGAGGAAAACTCAAGAAAATCACTTTGAAACACTCTTGATAAAACTTCCCTTTTGATTGGAAATATTTGCTCTCAATTAAGTGGAGAAAACCTCTTTAATAGAGTAGGAAAAACTGGCTTAAAGACTCTCCAAAAATCTTAACTAAAACAGCCCCAAAACCCCCACTTATATAGGGCTAGAAAAACTAGCCGTTGGGCCATTTTTCAGCCCTGGTGGCTGACGGTCGACCGGCCCGGTCGACCGCCAACGGTCAGATTTTGGCTGTTGGGGCAGCGGTCGACCGACCCGGTCGACCGAGACCCTAGAACAGAGAACAGACTTCTCTGTCGGTCGACGGCCCGGTCGACCAGGGTCGACCAGGGCTTTCCAGAGAGCAGAAGCTCTCTGCGGTCGACCGGGTCGGTCGACCGGCCCTCCAGCCAAACTGGCATGCACGTTCTGTGCACGTCGGTCGACCGACTCGGTCGACCGACTTCAAGCACGGTCGACCGGTCCGGTCGACCGGCAGAAGCCAGGTCAGGGATTTATAGGAAATGAAAACTTGGTATTTTGGCTAAAATAAAATCCCATAATTTTACGAAAAATCTACAAAAATAGGTTCAATATTATACATTGATAAACAAACATGTTTGAGTAAAATCAAGACATGTTACAAACAATTTGAACTATTTTTGTAACTTAGAAAATTTGGCTTAAAACAAAAACTGTATTTTTCCAAATTGGTTTTTCTAAAACTTCTCCATATACAAAAATAAGATATTTTAAACACTTTTAAAGCATTGAGTGTATGGATATGATCCACTACACATACATGAAGAAATATCTATGTTTTTGACATTAAGCTCTAAACATGGGTTTGGTTAAAGACATGTATATAAGAAATTCCAAAAACCAAACAGGTATTTTGTCATACTGAAAAGTATTTTCCAAAATGAAATTCTTTTATGAAAACTTATATAAAAACAAGAGTGTGTGTGTGTATAGTATACTTGAGCAATCCACCAACTATTCTATCCTTTACATTTTATCTAAAAACAAAAGCTTATAAAAACAAGCCTAGACACAAGTCTTGATCATGAAGGTCTTCACTTGAAGTCTTCTCATCTTCTTGACTTGGTCCAAACTCGATCCAATGAGCTAGACTCCTCTTGAGTACTTGATGTGGTCTTGATGCACAAGCTCTTGAATCAAACCGTGTAAGCTCCAAAACTAGACTTTAAATCCTTTGTTGAAACTACACACCTACTAAGATCTTGATCACAAATCTGAGACTAATTTAACACAAGATCATTAGTACTTTAACTACATGAGTTGATCATCATCAAAACTAGAGTGATGGGCCTTTGGCCAACAATCTCCCCCTTTTTGATGATGACAAAACTCATGGAGTTATATATGCATGGATTAAAGTAAAGCTTCAAAGAAGCTCCCCCTTAACTCATGCATCACAATAAACAAATAAATATGCAATGAAAGCTCATAAACATGTATGCAAATACAAGGAGATAAACATGCATAAACAAGCATGAAATACATCAAATATTTTTCTCCTATTTGCAAAAGAAAACAATATGCATGAACATAAATCCTTTTTTTCAAAAACATGCATATATACTAAAATACTTCTCCCCCTTTTGTCAATCATCAACAAAGGGGTTAAAGTAAAAAACAAAAACAATATTCTCCCCTTTTTGTCCAAAGCAAAAAGATCAACAAATGAGTTAAATCAAATCAATCAATAAAGGATATATGCGATATACATTCATGAAGAGGAAGACGTTAAGTTAACTTCCCTGCATATATGCATTACATGAAGAAGGGATAATAGGCCCTAACTCACATAACACATAATATGCAATGCATAAGAGGAGATGTGAAGCTCCCCTACACACGTGTACCGCATAAAGAAGAGTTGTCAAGCTCCTCAATATAAGATACACTCAATATGAATCTATATGTAGAAGAGATGTTAAGCTCCTCTTGCATATAGACAATACACATCAAACCATTTTTAATTTTTAATTTTTTTTATTTTTTATTAAAACAAAATTTTGAATTTTCTCAATAAAACAAATTTTGAGATATCTTAGTAATTCAAATTTTAAGAAACCAAATGTAAATAAACATTACAAATTTTGAATTTTTCAATACCAATTGTAAATTTATAACAAATTTGAAGTTGAAACATATTGATAACAATTGAAAAATAATGCATAAGCTTATTAAAAGGTCAATTGGGATACCAATAAAGTTTTAAATCAAGCTTAGCATAAACTTTGTGCTTTAAACATGTAAATATCTTGAGAATCAAGCACTAATAAGTCATATATATGTATGAAAAGAGAATACCAATAGAAATTGATATTATTTGAATTGAAACATACATATATAGAAACAAAATATGAGTATATACAAAAAATATCAATTGAGATACCATTGAAAATAACAATGTGAATCAAGTATATAGCTCATAACTACCACCCTTTATATGCTCAAGATAAAGGATTTTCCAATAAAGCTTACAGGGCATACTCGCCCATCCGTCCACCCATCACGGTGTAGGTAGGGGTTTTCAAAAATAGAGTTTGAAAGATATTTTTATAGTGAAAATACATAACTAGTTAAAAATAATTGTTGAAAAACTAGTTAAAGATCCTTCAAAATATGAAATCAAATCATTTTCATGAATCATACCAAATACACAAGAGTTGACACTCAAAATCGATATAAAACTCATAAAAGTGTTCATGAAACGAGGTCATGACTAAACAAATGAAGTGTGAGTGTTCAATAATTATGTAAATAGCATTTTCATGAAGATAGTCAATAAAGCTCAAAAGAAAATTCATTTTTCATTTAAACATAGCTTCTAGGTATATGTATGATTTATCCAAAAACTAACAATATGCATACATATCCCAAACATAAAAATAGTCTATGATATAATTTGCATGAAGGCAAGAGACTCACGGGTATACATGTATATTAATTAGATTTGAATAAAAACTTGCATATACATGAAGCAAAACATGAAAATAGGCAAAAACATGTATAAATGAAGAAATCATCAAAACTAGGCTATACATGTGCATATAGTGAGTACAAATGAACAATGAAGTGCAAACATATATGAATCAATTGTTTCTCACTACTTCTACATGTATAAATCCAAGTTTTAATAAAAACTATATTTAAACTAGTTTTTACCACAAGAAGCACAAAAACAAAAAAACATGTACATGCTAAAAATATCATATATGAACAAGCATGCAAATAAAATAGGAGTTTAGAGATAGTTACCAAACCAAAGAACTATACTCAAAACTCCAAAACATGGTGGTTGTCCCACCAAACCTCCTTGATAGCGGTGCATCAAAAGTATGTCCATCATGTCCATGTGCATCCACCATCAAGGCACCATCCCTCTCACGTTTTGTGAGAGCCCGCACCTACATCAAAAACACAAGGTGGGGATTTTGGTATCCATTTTTTTTGGGTCCTTGGGGGTTAGCTTTGTAAGGAACCCAAACATTTTCTTAGCAAAATTTACATGATGTATCTTATCAAAACAAAACATTGCTAAATGGCCTTTGCGTCCACAATGTGTATATTTGTACACTCTAGCATGCATATGAGTATGCGTGTGATCATGACGTGCAAATAGTGAATAGCATGGTGTGAATGATGTACATGAACATGTGGAACTTTTTTCTTTGAAAATAAGGTTTTCAATCTTTTATGGTTAAATGCACATGTGCTCAAAGTTGAGCTCAAACAATTTATTTTATTTTTCAAAAATTTCATCTCATTAGTGGTGGCATGTAAAGCATGATGAGAATGAGAATCATTATTCTTATTTTTTATAGAAACATTAACTTTTTCTTTTCAACAATTTTTCTTTTTAAAGAAATGTTTTCATGTAAAGCAACTTCCTTTTGTTTTTCAACCAAAACAATTTTATTTTCAAAGAAGTATTTCCTTCACAAAGATCATTTAATTTAGAAAGCAAGGAAATATTCTCATTTTTCAAAGATTCATTTTCTTTTGAAACTTTTTCAAATTTATCTTGTAAAGAATCTTTTTCTTTTAACATGGCATCAAATTTGTTTTTCATTTTCTTGTTGTCCTTTTTAAGCAATTCTTATTTTTCTAAGAGTTGTTGACAAAATGATTCAAGTTCATCATAAAACATATCAACATCCTCTTCTACCTCGGATTCGGTAGTTACCTCGAGGGGGTTATCCCCTTGGACCATGTAGCACACGTTGGAAGCGTCACTTCCAACATCCGAGTCGCTCCCCGCATAATATTGTTCATTTTCGTCAAGAGAGATGATGGTGTTCCAAACTACAAAAGCCGAGTCAATGTTAGCAACCCTAGATAAATAAAACATCATTTAGGGTAGATCTTAAAGCATGTAGGGCTTTTGCATTAGCCTCAATATTTTTGCCATTTAAACAATATGAATCTCTAATAGTGGCAAAATAAATATGAATACCTAGGCCTTTGAGGTACAAAGACATCTTAACTTTCCAAGTTTGGATGTTAAGAATGTCAAAGGAGGGAGGTGACATGAAATCCATAGTTTGTGTGTATAAATATTGTGATTAGCTAAAAAATGAGGATCTTTAACTCTAGGTTGTAAGACCCAAATCAAGAGCACTTGGCTCTGATACCAATTGTAAATCATCTAGAGGGGGGTGAATAGGTGATGAGCTAATCTAATGGTCAATAATGCGGAATTAAAACTAATGTGATGCAAACTTAAAACTTCTTAAACTAAACACCACGTATAACACAAGAGTGTAGCCGGATTCCCTGTGAAGGGCTCTGGACTAACTCCTCAAGATTCCTCTAGATAAGAGTTGAGGTGCCGCGTTGGCTCTCTTGGTTGAATACAAGTGTTAGCAAACAATCCCCAAGCATATAACAATTAAGCACACAATATATATCAAGCATATAAAGATGAAAGCAATAAATGCATGCAAGATATAAACAAGTAAGAGATAGAGAGAGAGAGAGAGCAATCGCAAACACGGGAGATTTATTTCAAGGTTCGAGCACACTTGCTCTACATCCCCGCCTTCAACACCTTGAAGGATTTCACTAAAATCGATCCCACCGGATCACTTGGTGCCGCAACACCTACAAGCTCTTTGGATTCTCTAGTCCCTCTCTTGTTCCCGCAAGAACACACCGCAAGCCCACTAGCTCGCCGAGGCCGCACCTCAAACACTGAGTTCACACAAGAACCCGAAACACCGCGGACACACACGTCCGCCTCCTCAAAGTACAAAGAAGAACTTTGGTGATCACAACACTTTGATCACCTAAAATCATCACCTAAAATCCTCTCACAACAAATCCCTATAGGTAGATATAGCAATGGATGGATCAAGTGTTGTGTGAGAAAACTAGGATTGAAATTGTGGAGGAAAACTCAAGAAAATCACTTTGAAACACTCTTGGTAAAACTTCCCTTTTGATTGAAAATATTTGCTTTCAATTAAGTGGAGAAAACCTCTTTAATAGAGTAGGAAAAACTGGCTTAAAAACTCTCCAAAAATCTTAACTAAAATAGCCCCAAAACCCCCACTTATATAGGGCTAGAAAAACTTGCCGTTGGGGCATTTTTCAGCCCTGGCGGCTGACGGTCGACCGGCCCGGTCGACCGCCAACGGTCAGATTTTTGACCGTTGGGGCAGCGGTCGACCGACCCGGTCGACCGAGACCCTGGAACAGAGAACAGACTTCTCTGTCGGTCGACCGGCCCGGTCGACCGGGGCTTTCCAGAGAGCAGAAGCTCTCTGCGGTCGACCGGGTCGGTCGACCGGCCCACCAGCCAAACTGGCGTACACGTTCTGTGCACGTCGGTCGACCGACTCGGTCGACCGACTTCAAACACGGTCGACCGATCCGGTCGACCGGCAGAAGCCAGGTCAGGGATTTATAGGAAATGAAAACTTGGTATTTTGGCTAAAATAAAATCCCATAAATTTACGAAAAATCTACAAAAATAGGTTCAATATTATACTTTGATAAACAAACATGTTTCAGTAAAATCAAGACATGTTACAAACAATTTGAACTATTTTTGTAACTTAGAAAATTTGGCTTAAAACAAAAACTGTATTTTTCCAAATTGGTTTTTCCAAAACTTCTCCAAATACAAAAACAAGATATTTTAAACACTTTAAAGCATTGAGTGTATGGATATGATCCACTACACATACATGAAGAAATATCTATGTTTTTGACATTTAGCTCTAAACATGTTTTGGTTAAAGATATGTATATAAGAAATTCCAAAAACCAAACCGGTATTTTGTCATACTGAAAAGTATTTTCCAAAATGAAAATTCTTTTATGAAAACTTATCTAAAAACAAGAGTGTGTGGTATAGTATACTTGAGCAATCCACCAACTATTCTATCCTTTACATTTTATCTAAAAACAAAGCTTATAAAAACAAACCTAGACACAAGTCTTGATCATGAAGGTCTTCACTTGAAGTCTTCTCATCTTCTTGACTTGGTCCAAACTCGATCCAATGAGCTAGACTCCTCTTGAGTACTTGATGTGGTCTTGATGCACAAGCTCTTGATCAAACCGTGTAAGCTCCAAAACTAGACTTTAAATCCTTTGTTGAAGCTACACACCTACTAAGATCTTGATCACAAATCTGAGACTAATTAAACACAAGATCATTAGTACTATAACTATATGAGTTGATCATCATCAAAACTAGAGTGATGGGCCTTTGGGCCAACATGATTATGGGTATGTATAAATGTATATATATGTATGTCTGTAATGACATGTATATTCTGTGTATAAGAGTGTACGTGTATGTATTTGGAGTGTATGTGTACGGGATGTATATGTATGATTGTAAGGGTGTGAGTTCATGCGTTTGGATGCATGTTGCAGTGATTCCGGACACATTCGTGTGATCAGGACCCGTTACGGGAGATTCAGAGTTATACTCGTTATGGATCCGATACACAGGTGATTCGAGGAACGATCCATGGGATGATCCGAGGATCTGTACTAGTTCGTACAGTGAAGACCAAACAGCGATTCAGTTCTAAAACTGCGTCATTTCATGTGAGTTTGTTCTTATGTCATTTTCTTATTTACCATTGTCATTATATATTGTGTTTTATATGTATTATTCTATGTGACCACTTGATATACTTTACCAGTATGATTACTTGTATTACTTCATGAGACATCAATGATTGTTCACCTTATTTACGTAGTTGATATGAGCTTGTATCAGCGTAATTTCATGTGTTGGTAAATCATCGTTGTTGGCTTAGACCTGGTATTTATATATCATAGATGGGACTTGATCTTGTAATTAACCTAGTTGTGATAAATCTTGTAATATAAATA
Organism: Agave tequilana; assembly: GCA_038442645.1. Classification (NCBI taxonomy): domain Eukaryota; kingdom Viridiplantae; phylum Streptophyta; class Magnoliopsida; order Asparagales; family Asparagaceae; genus Agave; species Agave tequilana. The sequence continues at coordinate 11,642 of JAVJIF010006856.1, read as the reverse complement.
TATTGATCTTGAGGCTCATTGATTCATGATTGAGGTTAGAGATTCATATTTTATATATAGTATTTATAGGACAAATTGTTGGTGACTATTCCGACTAGAACTCTTTGGATATTGAGAACGTGTTAGATTTGGCGTTGCCTTATCGACGGACTGTTTTACCGATACATGTATATGTATGAATATGATTCCCTAAACATTGATGTATGCAATGGGACTGATTTTTGGACTGTTTGGAGCTATTATTTCTGGATTCTCCCATTGATAAGCTTGACTGATGTATTGATGACCTTATTGATATTGACTATTAGATATAGGGATGATCCAGATTTCATATTGATTGAGGATGTGGCATTCTTTAATTATGATCTTGGTTTTGGATGTTGAAATAAGTACTTTCAGATTTACCCTGATGATATTGATTGAGTACTGATAATCTTATTGATGTTGGATATTAGTTGTAGAGATGATTGAGATGTTAAGGATGTTATATTCTTTAGTTATGATCTTAATTATGGTTGAATAAGTCTGATTTTGAGGATATTCCATTCTTTAATTGTGAACTCGGTATTCGTTGTTGATCTCGATGATATATTCAGTGTTTCATGATTTGTTCTTGACTACTTCAGTTATTAGTTACAGAGATTGATTTATTATGAGTGTAATTTCATTGATATCGCTGATATATATTCAAAGTTTGACAATGGTATTGATCGACTTTACTTATTGGTGATATAAAAGACTGTAGTAGATTGATATGATGATAGAACTGGTTATTGATTTATTAAACTTGTGGTTTACTGTACCAGATTTTCTTGATCTACTTGGTACTTGTATTTGATGCTTACGATGACTGTATCATGATTGTGAGTTGATGGATTCATTACTGTTATTATCCAATATGAGTGGTTGAGATGTTGATCAGTTCTATATAAGATTGTACATTGACTAGACGATGCAGGACTATTACTGTAATATTTTATGTTACAGAAAGTTACTGGGAACGTATTGTTTGACCGTAACTATCATGTACAGCTCTAATGTTCATCGTATACATGGCTACTGTTACCGTTCACTGTTACTGATATTGTTCACCATGTATACGATTACTGTTGACTATTATACTGTACCGTTACTGTCACTGTATCATCCCAGCATTATAAGTAACATGATCCTGATTGTTTTCACTGAATTAAAAAATAATGGACAACTAACACAGGAATTGAAAAAATTGGTGGAGGAGACAGCGTTTGTATTCTGGTGGACCTAGGATATAAGTTGCGCAGCCAATATACGACTCCACTGTAGGGTTCCGGGGGATGACTGACATCTCATCTATTATTGTTCCACAATGATACTGTGAGTACTGTTACTGTTACTGACTACCTGGTGGTAGGGCATGGTTCAGCGCCAAGCATCTAGGCCGTGGTCCTGGGTATGTACGGGACTCACCTAAAGCATGTATAATGTCACCAATCGATCAGTTTCAATAACTTAGGACCCTGATTGACATGTGTGATAAGTATAGTATGGGATGCGTCTACTGCATGTGAAAATTAGTGTTCGCTGACATAATAAATTATAATGAACTGTTCATAATGTATTGTGACTGACTGTAATCACCAGACTGTGCCTGTATATAAACCATGATAGACACCTGACTGTACCCATGACCTGATTTGGATATCTAATTTTATACTAACTGACTTTATTATTTTCTATTCATGATATTGAGTATTCAGTTATTTTTTATTTTCAGTTTATTATGTTGTTATTGTATACACTGTTTATATGCATGAGCACTTCCCTTTTCTTATACACTCATTAGGTCGCTTATGATGACCCTGGATTTGCACATCCAGGATTTTTGAACACCTTCTTATATTGTTCAGGTGTTCATGTGAGCGTACACTTCGCGAGGAGCTGGATTTGCTCTCTTTTTTATTCTGGTATTCTTGCCTCATTTTATTCCTGTTTCTGTACTTCTCTTGATTCATGAATATCAGATTCAGTCTTTATTTCACTTCTTTTATATGATATCATGTTTGGATGCTTATATGTGATATTGCAGTGATCGTTGATTATTATAGTTTAGATTTATATCTTGTTCAGGTTACTTTAGAATTAGCGTGTATATGTGGGGTATTTTCCTCGCGTATATACGTCGCCGACTCTTATCACGACTCTGTTTCCACATATTTTTGGGAAACGGAGCGTAACAGTTAGTGTGAATAAAAGGTGGGCATTGGGTCTTCATGCTCCGCGCGCACTACATGTGGGCGGCGTCATCGCGCGTGCATAAGAGGGAGGCTTGGATCGATCACTGTAGAAACATGCAGAAGCCCACGACCTCACATCCTAGTGACCCTGTAGCACATTGAGAATAGGCCATAACTCTTCACATAGTGGAATCCACTAGGGCCTACGCAAGCAAGTGGAAGTAGGTAATGTTTCGTTAATTTAATTAATTAATAAATTAGTTGTTGTTAACTAGTAGTAATTGTTAACTCATTTATCTAAATTATTTTAGAACTTGAATTAAGTATTAGATTTAATTATTAACTGTTATTAGATTATTTTGTTGATGATTGCATCATGAGTAGCTAGATTTTCTATGAGTTCCTAGGGGAGATGAACCTAGGTTAATAATCGGGTAACTATTTTGATCTCTCGTATGGGGCTAAAAAATATACATCAACTCAGATTTAACTGATAATGAACATCTAAAATTAATTGGGTGTTTGACATGTCATGTACAAGGACTCCTATTTCATACTTAGACTTTCATTATTTTCTGTCAGCTTTCTGTATTTGTGTTTAAATTTATCTTTGATGGAATCTAGAGGTGGAAGTTATGACATGTGCTTAGGCTAGTATCTAGAATTTAGTCCCGTTCAATACGATAATTTGATGACTTATAATTAATTAGTAAAATGAGAGATTGGTTTTCAATGCCTGAGAATTAGTTTAGGAGATTCAAACCTAGGTGCTTGACCTTCTCCTAATTGATTACACGTTCTAATTTGACATCTTAGTCTTAATCTTTTCTCTTGATCTGCCTAAATAGTGATAGGAGCATCTATGAGACACCGTCCATGTGGACCGATCCTCAAGTATTGCAACGATCAACCGTGCACTAGCGGTAAGTAGAATAGGAGAGTGAAATCTCCCCATCAAGTTTTTTGCACCGTTGCTGGGGAACGGTGTTTTCTTTAATCTTAGCACCTTTATCGGATTGATAAAATAAATCATAAAAACAAAAAAATAAAAAAAAATTAGTGTAGTTCTCCATTACACCACACATCACACTTCCCAATTTGTTGCCTGACATTGATAGTTGTCAGCTTGGGCACGTGATTCCACGGGACGTATAGTCAGTATGGAATCGAACGAGAATAAAATGACTGACCCTGTTCCACCTATGGTCCTCATGGACCGATGTTACCCTCCTCGATCATCATCATGCATTAGATTGCCGTAAGCCAACGGGAATAACTATGAATTGAAGCTACAATACATAATGATGTTTCCCAAATTCTCCGGGCTGGGATCTAATGATGTCTATATGTTCATCAATGAGTTTGAGGGTGTTTGCGCAATGATGAAGATCCAGCAGCTGAGCGACGATGTAGTCAAGTTAAGATTCATCCCTTTCTCACTCTGGGATAATGCGAAGAAGTGGCTATACAGCCTGACAACAAATTCAATCACCACATGGGCAGAGTTCATTGTAGTCATTCTTTAGAAATTTTTGCTTATGCATAAGACTACAAGAATTCGGAGTTAAATTAATCAACTAGACAATGGGACAAAGAACCCATTTGGAGATACCTAGAAGGTTTAAAGACATTCTAGCTCAATGTCCCCATTACGCCATTGAAAAGTGGCGTCTCTGTCAGATAGTCTATGAGGGTGTCAATTATAGTTCAAAGACCCTTTTTGAATTTATGAGTCAGGGTGACTTCATGAGGAAGACAGATGATGATGGATGGATATTCCTTGAAGAGATGACAGAGAAAATCATGCAGTGTGAATGGTTCAATGAGAAGCCACAAATCACAACTTCCACGTCAAGGAGTGGCACGCACTCGATTGAAAACTCCATTGCGGTCGAAGCAAAGGTGGCATCACTTATGAGGAGGATTGAAGTGTTAGAAAGCAAGGGCACTATTCGATCATGTAAATCAGACCTTTATACCAAGTTGCTTTAACTGTCAATCACCGACTCATGTCATGAAAGATTGCCCGTTCCTTCTAAACCCACTTATGAGCAGTCAAGAACAACAATTGAACGTTGCTTATCAATGACAAATTAATGATTCATATGCACCAACATGCAATCCGGGGTGGAGGAATCATCCTAATTTCTCATGGAATCAAGGAGGAGGATATCAAGGAGGTGCAACAACAAGTGCAACCCAACCAAGTGGTTCTGAATATGCTAGGCTGAATTCATTCCCTTATCAACAACAATCAGCTATTGTGAAACCAGCGTAAGCAAATCCACCAATGCCACCACCCAGATTTGGGAATGAACAGAAGCTGAACACAAAGGAGAAAATTTTCAGCACGTTTATGCAGTCAACAAATCAACTGTTGCAATCTAATCAACAAGTCATACAACAACTCACGTTTAGAGTAAGATGTCATCGCAAATTGGTGAAATGGAAAGAGGGATCTTTTCCAGCCAACCTTAGATTAATCCAAGGGACACTAGAACAAATACTTCTAACTCAGCTCAGTTGAGTGGAATCCACACATTGTAGTCAGGGAAGAAGGTGGACAATCAGGTGGAAATCTTCATTTTGACCAAATCAGCTGATCCAGTGATAGAACCATCATCCTAAGGCTCTGGCAAAGCAGATGACAAGGAAAATGATGAAATTATCGAGCCTACTAATAATCCACCAGCTCCCTTCCCAAACAAGCTCCAATCCAAGAAGAACATGACGTAGATGGAAAAGATTCTGGATATCTTCAAGCAAACCAAGGTGAATATTCCTCTTCTTGAAGCTATTGAACAGGTTCCATCATATGCAAAGTTCTTGAATGACCTATGCACCAAGAAACGAGTTCATCAGAATTCGAAGAAGGTCTTCCTCACTACAAATATCAGTGAGATCATCGAGAGTATGGTGCTAGTGAAATACAAGGACCCTGAATGTCCAACTCTATCATGCACTATTGGAACCACGGTGATTGACAAGGCCTTACTAGATTTGAACAAGTGTCAACTTACTTCCATATTCAGTTTATAAGCAGTTAAGAGTGGGTGAATTAAAACCCACAAAGATTACCTTGCAATTGAATGATAGATTGGTAAAAATTCCAAAGGGTGAAGTAGAAGATGTGCTAATCAAGGTTAGTGAATTCATCTTTCCAGTCGATTTCATCATCCTTGAAACTGCATCAGTGGAGAACCAAAAAGGGCAGATACCTGTGATTCTTGGCCGACCCTTTCTAGTGACATCAAATGCTTTGATCAATTATTGTACACTACTAGAAAGTATCAAATTGCATCGAATATTTACATTGAAACTTGACATATTGCGTCGAATTTTACTAATTGCGTCAAAATTTTGCGTCGGAAAAATGTGACGCAAACGACCTCGACACAAATTTCGCATCGAATATTCGACGCAAGTTTAAATATTGTGTCGAAAATTTGATGCAAATTTTTTTCCATATTTTGCATATTTTAAATATTGCGTCGAATTTTCTATGCAATAATTAAACTTTGCAGCAAAAATTCGACGCAATAGGTTACATTTTTTTTAACTTTACAATTTGCGTCAAAAAAATCTTTCGACGCAAACTGTCAACTTCGATATCTGCACAAAATCTGAAAATTTTTGGTATAATCTATGGCAACTAAATGCATCTAATTTGTGAATAGCGGTGTAATTATTGGTGATATTTTGAGTTGAAAACTTAAATTTTTGACGTATATTGTCAGCTTCCATACTTGCACAAAATGTGAAAATATTTGCTTTAAAAATACACTGGTATCCTATAATTACATTAAAAAATAATATTTTCAACGCAATCAGTGAGTTGATTCTTTAATTATAGACATTTAGAAAATTTTTGGTATAAAAATACAATTTGTGTCAGCAACTTGCGTCGAATACGTAAGTTTCGACGCAATTATGGGTCACAAATTGCATTGAAAATAAAATTCGACACAATTTGTTGATTTTTTTAAATCTGCAGCACACAACCTGCAGACCTATAGTACACAACTCACATACATTTCAATATCACATATATAATATCAAACCAAATATATCACAATATATACAAAATATATCACAAATATATCACCAATATATACCAAATATATTCCCAAACCAAATTTTCATCAATATCTCCAATATATCACCAAACAACCTTAAATGTTACCAAACAAAATAAAATATCACAAATATATACAAATGTCACCAAATAACACCAAATTTCACAAACAACGCCAAATTTTACCAAACAACACCAAATTTCACAAATGTCATATCAATACAAGTAATATAACTGGCGCAATATCTCACCTAAGCCTCGTCGTTTTCTCCGTCACAAGTGTTGTCACCCCCGTTGTTAAGTTGCCTGGCGCTTTGTTGACTCATCGTAAACTGGGCCATGAATAACTGCTTCTCTCTCTGAGCAGCCTCCAAACTGATCCTCTATTGGTCGGCCTCCGATTACTGCCTCATGTCCTCAACCTGCTGCTCAAACTGGGCATTGTAGGGATCCCTTCTAGCTGGCCTGGTGACTCTAGGAACATCCACATGCAGCCCGAGCCTCGTGACACGTTCAAATGTTTTGATAGTCGCTCGTGTACTGGCGGTGCTCTCGTTGCTACCATTTGCCACCGCCACATCATAATTCCTCTCGAGCTAGAGCTGAAAATTAAACAAATATTAAAAGTATAATTAGATGTCGGTCATTCTTATAAAAATGTAAGGATATATAAACTAATTTTCTAACACTTACACTAATAGACATAGCGTCATCGGAGACTGGTTTGCCCGGGTGCGGGGCATAGGAAGCTCACCCTCGGGAGCATCGAGCGCATCCATCTTCAGAAATTTTTTGTTAATTTTAAAAATTAAATTAAATTCTATAAAACTAAATGAATATGAATTTTTACTTACAAATTTTTCCTTCCACACAGAAAGAGCGTCTCTACCCAACATATGAGGTAAGTCATTTGCAGCGTGAGAGGCTTTACATTTTTCCTCTTTGACTACAAATTTAAAAATAAATAAGTCAGTAATTTTTAGGTATAATAATATATAAAGAATTCATAACTTTTTTATTTACCAATCCGCTCCCGTTGTCCTGCATGTTCTTTCATATGTTGACAAGAGGTTCATCCAAGTCTCACTATCGACTCTGTCTGACTGCAATGCAGTAGCATCATCTATGGAACCCTAGCAGTGGTATGACGCAGGGAATGATTTTTGTTGTCGTTCCACTTCTTCCTGGCATTATCGTTGAACCACTTGTGGAACTTCCTTGGAATATCCCTCGTGTCATTCCAAGCTGGTAATGAAAAAACACCTTGCATATAACACAATGTCAGTTAGATTAAAATCTCACTAAAGCATAAATATAAGCATAAATTCTCAATAAATATAACACAACTTATAGCTAACTCGTGATATAATGCTTCAACTCTTCCAGAGTTCTTATGGTTAGACCAAGTCAGGGCCGGAGAGAACTTGTCGCAATGGAAGACATGACGACTATGCAATATGAGAGTGCGTCGCAGTGAGGGCCAAATGAGCAACCATCTTCGTTAATCTGGATCGGGCAAATTAGCCTAGTTTTCCTCCTGGACTGACTGGAGGATGATGATGCCATTAGAAGACCTATGTTTTACAATTATAAACTCAGATACAAAGTTAGGCAGTAGTACAATAGATATATGTAAGTCAACAAAGAAAATAAAGTACACAACACATAAAGTTAAGCAGGTATACAATATATGCAACTAGCTCATCTCCAGAAATAAAGTAACATATATGCAACTAGATCAACTCCAAATATAAATTAAGAGCGGTCATACATTAATGTTGTGTTACATTGAAAAATCCAATGTATAACTAAAATTAAAGTGGAAGAAATCAGAATACATTGCGAATTGTTACTCTTCTATAGGGTCAACACCGTCAGTAGAAGTAGATGCCACATTAGGATCAGTTCGGATGGGCATTACCTCTAAGCATTTACCTTCGATACTTAAATCGAATGTATCTCTTAGTTTTGTAGCAATGGACACCAGCCAAAGCTTATCTAATGGATCCGGCACGAAGAATGCTTGCAATACCAGAGAAGGTAGAATGAAGGGACGTTTCTTATTTGGCCTTGTAAAGACAACAAGTATGAAGCCTTTTTTGTCTGTTTTATTCTTGTTGTAACAACCTAGTCACACTCAAACAGAACGATCTTCTTGCGCCCCTCATTGAATGATAGTTCAATGATATCTTTGATCACCCTGTAATAAGTAATAACTCTTTCCCTCGGGTTAGTATCAAGCACACTTGCATAGCTTGTCGTCGTCGCCATGACAACAATTCCGCTATTCTGACTACAGTTAGACTCTTCGGATGACTTCATGCGAAATTTGAAACCTTGTATATCAAATCTTTTGTATGTTTTGACTTTAAATTCAGGAGACTGAGACAAAGTTGACAGATATGCATCTATTTCGGTCTCTTGTGCTGCTGTGCAGCCTACTTAGTTAAACAAGGTTATTTCACAAAATTATTAGACTAAAGCTATGCGAAAATATATTGTTGATAATACTTACACGTTCTCGGAACCATCTTCAACTTCCTTATCCTGTGCATTTTGAACAAGCCATTTATAATTAGAAGCTCTCATTGAGAATTTTTTCTTAATGATTTCTCAGTGTTGTCTGTAAGATATACATGACATGTTGAGATAACCCACAATTTTTCAAATTTACAAAAGCTTAAAATTTGTATAGTGTAACGTACTCAATATAAGGGGTAACTTCATCACAGTTAAACAAGCAATGATTATGCGCGCTGTGCATTTCAGTATACGTTAGTGTCCTGTACTGAGGTTGGAAGGCACTGTATTCACCAGAAACCTAGAAAATGGAAAGTCGGGGCTTTCTTCCTTGATATCATGGTTGCTCTTGGACTCTACATTACTCTCCATATACTGTAAGCAGTAACTTAGGCATTCCTCCATGATGTAACATTCAACTATTGAACCCTCTGGCCACAGCTTGTTTCATATATAGGATTTTAAGTAACCCAAGTACTTAAAGTTAACAAAAACATTCATGACATGTTAATTATATAGGATTTAAATTAATTATAATGATCAATTAATGCAAACAAATATGTCATATATACACACCTTTCAATAGGATACATATATCGGTTTTGTACACAACCACCAACCCTCGCCTCTTGAGCTAAATAAACTGTCAGGTGAATCATTACCACAAAGAATGCAGGTGAAAACTTCTCCTCAAGCTTGCATAGAATTAGACCAATATCAGTATGCAACTTCTCAAAATCTTTCGCCTTGTTGCTTTTGGAGCACAATCATCAGAAAAAATTGCGTAACTCTATTATTGCATCAACTATCTGTTTTGGCAACCCCACATTGTGAATTGCTACTGAAAGCAACTGCTGCATTAGTACGTGATAGTCATGGCTCTTTAGTCCCCCAATCTTATATGAATTAAAATAATGTGCAATACTAGAAGAATAGCCACTCGAAAGAAACCTTCACGCCACCTAGAACAACACACATAGCCTTCCTCTGGACAGAGGATATCTGATGATACTTATGCAATTTTAGAACACATAAGGGATGCCGCAGACCTCTGGATGTTGATGTGCTTGGTACTTTGAAGGGCACTTTATTTTTTTATTGTCTTCCTTTGCGTTGTCATAACCTTCTTGCTTTAGAGCGTCTAGCCACTTAAGCAATACCTCGCCAACATTTTTCTTGATGTGCATTAAATCCAAATTATGGTAAATTAAATTATCTTTTCAATATGACAATTCAAAAAAGATACTTCTCTTTCTCCATAGTTTATCTGTCGTGTTCTTGTAATTTAGCCCAAACATGACATTGAGATTACCTACACTTGACAAGACATCCTGCCCTGTGGGCAGGGTTGGCGGAGGATCCTCTCTGAAATGTTCATGCCCCATATAACACATTTTCTTTTATTTGTACAACCATTCAGATACTGTGTTATTTGCATAACTAGGACAAGCAAGATAGCCTGGCGTGCTCCAACAGGACATTATAGAATAAGCAGGAAAGTCATTGACCATCTATATAAGATTTGCTCGCATCCGAAAGTATTGTTTCATGGACGCATCCCAAGTTGATATCCTTTTACCCCATAATAGTTTCAACTCCTCTGTTAATAGCTGCAAGTAGACGTTGATGTTTTGTTTTGGACATGTAGGACCTTCAATAAGCAGTAACATCATCATATAAGACCTCTGCATGCACAATCCTAAAGGTAGGTTTTAAATCATTAAAATGACAGGCCATGTACTATAATTGATATTCATGTTTCCAAAAGGATTGAACCCATCGGTTGCCAACTCTAGCCTGACATTACACGGCTCCAACGAGTACTCCACATGTTTCTTATCAAAATCTTTCCATGCATCAGAATTGGTAGGGTACCTTAAGATCCCATCGTCATGACACTCCTCTGCATGCCACCTTATGTCATTACTAGGTTTCCATCTAGGCTCAATTGCATACCTTGCAAGTATCCAAGTTTTTGTCTTGCTTCCAAAACAACATGCAATCATTTTGGCACACATCAATCTTCTTGTAATCACAATCCAACGCTCTAATATTTCTTAGTCTCGTAGAACGAGTCTGGTATGTTATGTCAGGGAATGTATTCTTTAATAAATGTACCGTCTCTCCAAATATGATGTTGCTCATCTTACCCCTTGATTTGATGAGGTACAATTCAATTATGAACGAAAGTCTGGAATAGTTTTTACAACCTGGGTATAGTGGAGCATGCAATTCTTTAACCTTCTTATGAAAATAATTAGTCTCCAAAGGAGGAGAATCAGTTGCCCTTCATTGGTCAGATCACTAGAGCCCTCATCGACTGGATTATGTATAAGTGAACTTAGAAGTCCGTGATAGTTGACACCACTATAATAGACACTATCACCAGGACCCTGATCATCACTGTCATTTCTATTTGGTCGGGGATGTTGTCTTGGTTCATTATGCAAATGCCAACACTCAAGACAAGTTTAATCTTAATACCACCCCTTAGTTAGGAAATAGAATATCACATTGTCCTTGTCAAGAATTTTTTATTTTTACAATCCCTACATGGATAACTTATTTTATTATTAATAGATGAATGGTCAAAAGCCAATTCTACAAACACTTCACATCCGTCTGTGTATTTCATATTTGTTTTCTCCAAGTGTATCCAACCCTGTCCCACTCATTGTTTACTACATGATAGGCATTGTTATACAATAAGTAGTAAATATGTAAATTAGTTGTATATTATGATTAGAGTTAAATTTAGGTCATGATTATTAATGTTTAGGGTTTCATTTGGACAGGGTAATGTACGTTGTTTGTTGAATTAGAATCTAGGG
>JAVJIF010006855.1:0-115363 GCA_038442645.1 Agave tequilana | reverse complement strand
CGTAAGCTTCAAGGTAGCGTACCCCCATTCCATGGGCGAGCTGAAGGCCAATAAGTAGAGCATTATATTCCGCTACATTGTTGGAGCATGATTCTGTCAGAGAAATGCTCTGGGAAGGACATGATTCTTTGGGGAGATGAACACAACCCCCACTCCGGCAATGATCTTGCCTTTAGGACCTATTCGTGATGCCCCATCGAAGAACATCTGCCACACTTCTTCCTCTGAGGTTGTATTAGACTCGAAGACTTCATCTGGGATATCTTCGTGAAGTTTTGAGTTTTCGGAACTGGATGAGCAGCCAAGAACTTTGCAAGGGCCTGGCCTTTAACCGCCTTCTGTGGGGTAAAGATCATGTTGTATTGAGACAAAAGAAGCGCCCATTTAGCTAATCTTGAGTTCAATGATCCTGGTTTCGTCATGAGAAGACGCAAAGGATTTACTTTGGAGATGACATGTATGGTTTAGCCGACCAAATAATGTCGTGTCTTCTGAACAGCGAAGACAAGAGCTAAACAATCTTTCTCGATAATATTGTAGCGAGATTCTGCTCCTATGAGAGTCCTACTCAGATAATAAATGGCCTGCTCGTGACCATTGTCATCCTTTTGAGCAAGGAGGGCACCAAGAGAATGGTCCATAGCTTTTATATAAAGCAAGAATGGTTTCCCTGATGTGGGGGCCACTAAGACTGGAGGCTTCGTGAGGTATCTCTTGATGTCTTCATAAGCTTCCTGACAGGCTTGATCCCATACAAAGGAGGCACCCTTTTTCATGAGTCGGGTGAACGGTTGATAGCGGCCTGAGAGATTTGCGATGAATCTTCTTATGTAAGCCAGTCTACCTTGCAAGCTTCTAAGCTCTTTGAGATTCCTCGGTGGATGCATGCTCTGAATGGCTTTCACTTTGTTTGGGTCAAGATGAATCCCTTTTGATGTAACAATAAACCCAAGGAACTTGCCACTTGACACTCCCAAGAAGGATTTTGTCGGGTTTATTTTCAGTTGATGAGCCCGCATTATGTCGAACATCGTTCTCAGGTCGCGAAGATGGTCATCCTTGCTGCGGCTTTTAACAGCAATATCGTCGACATAGCATTCTACCATTTTTCGGAGATGGTCGCGGAAGATTGTACTCATTGCTCGCTGATAGGTTGCTCCGGCATTCTTTAGTCCGAAGGGCATTACGGTGTAGCAGTATACCCCAAGGGTGTTCGGAACGAAGTATGCTTCTCATCATCGGAGTACATTTTAATCTGATTGTACCCTGAAAAGCCGTCCATGAAAGACATTCTTTCGAATCCACATGTATTGTCAATCATGACATCGGTGATGGGCAGTGGGAATTCGTCCTTAGGACAAGCCGTATTGAGATCACGGTAGTCGATGCAGATCCATATCTTCCCGTTCTTCTTGAGGACGGGAACGATATTAGCAACCCAATCTGGATATTGTTCCTCCCGAATGAAGCCACATGCAATGAGCTTATGGACTTCGGCCTCATAGCTTCCATAATGTTTGGGCGAAATCGACGATGTTGCTGCTTGACTGGCTTGGCGTCGGGCTTGATGTTCAGACGGTGCATGGAGACTTGTGGATCGAGTCTGGGCATGTCTTCGTAGCTCCATGCGAAGACGTCTATATACTCCTTTACGAGTATTATCAATTCTTCTTTTCTGTAAGTGATAAGATTTCACTTAAAAGATGGGCTTAGGGTGGTCTTGACTGCCCAAATTGACCTGCATCACCTTGTCTTCAGTAGGTGGTTCGCGCAGTTCGAATCTTTTTTCCCATTGGAGGTCTAATTGCTGGGCCCATGGTTCCTCATCAGTAGCTTCTGCAGGCTCCAATTGATTGCTTGAAGTCATATTAACGGTGAGGTTTTCGAATATCGTTCCCACACTAACGTCTGAGTCCCATTCGGAGGATGAGGCTGACTGTGATGGAATTGGTTTATCGTCTTTGAATTGAATCGTTGCTGACGATGGGGTGTAACGTATCCCAAGCCCCTGCGTGTACTACCATAGTAATTTGCAGGCTTCCCTCTTGGCACAAAGTTACGCATCAAACTACGCCTTCCTTTTCCAAATTCAGGCCTTCTCTATGCTTTAGGTCGTATCCCATTTTCTTCATAATATGGTGCGCTGGCCATGCGTAATGAAAGAATTGTGGAATGTCTGAGTCTGAACTTAAATCTGTAGTTATGGGTCCCCGTGGTTGGGTTCTACTAAAAATTATCGGTAACTGACCTTCTTTGGACGGAGGGATCAATAGCGTGGCCCCTTCTATAGCTTCCATGGGTGTACTGGACGCACTTGGTTTATGCAAAGGCATGTGCAGAGAGCTATCCGTAATGGATTCAAACAGCCCACACTCGCAGGATAATCGAAAGAATATTATCATTAATTACCCATTCACCTTCACCTTCAGAAGGAGTATTACATTGGGGATTATAAGACATGCTATAATTGGTTCACCAATCAAAATGGCGGGCATGCCTGCTTTGGATTCTGAATCCGCCTCATTGCCACTTTCATCATCATCTGGCAATTGTTCTTTGGGTGTTTCACCGACCTCTTGATACAGGAGGGCGTCAGTGAAGTAATTTTCCACCCCTTTGAAGGTTGCTTTTCAGCAACAAAGACAGTTCGTACTATCGCGTCATCTTCAACATATTGAAGCATTGGTGCAGAGTGGAGGGAACGATCCAGTTGGCGTGGATCCATGGTCGTCCTAGTAGCAGGTTATATGATGTGTCAGCGTCAATGACATAGCATATCACTTCTGACTTCAGACTCCCGATTCGGCAACAGAGTCGAATCTTTCCAAGTGGATGACTACTCCCGGCATTGAAACCGTATATTGTAGTGGTGGTTGCAGACAACCTATACAGCGGTATACCGAGGAAGTAAAGTAATCTTTTGGGGATGATGCTGAGTGCGGACCCCGGGTCGACTTGTACTCTTTCAATGCATATTGAACCGATATATCTGGTGTAGTACAGAGGTCGATCGTGCTTGTTATCTTTGAGAAGCATATCTTCCGCTGTGAAGGTAATAGCGGGCATCTTGATTGTACATGATGACATTCTGGGTAAGAAGACTGAGCGTCATCGTTAGGGACCTCTGGCATGCATGTCAGGAATGATTCTGAATTAGCCAGCGCATCTCTAAGTGCTTCTCTTGTCTCTTTTGAGAGACGAAGGAGCTCGTGTATTGTAATACGAGCTGGGATATTAGCCAGCTGAGCTAATATGTCAAAACTAAAGGGCATGTCAAGCCCTGGGCCTAAAGGTTTCTTCAGGGCATGGTCGAACCGGACTTCCTTAGGCTTCTCCTTTCCCTTGGTTGGAACTGGAGCGGATGCTGGTATTTGTACTGACGTCGTTTGCTGTTGTTTTTGGCCCAAAAGATTTTGATTCAACTTCTTCATCTTGGTTTCTAGTTTTTCCCAAAGATTTTCTTTGAGTTTTTGATTTCCATTCCTTTGGTTTTCTCCACACTTGAGCTACATCTACTATCTTATTCTATAGGATCCTTGTGTGGGAAAGAGATTGTTTGTGGTTGTTTGTTAGACCACCAAGTTGTAAACCCTTCATTTGCTTGGCTTTGTGCCTTTCCCTCATTGTGTTGAGGAGGTTGTGCAAGTGGGTTGTATCCCTCAAGTTGTGAGGTGATCCTTGTGTAAGCTTTGTGCTAATCCCTCAAGTTGTGAGGTGATTGTTTGTTGGCTTGGTGTTGTGCCTCAAGGAGGAGGTTGTGTTTGTAAGGAGAGGAGTTGGGTACTCCTTGTAATTGTTATTGCCCCAAATCCTCGGTGGAGGTTCTCTTTGTGGGAGTCCTTTGTGGACAAGCTAGTGGACTTGAAATCCTTCTGGGTGAAGGCGGGGATGTAGAGCTGGGTGCTCGAGCCTCGAAAAATATCTTGTTATTTGCGCTTGATCCCTTGACTCTTACTCTATCTCTCTCTCTCTTTACTTTGTGCCTTACAACATTTCACATTGATCATTCATACTTATATGCTTGGCTTGGTGTGTGTGTGCATCACTCATTTAGTGTAATTGCAATTAATTTTTAAATTCCGCATTAAGTTGACTAGATTAGCATTATCACCTATTCACCCCCCCTCTAGGTGATTTTAATTGGTATCAGAGCCTCCGCTCCTGATATTTAGGTTTAACCACCTAGGAGTGAGATTTTGGTTTGCTAATCTTCATTTGCACACATTTAGTTTGCACTCATGGATAGCCCTCCTATGTTTGATTTTTCTAGACATGATTTTTGGAAGGCCAAGATGAGTAGTCATTAAAAAGCCTAGACACATCTAGTTTATCAAGCCACTACTCAAGAATCCTACCCTAATGCTAGCAAGCATAAAAAGGCAAATGCATTAGCACTTAAGACACTTAGAGTATCTCTTAATGAAGATCTTCTACATGGTTTGATCATTATGATTCGGCTTTTGCAGTTTGGAGCATTTTGACTTCTCCCGAGCTTCCGAGGATCATTAACAAGTTGAGGAGATCTAGGAGAGACAAGTCCGACGAGCATTGCCTTATGGTCCAAGGAAAGACTCCTTGAGGTACTATCGGATTCTCAACTAGATGATAGCTCTAGTTCATATTGCTATGGGTGTTTGGAAGTTCAAATTTTAAATGTAGAACTTGTCTCAAAGCTTGAAAAATTCTTAGAAAAACATGAACTTTTGAAAAAGAAGACTTTGATTTAAAAGAAGAAATGAAGGATTTGTGCTCAACTATTGAATCGGTTTTGCAAGAGAAGGAAGAGATTACTAGTGAACGTGACTCACTAAGATCTCAACTAGACCTTGCCCTAAAAGAGATTGATGTTTTGAAAAGCAAAAATGATTGTGATGATGTTGTGAAAAACAATGAGGTTTTATCTTCAAAATGGATTTTGTTTTAAAAGATAACCTTGTTTTGAAAAATGAAATTGATTTCATTACAAAAGAATTGGATTTAGTTTTAAAGAAAAATGAATCTTTGAAAATTGATATTGATTCTCATGTGTGCCGTGCTAGTATAGCTTCTTCATATAGCACACCTATTGCATGCTCCACTTTATCTTCAACTATTGAAAATGATATAAATGTTTTGAAGAAAAGTGTTGATTGTTTGGGCTCCACTTTGAGCCAATGTACTTTGAATCATACACGCTTGGAAACCTTGTTTCGCACGAAACAAGTTCCATCTTTGCATGTACACCCATCACGGCATACACATGCTCATCACGATCACAAACTTCACACTATATTATGCCCATGTGTACACGTGTACACATTGTGGTCGAAAAGGCCACCTTGCTAGATTTTCTATGATCGTTTACATGTTGAAAATTTAGCAAATAATCTTGTTTGGGTTAGGAAAGATACTAACCCCTATGGACCCAAAAGAAAATGGGTACCAAAGACCACCCTCATGTATTTGATGTAGGTGTGGGCTCTCGCATCACGTGAGAGTAGCGGTGCCTTGAAGTGAATGCGTTCCATGCTCAAAGAAACAATTTGGATGCATCACTTTCAAGGGGAGTTGGTGGAGAGGACCACCATTGGTTTGGAGAACTAGAGAGGTGCCCTCATCGGTTTTGGTATCCATCTCTAACTCTCCGTTTATATTTGCATGCTTTTCATGTTCATCTATTTATAGCATGTCATGTTTTATTGTTCATTATGCTTATACCATGTTTCATAGATTAGTGATATACTTGTTTAGTTACTTGAGACACTTCTTGCTTATATGAATTTATATCTATGTGTTCTCACCTTGTTTTTAACTAATATGTATGCTCTAGATCTAATGCACATGCATATACATAATGATCATATGAATGTTTATGATGTTTTATTTTGATGACTCATGTTTTATTTAGTATGTTGAATGCCATGTTTATTAGACCTTTGACATGCATGTATAGCTTTTGAGATCACCCATGTTTAGATGGACCCATTTGTTGTGTTCTCACCATTCGTTTAGCTATTATGTATATCATGATTCTAATAGCATGTGGATTTACTTCATGATCATTTTTATGTCCATCATGTTGATTTATGTGTCATTTTATGCTTCATGACTTGAATATATGTTTAGATGTTAGTTTTCATGAAAACTAGGATTTATACTTGTACATAGAATGGGCCACAAGTAACTCTTTTTATGTTTGTGCTTGAATGCCTATTTGTACCCATTAGATGTGCTAGTATAGTCTAGTTTTGATGATTCATGCATTCTAACTTGTATTCCTCATTTTGGATATGTTTCTATGATCATGTGTTTTAACTTCATGTATATGTCTATCTTGTCCAAACTATTGATTATACATATACATCCTTTGAGCCACGTGCCTTCATGCATATACTTTTGTGGACTCATTATGTTTAGGATATGTATGTATACTTGAGTTGTACATGACATACATATGCCTTGAAGTTTAAATCGTTTTGATGATTTTCATGTTTTTAGGTAATTTCAAATGGTAATGAAAATCTAGTTTTTCATGTTTTCATGTTTTTAAGGAATTTCATATGAGCTTAATTGAATATTTTCATGTTGATATGTGTCACATTATACTTGTACACTCACTTTATTAGTTTACTCATGATTTGTTTTCATGAGACTATGATATGGGCTATATAGACTTTGAGTGTTTAGTGATCATTTGATTTACATGTGTTTCATGAAAAACAATTTTATTTATTCCTTGCTTGAAGGATTTCGTACTAGTTTACAAAATTTTTCCTATAACTAGTTGCGATATTCTTCATATGGTAGAGATTTTCAAACATACTATATTTTTCAAATCTATTTTTTGAAAACCCCTACCTTCGAAGGGCGGATGGATGGGCGATCATGCTCATGTATGCTTTATAGTGAAATCATTTTAAACTTGAACATGATTGGGAGGATAGGAATATGCGATATACACTTGATTTTATTGTTGTTTCAATTGGTATCATTGAATTCTTTCAATTGGTATCAATCTTGACATTTCTTGTATACTCATATATTTTTATGTATGTATGCTTACATTTCAAATAGTATCAATTTCGATTGGTATCTAATATTCCATACATATATATTTGTTTACGCTAAGGCTTGAGCTTCAACTTTATTTCAATTGATTTGGCTTTCAATTGGTATCTTAATTCGAGCCTACGCATTGTTTTTGTTAGTATTTCATAAAGGGGGAGAAAATCTTGTATTTCATCTTTCAATGGTATTTTGTATTTCACTCCCTTGCTTTATGATAGAAAATAATAATTTCAATTGGTATTAAGATTTATGTTTAGAAATTCAAAATTTGTAATGTTTAATTTCAATTGATATCAAAATTATTTATTTACAATTGATATGACATTTGTTTACTTATCAATTGGTATCAAGATTTTTGTTTTTCAATTGGTATAGTTTCACTTTTAATTGGTATCAATATGCACTTCCTTGAAATTTTTTTAATTGGTATCATATTTGAGTTTTGACAAAAAGGGGGAGAACATCCCTTGATTGATTCTTGTTTTGAATAAAAAGAAGAGAAGAATATGTTTTTATTAGTTTTGTTTTGTCTTTAACTCCTTTGTTGATGATTGACAAAAAGGGGGAGAAGAATTTGAGTTATATGCATGTTTGTATGCATGTTTTATGTTTTTATTAAGTTCAATGGTATCAAAAGCATTATTTAAAGAACAAGAATGTTTAGTTTTGGTATCAGAGCTTGTAAAAGAGATCATTAGTTTTGTTTTGCATATATTAAGTTTAATTGGTATCTAGAGCATGTTTATTTGTTTTTGAAAATTTCATTGGTATCTAGAGCCTTTTATTGTTTTATGCATGTTTCGTGTTTCATATTCATTGCATATTTATGTTTATTTGTTTATGCATGAGTTAAGGGGAGCTTCTTTGAAGCTTAACTTTAATCCATGCATATATAACTCCATGAGTTTTTGTCATCATCAAAAAGGGGGAGATTGTTGACCAAAGGCCTTCCACTCTAGTTTTGATGATGATTAACTCATGTAGTATGTGTACTAATAATCTTGTGAGTTTAGTTTCAGATCATTAATCAAGATATTAGTTGATGATTAGCTTCAACAAGATGATTTGGAAGCTTTCACATATTGATTCAAGAGCCCGAGCATCAAGATCATATATAGCACTTGCTCAGTGGATCAAAGAGTTTTGGATCGAGTCGGCTTGGAGATTGCGCTCTACAAGAAGACATCGGTACATAGTTTAGTTTTGTGTTTAGATCCAAATTGTAAAGATTAGAATAGTATGATATGCTCAAGTTCACAACACACACGTTTCATGTTTTTGAATATTGGTTCCGGTTTTTCCGTTTTTGGTCTAACTGATCTTGGTTTCATGAATAGATAGATCAAAACAAGTTTAAATGGTTTTATGTATAGTAGATTCATTCTATATACATGCATGCTTAACTTCCTAGACAAACTTAGTTTTGACTCACTTATTCATATGTTTTATGTTTTGATATAAGAACAAAACATATTTTTGGAATTAATGTCAAAAACATGGATATAATATAATATATATATATATATATATATATATATATATATTATATATATAATATAATATATATAATATATATATATATATAATATATATATATATAATATATATATATATATATATATATATGTTTCATGTATATAGGATTATATCCATATACATCATGCCTAATGTTGTTTTATATCATGTTTTTGTATTTGGATGAGTTTTGGACAAAATGTATTTTCTATTCAAAAATTCAAGTTTTAGAAAATACAAGTTTTGGTTTTTGGCAAAATTTCTATAACACAAAAATGTTTCAAAATGTTTGAAATTTGTGTTGAAATTTTTATCACAAGTTTATATTTCAATATAAAATGATAAAACCATTTTTATGTAATTCTAGAGATTTTATGGGAATTATTGGATAATAAATACCTTGTTTTTCTGGCCCTGAACTGCAGCTGCCAGGCTAGGTCGGTCGACCGGACGGTCGACCGAACCATGTAGCCGGTCGACCGAAGCTGTCGACCGACGTGCACGGATACGTGCACGCTGGCTGCCCATAAGCCGGTCGACTGTACGGTCGACCGACTGAGAGCAGTTTGCTCTCTGTTTGCCCCGGCCGACCGACCGAGCGGTCGACCGGACAGAGAGCGTTGCTCTCTGTATCTGGGACGGTCGACCGCACGGTCGACCGGTTGCTGCCAGCGGTCAAAATGTGACCGTTGGCCGGTCGACCGGTAGTTCATTTTTGGCGGTTTCTGCTGCCAACGGCTATAATTTTCTGGGGACTATAAATACCCCATTAATGGCCAGTTTTCACTAAGAGTTTTTGGACGAATTTTCTAAGCTTTCTCTAGTGTTTTCACAGCATTCAAAAGAAGTTTTGGGCTTAATTGAACAATCCATTTGGTGTTTTTGCTAGGGTTTGGAAAATCAAGAAAGGGTTTATGGGAAAAGATTTTGATTCAACTTCTTATCTTGGTTTCTAGTTTTTCCCAAAGATTTTCTTTGAGTTTTTGATATCCATTCCTTTGGTTTTCTCCACATTTGAGCTACATCTACTATCTTATTCTATAGGATCCTTGTGTGGGAAAGAGATTGTTTGTGGTTGTTTGTTAGACCACCAAGTTGTAAACCCTTCATTTGCTTGGCTTTGTGCCTTTCCCTCATTGTGTGAGGAGGTGTTGTGCAAGTGGGTTGTATCCCTCAAGTTGTGAGGTGATCCTTGTGTAAGCTTTGTGCTAATCTCTCAAGTTGTGAGGTGATTGTTTGTTGGCTTGATGTTGTGCCTCAAGGAGGAGGTTGTGTTTGTAAGGAGAGGAGTTAGGTACTCCTTGTAATTGTTATTGCCCCAAATCCTCGGTGGAGGTTCCCTTCGTGGGAGTCCTTTGTGGACAAGCTAGTGGACTTGAAATCCTTCTGGGTGAAGGCGGGGATGTAGAGCTGGGTGCTCGTACCTCGAAACATATCTTGTTGTTTGTGCTTGATCCTTGACTCTTACTCTATCTCTCTCTCTCTCTTTACTTTGTGCCTTGCATCATTTCACATTGATCATTCATACTTATATGCTTGGCTGGGTTGTGTGTGCATCACTCATTTAGTGTAATTGCAATTAGTTTTTAAATTCCGCATTAAGTTGACTAGATTAGCATTATCACCTATTCACCCCCCCTCTAAGTGATTTCAAGTTGTTGTCAAATTCTTGAAAGAAAACATCTTCTCTCGCTTTGGAACCCCTCGTGCCATAATTAGTGACAATGTACACATTTTTGCAATAGAACTTTCGAAGCTCTTATGCGAAAATATGCCATAACTCACAAGTTATCTACGCCATACCATCCTCAAACCAGTGGACAGGTAGAAGTTTTCAATAGGCAAGTCAAGCTTATCTTGGAGAAAACTGTGAATCAGAATAGGAAGGACTGGTCCACCAAATTGGTGGATGCCCTATGGGCATATAGGACTGCCTTTAAAACGATTTTAGGAATGTCTCCCTACAGACTAGTCTTTGGAAAGGCTTGCCACCTTCCTGTTGAGTTAGAGCACGGGCCTTATGGGCAATTAAGCAGCTGAATTTTGATCTAGAAAAGGCCGGTGAGCTTCGAAAATTACAAATTTCTGACTGGAAGAATAAAGGAACGAAGCATATGACAATGCGAAAATTGCGAAGAATAGGGTTAAGGTTTTTCACGATAAGTTCATCACGAGAAAAAACTTTTGTCCAAGGACAAAAAGTGTTACTCTATAACTCTAGACTTCATCTCTCTTTCCCGACAAGTTAAAATCAAGATGGACAGGGCCTTCATTGTTAAGACTGTGTTTCCACACGGAGCCATAGAGATCTACGACCAAAAAATGGCAGTACATTCAAGGTAAATGGTCAACGTCTTAAAATCTTTTTGGAATCAGTTTCGGAAGTAAAAGCAGTCATGGGTCTTTCTGACCCAATGTATTTGTAACTCTATCTCTCTACCCATTCATGCATACATGCATTTCATTCATACATTGGGGACAATGCATGAGACAAGTGTGGGGGAAGGGTAAAATGTAAAATTAAAAAAAATGAAAAATTTAAAAAAATTTTAATTCTTTTCTCTTTATTTGTTCTAACATAACAAAAATTAAAAAAATATATAAAAAAAATTTATAAAAAGGACAATATTTTGACTTATCTTTTGACAGAAATCTAAGTTAGTCTCAAGAATTAGGAAAATCATGATTAGGATTTCTAAAAACTTGGTCAAAATAAATAAATTGTTAAATTTTTAGGTATAGGAGGAGAAATTGAATAAGTAATTAGTCTTGATTTTACCTTAATGAATGTGCATACCAAATGAATATCTAGGATTCCAAGACAAAGACTCGGTGCCTCGTAAAAAATATATATATATATATATATATATATATATATATATATATATAAATAAAGAAATTCACTAATTAAGATGGATACATGTGCCTCAAGAAGCATAAGTATTCAAGCCTAAAGGTGATTTTTAAAATAAAGTCAATGATTTTGTGGCCTAGTTCACTCGAATTTGAGTCTGTGGGGTGTTTTCTCACCCCGTGCCCTAAAACCAACCAGTTTGGGAGTCACCGACTTTAAGTTCGCTACATGGGTGGAGTAGAAAGCCTAAGAAAACTAAGAAATATTATATATGTATTAACACATCTAATAGTCAATTAGTTAGGTATGAGGGCCTCAAGAAGCCTTGATACTTACACGAAAGAAAATTAGATGAGTTATACATATTAAAAAAAAGAAAAAAAAATAATCATAATAATAATAAAGAGGCATGAGAGTCCAAGTTAAGGAATTCCTAGTAAAGATTCACAAGGATGCATATGACTTTTTGTAACGAAAAAGACTATACAAAAATTCAATTTTGATCCTTACCTAAAATGGATAACAATTTACTATATAAAGACTAAGTTTAAGAATGAATAAAAATGATAATCCTAAAACTTATAGACTACTTGGTCTCTTTAAACATATTTCAAATATTTTCCTTTTTATAGATTTTGTGGGTGTAATCCGCTGAAAACCCTTACGAGAAAACACTCGTCCTCTAGGGTAACCTAGAGGTTTAACGGCTTGTTGCACATGCTAAGTGCAACCGTGATTCCTACGAAAGTGAGTTAGCTAGACTAGTTTTTCTTTTCTTATTCTTTTTATTTTTTACTCGAGGACGAGCAAATAGATAAGTGTGGGGGTGTGATAGGTAGTAAAAATTGCATATTTATCACTACATTTACTATCATGTTTCCTATTTATTCTTTTAATTATGCACTATTACTAAAGTTTTGTTATTTAATGTGTGCAGGCCTTGAGTATTTATTCAAATAAAGAATAAAAGCCTAAATGAAGCCCAAAAGCCAATGTCCAAGCCCAATGCAAAAGTTGCAATTACCAAATGTCAAAGTTGCAATTACTAAGTGCCAAAGTTGCAAATACTAAAAGAAGAGGAAAGGGATAGACTTCTACTCAACCCTAAATCCTTACAGGATCAGGATAAAGATAAAAGAAGGAGAGTGCAAAGATAAATTCGTTTTGAGAGATTTGGATTTAGGGTAACTTGCTTCCCAGTTATCCCGAATCTTCAAAATAAAGAGTCGAGATGCCAGATCTAAACGGATGTACCCAGATGGACGGACCAGAGGAGGCCACGCGCAAAAGCGTGTGGCCAGGGACAAAGCTAAGCGTTTCCGCGGCCAAAGCCGCGTTTCCGCGGCCCTATGGATGAGACTGGATACCAGATTTCGCAGGAGAGTTGTACCGGGACTCTACGTCTTCTATCTCCTATAAATACCCCTGCAGAGCAACAGAGAGGGCGCATCCAGAGACGAGAACTTAGGGTTTTCTTTAGTGTTTCTCTTTTCAAATTTCTGTAATCTTCGTTTCGTTTTTAGCATACTTTGGAGAAGGAGGAGCATTGTATTTGGAAGCAATTTCGAATAAAGGTTACCTTTTTTGCCATTTAAATTTTTGTTATTTAATTTATGCTGTGATCTTTTGGTTTGTCTTATTCTTCTCTCTCTTACAATTCTTCACATTAAACAAAATAAAAAAAAATTGAAAATATAAAAAAAAAAGATGATTAACTAATTCTAAAGTGTGGTTTGCTGATCTCTTAAACAACCCTAGTATAGTTAAGGAATTGGATGGATTGATAATCATTTTTAGAAACCCTAGGTTTAAAACAGTTTTTCTTGAAGATTAATAGATGTTAGTGTTTCTAATCTAGGTTACATCTCTAAACAATCTTCAAAATCATGCTTAAGTACTTTGACAGCATAACCTTAAGGTAACACCTTTTCTTATGTTGTACTTAGAAGTTAGGATGAATATTTGTTGAATTTTTGGTAATGCAAACTAGTTAGATTCTAATATCATTTTTTTTTACTTGAATTTCTAATAAACCTAGGAAAGATTTTATTTATTCCAAGATGATATCCAATTTTCAAGACTTACACTATGGGTTGTGGTAGAAAGATCAGTAAAACTACATATCTCCAATCACATATTTCAAATCTAATCTCTCTTTTGTTTTGTTCTAAGGATACAGAGAAATCGTCCGAAAAGCTTGCATCGCATCCTTCCCTGTGGATCGACCCGCTTTGGCCCTTGCTACAGCGGATAGAATTGAGACTGAGAACTTTAACTTTAACTTTTTATTTGCAATCTCAAGTTTCAATCACCACCGCTTTCTTAGTTCGCCTTTGTTTCATCTTCCTTTCTATTTTATTTCATTTACTTCACTATCATTTCTATTTTGTTTTCACATCGACGCTTTCATCGCCTTCTTCGCCTATCACGTTCTAGATTTCTTTTCTTTTCCTTTTTTTTCTAATTCTTTAACAAAGAAGACTTGTTAACAACCAACGTGAATAAAAACTGTTAATGCTTCTATCGCCTCCCGTCCCTGTGGATTCGACCCGTTGAGCCAATGCTATAACGGAAGTATCGAGGGAACATTAGCACATATACATAATTTCATTGATTTTCATAATACACACGTTTTCTATTACTGGTTCTGCCCCGATCAGCATCATTAAAAGCATTAAGCTCGACACATCCACTTGTAGAAAGCACTTGTGTGCACCTTAGGAATGGATTGAAGTCAAGCTCCTAAGTGCTTACTTGCTTAGTCAATCATAACTAGTTTTTCCTCTTGAACTTAGTCTGTGGGATCTCCAGTCGCTAAGTGAGGTTTCCATTAAGCTGACTCGGTAAGGTTAGGCTTTTAGACCCATTCCCCTCGATGCGCAGTTTATACACTCTCCACTTAAACCTTTAGTAAGCGGATCCTCTAAATTATCTTTTGACGAGAAAAAGTCATATAGCTAATTCCATTTGAGAACAACTGCTTAACAGTATTATGTCTACAATGAATATGTCTAGACTTACCGTTATATATAACATTTTGTGCCCTAGATATAGTTGTTTGATTATCGCAGTGTATGCATATAGCAGGCACTGGCTTTTGCCATAATGGTATATCTTCCAAAAATTGTCGAAACCATTCTACTTCTTCTCCAGCCTTATCTAAGGCTATGAATTCTGATTCCATAGTGGAACGGGCAATACATGTTTGTTTGAAAGATTTTCAGGAGCTGCTCCCCCTAGAGTAAATACGTATCCGCTAGTTGATTTTGATTTCTCAGAATCTGCAATTCATTAGCATCACTGTATCCTTCAAGTACAGGTGGATACTGTCCATATCTTAAGGCATATTCCTTGGCATGTGATATATAACCCAATACTCGTAGTAGAGCAGTCAATGATCATCACTAGGGTTACTAGTGTATCTGCTTAACTTGCTTACAGCGTAAGCAATATCGGGTCTAGTGTAATTCATCAAATACATTAGACTTCTGATAATCTAAGAATACTCCAACTGGCGTATTCCAGTTCCTGTATTCTTATGAAGGTGGATGTGTGGGAGAAAAGGATTTGTATTCTCCTTTATCCTATGATCCTTAAATCTTTCTATCATTTTTCCACGTAGTGAGATTGAGATAGACTGATTCCATCTGGTGTTCTTGTGATTTTAATTCTTAAAATTACATCAGCAACCCCAGATCCTTCATGTCAAAACTGTTGGATAACATTCTTTTAGTAGACTTAATAATTTCAATATTAGTTCCAAGTATCAACATGTCGTCCACATAAAGACAAATAATGATACATGCATTTCCAACTGTTTTATTGTAAACACACTTATCGCATCATTGATAGTGAATCCATCTTTGATCATGACACTATCAAATTCTCATGCCATTGTTTTGGAGTCTGCTTCAGACCGTATAAGGATTTAACCAATTTACACACTTTGTGTTCTTGGCCCTTGACTATAAATCCTTCAGGTTGCTCCATATATATTTCTTCATTAATTTACCATTTAAGAATGTAGTCTTGACATCCATTTGATGGATATCTAAGTTATACAATACTGCAATAGTAATCAACATCCGAATAGAGGTTATTCTTGTTACTGATGAATAAGTATCGAAGTAGTCAAGTCCTTCCTTTTGTCGATAACCCTTGGCTACTAATCTAGCCTTGTACTTATTGATAGATCCATCGGGTTTTAATTTCTTTTGAAAATCTACTTACACCCAATTGGTTTACTGCCAGTAGGCAAGTTTGCCAATTCCCAAGTATGATTGCGTAGTATGGATTCTATTTCGCTATTTATAGCTTCTTTTAACATTTATGCTTCTGGGGTAGACATAGCCTCTTTAAATGTTTGAGGTTCGCTTTCAATAGCATATGCTATGAAATCTGGACCAAAGATTTTGAGATTCTAGATCTCTGACTTCTTTTTGGTCCAATTTTCGCATTAACAATCGGTTCTTCGGGCTTTCGTCCCTGAACGCCATCTCATGTGTTCTTTTCCCAGAAGTCTTATCTGTTTCCGTTTGTATGGAAAGATGTCTTCAAAGAACATAGCATCTCTAGATTCGATAATCATGTTTACATGAATATCTGGTATCTCTGATTTATGAACCAGAAATCTATAGGCACTACTATTCAAGGCATAGCCTATGAATATGCAGTCCATAGTTCTTGCTCCCAACTTAGTCTTTTTAAGTAATGGTGCCAGCACCTTTGCAAGGCACCCCCACATTTTGAGGTAATGGTAGGAAGGTGTCCTTCCATGCCATAACTCAAATGGTATAAGACCAAGTTTCTTGTGGGGTATTCTATTAAGAATATAATTTGCAGTTAACAGAGCTTCCCCCCACAAGTTCTGTGGAGCTCCAGAACTTACGAGCATGGAATTGACCATCTCCTTCAAGTTCTATTTTTTCGTTCAGCAATTCTATTTTGCTGAGGAGTATGTGGTGCTGTAGTTTGATGGATTATACCAAATTTAGCACATAACTCATTAAAATCATTTGATTCATATTCTCTGCCTCTATCAGATTTTAGAATCTTGATATTCTTGTTGAGTTGATTCTCAACTTCGGCTTTATATGTTATAAATATATTCATTGCCTCATCCTTACTGTTAGAAGATACACATAAAGTATCTTGTACAGTCATCAATAAAAGTAAAAAATATTTTTTTCCGCCTCTATTTCTCATAAACTTCAAGTCACATAAATCGCTATGAATTAATCCTAAAGGTTCTGTATTTCGATCAATTGAGTGAAATGAATTTTTCGCTAACTTGGCCTCAACACAAATCTCACACTTGCGAATTTCTTCCAAGTTGAGTTTAAGAATATATTCTAGATTAGATAAGTTTTTTAATGACTTGTAATTTACATGCCCTAATCTAGCATGCCATAAAGTAGGAGACTCAAGCAAATAAACAGAAAATTTTCCTTTATTTATAAGCTTCGGGTGCAAATACACAGACTTTTTGTCCACCACTGCAACATTGGCTTTAAAAAGTCCATCAACAAGATAACCCTTTCCCACATACATCCCACCTTTAGTAAGTATAAATTTATCTGATTCAAAAACCATTCTAATCCTTTCTTACTAAGTATTGATCCAGAGATCAGATTCTTGCGGATATCTGGAACATGTAGCACATCGCTCAGAGTAAGCTCTTTCCCAGATGTCCACTTTAGGATGATCTTTCCTTTTCCTTCAACCTTGGAGACGGCTGAGTTTTCCATGAAGAGTTGCTCATCTTACTCTAGTTTTTGATATTCAAAGAATAATAATTTCTCAGAGCAGATGTGCCGAGTAGCCCAGTGTCTACCCCCCAATCCTTATTGTTGTCGTCAGATTCACTTCTAACACCACAGCTGAAAGGCTTCGCGACGCATGGTCGGTCAGGTTTGCCTGTGGATGGTTCTTCTTGTTTTTTTGAGACGGCTGCGACATTCATTCGCCTTATGTCCTTCTTTGTTGCAGATGTAGCAGGTTTCCTTGAAGCGCATGTTTTTGCCTTTTTGGACCTTGCCTTTGTACCCTTGGGCAGTTTTCTTCCGCTTTAAGCCTTTGAAAGTAGACGCTTTCCCCTTTGAGTCTTCAATCACATTGGCCTTGGCTTCATAGGAGTTCTTACTGCTCATTTTCTCGGACTTTCGGTTGTCCTCCTCAATTCGAAACCTCATAATGAGATCTTCCAACTTCAGCTCCTTGTGCTTGTGCTTCAGGTAGTTCTTGAAATCTCTCCATGCAAGTGGGAGTTTCTCCACGATAGTAGCAACTTGAAAAGTTTCAGGTAGAATCATACCTTCGGCCTCTATCTCGTGCAACATAAGTTGGAACTCTTGCACCTGACTGATCACAGTCTTGTTGTCCACCATCTTGTACTCCAGAAATCGTCCTACGACGAACTTCTGGTACTGGCATCCTCAGTCTTGTACTTCTTATCAAGACTGGCCCATACTACTTCTTTGCCGTTGTGATAGGACTGTATGAAAACACCTAGAGGGGGGGTGAATAGGTGACTAGCTAATCTAATGGTGAATTAATGCGGAATTAAAACTATTTATACAAACTAAAAATTCTTAAGCACAACACACCAAGTATAACACAAGAGTGTAGCCGAATTCCCCGTGAAGGGCTCTGGACTAACTCCTCAAGATTCCTCTAGATAAGAGTTGAGGCGCCGCTATGGCTTTCTTGGTTGAATACAAGTGTGAACAAACAATCTCAAGCATGTATCAATATAAGCACAAGTATATCAAGCAAGTATAGAACATGAACAATAAGAGCATGCAAGATATAAACACAAGTGAGAGATAGAGAGAGCAATCGCAAACACAGGGGATTTGTTTCGAGGTTCGAGCACCCTTGCTCTACGTCCCCGCCTTTAACACTATGAAAGATTTCCACTAAAATCGATCCCATCGGATCACTCGTGTGCGCAACACCTACAAGCGAAGTTCACACTAAAAATCCTTTGGACTCTCTAGTCCCTCTCTTATTCCCGCAAGAACAAACACACCGCAAGCACGCAAGCTTACCGAGGCCACACCTCTACAATGAGTTCCCACAAGAACTCGAAACACCGCAAACCCGCAAGTCCGCCTCCTCTAATACAAAGATGAAAACTTTGGTGATCACAACTCTTTGATCACCTAAAATCCTCTCACAATGAAAGATCCCTATAGGATGATATAGTAATGGATAGCTCAAGTGTTTGTGAGAAAAACTTGGATTGAATTGGTAGTGAAAACTCAAGAAACACTTTGAAAAACACTCTTGATAATCTTCCCTTTTAATTGGAAATATTTGCTCTCAAACAAGTGAGAAAACCTCTGAAATAAGTAGGAAAAACTAACTTTAAAACTCTCCAAAAATCTTAGCTAAAACAGCCCAAAGAAGTCCCCTTTTATAGGCTAACCAAAACTAGCCGTTGGGGTCAAAACAGCAGCCTGGACTGCTGTCGGTCGACCAGCCAACGGTCAGATTTCTGACCGTTGGGCCAGCGGTCGACCGGCCGGTCGACCGTGGCCTGGATATAGAGAGCAGAGCTCTCTGTCGGTCGACCGCCCGGTCGACCGGGGCCATTTCCAGAGAGCAGAGCTCTCTGGCGGTCGACCGGGTCGGTCGACCGGCCCTCCAGCCAAACAAGGCGTGAACGTTTTGTGCACGTCAGTCGACCGCCCGGTCGACCGACTCCTGTCTCGGTCGACCGTGTGGTCGACCGACAGAAGCCAAAACAGAATTTTTTAGGGATTTAAAAACTTGGTATTTTTCCTTTAATAAAATCCCATAAATCCACAAAAAATCTACAAAAATAAGTTTAGTATTATACTTTGATATATAAACATGTTTGAGCAAAATCAAAACATGTTACAAACATTTTGAACTATTTTTGTAACTTAGAAATTTTGGCTTAAAACAAAAACCGTATTTTTTCAAATCGATTTTTCAAAACTTCTCCAAATACAAAAACAAGATATTTTAAACACTTTAAAAGCATGGTGTGTATGGATATGATCCACTATGTATAAATGATGAAATATCTATGTTTTTGACAATAAGCACTAAAACAGTTTTTGGTAAAACACATGTATATAAGAAACTCCAAAACCAAACCGGTATTTTTTCAAAGTGAAAATTCTTTTATGAAACACATCTAAGTCTTAAGTGTGTGTGTAAATGTACTTGAGCAATCCACCAACTATTCTATCATTTACATTTTAACTAAAAATAAAATCTTAACAAAACAAATCTAGACACAACAAGTCTCTCTTGAAGGTCTTCACTTGAAGTCTTCTTCTCCTTCTTGACTTGGTCCAAACATGATCCAATGAGCTAGATTCCTCTTGAGTACTTGATGTAGTCTTGATGCACAAGCTCTTGAATCAAATCGTGTTAGCTCCAAAACTCGACTTTAAATCCTTTGTTGATGCTAAACACCAACTAAGATCTTGATCACAAATCTGAGATTAATTAAACACAAGATCATTAGTACTATAACTATATGAGTTAATCATCATCAAACTAGAGTGATGGGCCTTTGGGTCAACAATCTCCCCCTTTTTGATGATGACAAAACTCATGGATTTATATATGCATAGATTAAAGTTAAGCTTCATAGAAGCTCCCCCTTAACTCATGCATAGCAATAAACAAACAAGATATACAATGAAGTGCATATAGTAAACAAACATGTATACAAACATAAGGAGATAAACATGCCAATCAAGCATAAAATTCATCAAATTTTCTTCTCCTTTTTGCAAAACAAAACATATATGTATAAACACAAATCCTTCTCCCCCTTTTATGTACAAAGCAAGGAAAACATGCATATATATACCAAAATACTTCTCCCCCTTTTTGTCAATCATCAACAAAGGGGTTAAAGTAAACACAAAACAATGTTCTCCCCCTTTTTGTCACAAAAAAAATCAACAAAGGGGTGAAATCAAAACAAGCAATAAAGAGATATATGCGATATACATTCATGAAGAGAGAGATGTGAAGTTAACTCCCCTGCATATTTGTATTACATGAAGAAGGGATGACAAAGCCCTAACTCACATAAAGCAAAGTATGCAATGCATAAGTGGAGATGTGAAGCTCTCCTTACACACGTGTATCACATAAAGAAGAGATGTCAAGCTCCTCAATACCAGATACACTTAACATGAATCTATATGTAGAAGAGATGTTAAGCTCCCCTTACATATAGGAAGTACATAGTAAAAATTTTGACACAAATTTTGATAATACTTAAACACATTTTGATATACCATTTGAAATTTGAAATTTTTGATACCAAATTAAATTGAAACATTTTTAAATCTTGATACCAAAGAAAGTAAAGTATTTTATACTTTTATACCAATTGAAATACATGGTAAAACTTTTGTGATACCAATTGAAAATGAAACCCAATTGGAAAACGAAGCATATTGATACCAATTGAAGTATATTGTAAATATAGTTATCAACAAAATACCAATTGAAAATAATGCATAAGCTTGTTAAAGTACCAATTGAGATACCAATTGAAATTAAGATTTAAATCAAGCTTAGCATAAACATGTAATTTGTGCTTTAAACATATAATTATAAATCAAGCACACACAAATCATATATATGTATGACAAATGAAAATACCAAAGCACACACAAATCATATATATGTATGAAAAATGAAAATACCAATAGAAATTGAAATTTGTTGACTGAGATTTCTTGCACACAAAATATAATATTTTTAGTTTTAAGAATATGATGTGCAAGTTCTCAATTCTAATCCGCGGTAGCAGGGCTATGCGGGTCGTGATCCTCAAGGAGGGACTGCGATGGAAGCGTTAAGTAAGTTATCTCTTTTTTTTTCTTTTTATTATTAGCAGTGGTATTTACAATGAATAGTATTTACAATGAAGTGAAGAAAAGAATTGTGGAAGATGTGGATCAAAACTAAAGAAAGAAAATAAAGAAAACACGTACGAACCTCTTCAGCCTGCTTACCTTTGATCCGTGCGATGATTTACCTTTTCTCGGAAGACTTGAAAGTATGGCGTATAGGAAGTTAATCGCCATAAGCCATCAAGGGATCTTCGTTGGCTAGGCAGTCTCGAAGCAGTTGGGTCTCATTGTTCACAAGGCATTAGAGAACAAATAGAAGAAAGAAAATAGAAACCGAGAAACACAAGAATAAAACAAGAGATGAAAAACATAAAATAATAACAAAAACGAACCTTAAACGGATTTCATTAACAATGGAAGATAAGCGGGCTTATACCGCTGTCACCTCAGTACAAGCGAAGACTCCATCCTCCATGAAAGTTTCCTCCACTCTCAGTTACAAAATTTACAAAATAAAAACGAAAATAAAATCTAACCTAAAAACTAAACCCTAGCTTTTGGCCCTTGGCTTGCCTCTGGACTACTCTGTACGTTGCACTGCAGGGGGTATTTATAGGTGCAGAAGATCGAAGAGTCCCGGATAAAGTCGCCCACGAAATCTGGTAGCCAGATAAGTCAGATTGCCGCAAAAACTGGGATTTTGCCGTGGAATTGCGGCATTTCTAGGGAATCTGGCCACGCGCTTTGGCGCGTGGCTTCTCCTGATCCGTCCATCTGGGCGCCTGTTTTTGGAAGCTGCATCCTGGCTCTTTATCGTGGGATATGGATATAACTTGGGAA
Organism: Agave tequilana; assembly: GCA_038442645.1. Classification (NCBI taxonomy): domain Eukaryota; kingdom Viridiplantae; phylum Streptophyta; class Magnoliopsida; order Asparagales; family Asparagaceae; genus Agave; species Agave tequilana. The sequence goes on along the minus strand of JAVJIF010006855.1, from coordinate 93,253 downwards.
TCAAGTTATCTAGATTTGGAATTCTCCCAATCTCTTTTGAACGAATTTCCTTATCTCTGCATCTTATCTTTGGCTTTTATCCTCATCTGCAAGAGTTTAGGGTTGGGTAGAAGTCTATCCTTCCCTCATCTTTGATAATTGCAACTTTAGCCCTTGTATATTTGCACTTTGACAATTGATATTTGCACTTTGACTCTTGGGCTTCAAATATGGGCTTTTGGGCTTTATTAAGCTTTATTTATTATTAAAATAATAATTCGAGGCCTGCACACAATAAATTATAAATTATTAATAATTGTGCAGAATTAAATGAATAAATATGAAAATGTGATGGTAAATGTTATGATAAAAATGCACTTTTGACTACCAATCACACCCCCACACTTATCTTTTTGCTCGTCCTCGAGTAAAAACAAAGAAAAAGAAAAAGAAATGAAAAGTTAATCTAACCTAACTCACTTTCGTAGGAATCACGGTTGCACTTAGCATGTGCAACAAGCCGTTAAACCTCTAGGTTACCCTAGAGGACGAGTGTTGTCTCGTGAGGGTTTTCAGCGGATTACACCCACAAAATCCATAAAAAGGAAAATATTTGACTTATATTGGAAGAGACTAAGTAGTCTATAAGTTTTAGGATCCTCATTTTTATTCATTCTTCAAACCTAGTCTTTATAAAGTCAATTGTTATTCATTTTAGGTAAGGATTAAAATTGAATTTCTAATATAGTCTTTTTCGTTACCAAAAATCATATGCATCCTTATGAATTTTTACTAGCAATTCCTTAAATTGGACTCTCATGCCTCTTTATTATTTTTATAACATCATCTAATTTTCTTTCGTGTAAGTATCAAGGCTTCTTGAGGCCCTCATACCTAACTAATTGACTATTAGATGTGTTAATATAAATTTTTTTTTTTTGGCATGTATAACTCATCTAATTTTCTTTCGTATAAGCATCAAGGCTTCTTGAGGCCCTCATACCTAACTAATTGATTATTAGATGTGTTAATACATATATTATATTTCTTAGTCTTCTTAGGCTTTCTAATCCACCCATGTAACGAACTTAAAGTCGATGACTCCCAAACCGATTGGCTTTAGGGCACCAGGTGAGAAAACACCCCGCGGACTCAAATTCGAGTGAACTAGGCCCCAAAACTAAGGACTTTATTTTATTTACTCACCTTTAGGCATGAGTACTTATGCTTCTTGAGGCACATGTATCAGCTTAATTGGTGAATTCCTTTTTTTTTTCTTTTTTTTTAATTATGAGGCAGAAGGTCTTTGTCTTAGAATCCTAGATATGCATTTGGTATGCACATTTCATTAAGGTAAAAATCAAGACTAATTATTTATTCAATTTCTCCTCCTATACCTAAAATTTAAACAATTTATTTATTTTGACCAAGTTTTTAGAAATCCTAATCATGATTTTCCTAATCCTTAAAACTAACTTAGATTTCTTTCAAAAAAAATAAGTCAAAATATTTCCTTTTTATAACATTTTTTTTTAAATTTTTTTTTTATTAGCAAATTTTTGTTAGTTTCTACTTATGTTAGTATGTTAGTAAAGCCCACCCCCACACTTATCTCATGCATTGTCCTCAATGTATGAATGAATGCATATATGTATGAAAAAGAACAAGGGAAGGCAGAAGATACCTTAAGGTGGTGGTTCCGGAGGTGGTCTAATTGGTCCACGAAATGCGGCCCAATCAAGATGGCAGATAATTTGGTGGAACCCACCAGAAACTTTCCTTACATAACCCACTAAAATATATGTATAATCAATTTTTAGTATTTTCACCCCATCAAATTTCCAAATTTTATAATAAATTTCAGAGTTAATTGTCTCAACCTCCTTGTCCCAAAATGGAGTATGAAAAGATGGAATTATTGACTTGGACATTATAGGTACGGGAACGAATACCGACTCAAGGAAGATGCTCAAATCAAGTAAGGGCTCAGGAGTCGGGCTAGGTTCAAGAATTGAGTCCAAGTCAAGAAATTGAAACTCAAGTCCACAATCTTCTTCCCATAATGGAATGTGACCTAATATGGGTGATATCTCTTTACTTCCAATATTAAGGAATTCTAGCTCATCGCCATACAATTCTTCAAAACTAAGGTCAACATCTTCCGTCAGAATTGTACAATCAGTTTCAGAAGTAAAGATATTGTCAGAATCTAGGTCGCATATCTCATTGGGTTCAATGTAAGAACTTGCCAATTTATCCATAGGATTTTCAAAATTGCACAATTGGTCAAGTTCAATATGATCATCTAAAATGGGTGATTCAATTTCATTATGAATTGGAATAGGATCCAATGTTGACTCGGGAAAAGTGAAATCAGGTGGAGACACTGGAGTCATTATTGGATCAGGAAATAAAATTGAATCATCAAGTTGGGGATCAAGATTATATTCATCCTCAAGTTCTATTTCAGGAAAGGAAAAACTTGCCAAACTATCAACAATTGGAGTTTCGGCAAGTTCTAATAATTGTACTGAATTAGAATCTTGTTGTCCAAAGCAACTTGGTTCGTCGGCTCTAAAAGAGTGGTCAGCGATATCAGAATTAGCTGGACGGTGAGAACGTAAGGATTGAACCATCAAATCTATGTCATGCTCACGAGCTAATCTAGCCTGAGTCATGGCTTCAACCCTCTTTTGTGATTGGGTTTGGAAAAAGGAAGTGTAATCGTGATGAAGTTGTGAGTCGGTGGACTCACGCATCATCATGTCTAAGATTGATGGTGGTTGTTGCTTGGACTCGTGCATACTTATCATTTCCCCGATAGATGGTAATCTATTCTGAATGGGGGGATCTGAGTATGAATCATTGAAAGAATGTGAACTAGATGGATATGAAGGACAATTTGGTTGAGAATTAGACTCGGGGGACTCGAAACCCCATGAACTCTGTGACGAGTTGAAATTATTATGGAAATTATAGTCATAAGATGGAGGGTGTGGGCTATATTCATTCGGATAAGACCATTCCGGCACACTAGATTTGTCAAAGTTATGATATGCCGGGTTGGTAATATCCGAATAATAGTTAGGTGTGTAATATGGATTAAAATTGGAATTATTACTATATGCCATATCACACCAACACAAACAAAGAAAAAGAAAACAAACAAATAAACACAAAAAAAAAAAATTCTAACCTAAGTTAGGGTAGACCTATGACCTAGACGACTCCTAACTGGTTAGACTGTCCACGGGAGGTCGGGTGCAGATTTTGACCACGAGTTAATCAGCCAGGTCAGGGCAAGAGTGGTGGGAGGTTTTCCGTCAAAGACGTTCCTTAATTAAATAACCACCAATCTTCGGGCTTTCGGCCCTCAATCCCTTTCCTAGACACTGATTTGGCAAGAGTCAACTTCCAACACTGTTCCCCCTTAGGATAATCTCCTATTGAGTCCGAGATGTCCCTAGGGCCAACGTCTACTAATTTTTAAGTTAGGCTTGGGTTAGTGAGTGCTTGGGATATGATTTTTGGGTTAAGGAAGGGTGATGAAATCCCTACCTTATCTTGTTAATGGGTTATGCCCTTAAGATGAATTAGTGCAAGTGTACAAGATAAGTAGATAAGATTCACTCAAAGCAGAAAATCAACCAAGAGATGAGTCCGATTCTACATGCAATGCGTACGTACCTTGCTTCTCCAGCACTCTTCAACAGTAAAAATAAATATATTGAAAAGACACGTGCCTAATATGCAAACGTCTAATCAATTTTTATCTTTAACAACAAATTTTTTACTGTTGATTTAATTAGCAGTATACAGGTTTATCACAGAACAAAATCAACAAAGCAGTAAACAGTATTTGCAAATTTCAGCAACCTGCAGAAAACTGAGTCAGTAATTCACTGCTACTGCCGCGGATCCGTGGTAATTGCCGCGTTTCTGCGGCAAAGTAGCAGGCTCTGCTGCTCTGCCTTCGAGGGCAGAGGCACAGAGTTGCTATATGTCCACTTCTGCTGCTGTTTTTCTGTTCTCCAAACCTGCAAACAGAAAATAATTAAAAGAATTAGTTAATAATTAATTTTTTTTATTAGAGAAAAACTTACCGTCCCTCCCCGGCAACGGCACCAATTTGTTGACTGAGATTTCTTGCACACAAAATATAATATTTTAGTTTTAAGAATATGATGTGCAAGTTCTCAATTCTAATCCGCAGTAGCAGGGCTATGCGGGTCGTGATCCTCAAGGAGGGACTGCGATGGAAGCGTTAAGCAAGTTATCTCTTTTTTTTTCTTTTTATTATTAGCAGTGGTATTTACAATGAATAGTATTTACAATGAAGTGAAGAAAAGAATTATGGAAGATGTGGATCAAAACTAAAGAAAGAAAATAAAGAAAACACGTACGAACCTCTTCAGCCTGCTTACCTTTGATCCGTGCGATGATTTACCTTTTCTCGGAAGACTTGCAAGTATGGCGTATAGGAAGTTAATCGCCATAAGCCATCAAGGGATCTTCGTTGGCTAGGCAGTCTCGAAGCAGTTGGGTCTCATTGTTCACAAGGCATTAGAGAACAAATAGAAGAAAGAAAATAGAAACCGAGAAACACAAGAATAAAACAAGAGATGAAAAACATAAAATAATAACAAAAACGAACCTTAAACGGATTTCATTAACAATGGAAGATAAGCGGGCTTATACCGCTGTCACCTCAGTACAAGCGAAGACTCCATCCTCCATGAAAGTTTCCTCCACTCTCAGTTACAAAATTTACAAAATAAAAACGAAAATAAAATCTAACCTAAAAACTAAACCCTAGCTTTTGGCCCTTGGCTTGCCTCTGGACTACTCTGTACGTTACACTGCAGGGGGTATTTATAGGTGCAGAAGGTCGAAGAGTCCCGGATAAAGTCGCCCACGAAATCTGGTAGCCAGATAAGATCAGATTGCCGCAAAAACTGGGATTTTGCCGTGGAATTGCGGCATTTCTAGGGAATCTGGCCACGCGATTTGGCGCGTGGCTTCTCCTGGTCCGTCCATCTGGGCGCCTGCTTTTGGAAGCTGCATCCTGACTCTTTATCGTGGGATATGGATATAACTTGGGAATCAAGTTATCTAGATTTGAAATTCTCCCAATCTCTTTTGAACGAATTTCCTTATCTCTGCATCTTATCTTTGGCTTTTATCCTCATCTGCAAGAGTTTAGGGTTGGGTAGAAGTCTATCCTTCCCTCATCTTTGATAATTGCAACTTTAGCCCTTGTATATTTGCACTTTGACAATTGATATTTGCACTTTGACTCTTGGGCTTCAAATATGGGCTTTTGGGCTTCATTAAGCTTTATTTATTATTAAAATAATAATTCGAGGCCTGCACACAATAAATTATAAATTATTAATAATTATGCAGAATTAAATGAATAAATATGAAATGTGATGGTAAATGTTATGATAAAAATGCACTTTTGACTACCAATCAATATTACTTGAAATGTGAAGCATACATATATAGAAAACAAAATATGAGTCTATACAAAAAAATATCAATTGTGATACCAATTGAAAATACGATAAAAATCAAGTGCATAACTCATAAAGATCCACCCTTTTCATGCACATGATAAGGATGTTTAAATTTGGCTCACAAGGTATGGTCGCCCATCCATCCGCCCTTTAAAAGGGTTGGTAGGGGTTTTCAAAAATAAGACTTCGAAAATATTCTATCATAGTATGAAAACTCTACCAATTGAAGAATAAATAACTAGTTAAAGTAATTTTTGAAAACTAGTTAAAGATCCTTCAAAAACATGAAATCAAATCATATGTATTTCATGAAATATATCAAATGCACAAGAGTTGACACTCGAAAACTATATAGCTCAAAAATATGCTCATGAAACAAAACATGAGTAAACAATAATAATGTGAGTGTACAAGAGTCAAGTGATTTAGCATGTTCATGAAATTAGTCAATGAGGCTCAAAAACATTAAATATGTGAAAAGTCATGAAAATTCATTTTTCATTTAAAAACAAATTTTTAGGTATATGTATGATTTATCCAAAGCTAACAATATGCATACATATCCCAAACATAAAAGAGTCCATAATGGTATTTACATGAAGGCAAGTGACTCAAGGGTATACATGTATATTTATTAATTTTAGATAAATGTAACATATACATAAAATAAAACATGCACAAAAATAGGCAAAACATGTATAAATGAGGAAATCATCAAAACTAGGCTATACATGTACATGTAATGAGTATAAATGGGCAATTAAGTGCAAACATATATAAAATAAATGTTGCTCACTACTTGTACAAGTATATACACAAATTTTGACAAAAACTACATCTAAACAAGTATTTACCACATAAAGTACAAAGCATGAATATTTTAACACAAAATTAAAACATGCTAAACAATCATCAAAAATACAAGCATGTAAACTAAATTGAGTTTAGAGATAGTTACCAAACTATAAGAACTATACTCCAAGTCTTCAAAACATGGTGGTCGTCCCACCAAACCTTCTTGATAGCGGTGCATCAATTTGTAGTATCCATGAAGCCTATGCAACTACCACCAAGGCACAAATCTCTCACGTCATGTGAGAGCCCACACCTACAACAAATACAAGAGGTGGGGACTTTGGTACCCATTTTCTTTTGGGTCCTCAGGGGTTAGCATTGTAAGGAACCCAAACATTATTATTAACAAAATTTAAAGAATTTATTCTATCATAACAAAATCTTGCTAAATGGCCTTTGCGGCCGCAATGGGTACACTTGTACACTCTATTATGCACATGTGGATGAGTGTGATCATGTTGTGCAAAGTGTGCATAAGCATGCCGTGGGTGAGGTGCAAGAACATGTGGAGCTTATTTCTTTTAAAACAAGGTTTTCAATCTTTTATGGTTAAATGCACATTTGCTCAAAGTTGAGCTCAAACAATCTATTTTATTTTTTAAAAATTAAACTTCATTTTTATTAATAGTGGCATGTAAAGCATGGTGAGAATGAGAATCATTATTCTTTTTCTTTTTAGAAACATTTTCTTTTTCTTTTGAAATAACTTTTCTTTTTAAAGAGTTATTTTCTTGTAAAGCAATCTCTTTTTGTTTTTCCACCAAACTAATTTTATTTTTCAAAGAAGTATTTCCTTTACTAAGATCATTTAATTTAGAAGACAAGGAAATATTCTCATTTTTCAATACTTCATTTTCTTTTGAAATGCATGCAACTTTATCTTTAAAAGAATCATTTTCTTTTAACAAGCAATCAAATTTATTTTTCAATTTCTTGTTATTCTTTTTAAGCATTTCATATTTTTAAGGAGTTGACAAAATGATGATAGTTCATTATAAGGCATATCAACATCCTCTTCTAGCTCGGATTCGGTTTTTACCTCAAGGGGGTTATCCCCTTGGACCATGTAGCATACATTGGAAGCTTCACTTCCAACATCCGAGTCGCTCCCCGCATAGTATTGCTCTTGTTCGCCAAGGGAGACTACGGTGTTCCAAACTACAAAAGCTGAATCAATGTTAGAAACCCTAGATAAATATTCATCATTTAGGGTACTCTTCAAAGCATGAATGGCTTTTGAGTTAGCCTCAATATACTTGTTATTATTAACATATGAATCCTTAATAGTAGCAAGATAAACATGAATGCCTAGGCCTTTGAAGTACAAAGACATCTTAACCTTCCAAGTTTGGATGTTAAGAATGTCAAAGGTGGGAGGTGTCATGAAGTCCATGTGTGTGTAAACAAATACTGTGATTAGATATAAATGAGGATCTTTAACTCAAGGTTGTTAGACCCAAATCAAGAGCACTTGGCTCTGATACCAATTGAAAACACCTAGAGGGGGTGAATAGGTGACTAGCTAATCTAATGGTGAATTAATGCAGAATTAAAACTATTTATACAAACTAAAAATTCTTAAGCACAACACACCAAGTATAACACAAGAGTGTAGCCGAATTCCCCGTGAAGGGCTCTAGACTAATTCCTCAAGATTCCTCTAGATAAGAGTTAAGGTGCCGCTATGACTCTCTTAGTTGAATACGAGTGTGAACAAACAATCTCAAGCATGTATTAATATAAGCACAAGTATATCAAGCAAGTATAGAATATGAACATTAAGAGCATGCAAGATATAAACACAAGTGAGAGATAGAGAGAGAAATCGCAAACACAGAGGATTTGTTTCGAGGTTCGAGCACCCTTACTCTACGTCCCCGCCTTCAACACTATGAAGGATTTTCACTAAAATCGATCCCACCGGATCACTCGGTGCCGCAACACCTACAAGCGAAGTTCACACTAAAACTCCTTTGGACTCTCTAGTCCCTCTCTTGTTCCTGCAAGAACAAACACACCGCAAGCACGCAAGCTTGCCGAGACCATACCTCTACAATGAGTTCCCACAAGAAATCGAAACACCGCGAACCCGCAAGTCCGCCTCCTCAAATACAAAGATGAAAACTTTGGTGATCACAACTCTTTGATCACCTAAAATCCTCTCACAACAAAGATCCCTATAGGATGATATAGAAATGGATAGCTCAAGTGTTTGTGAGAAAAACTTGGATTGAATTGGTGGTGAAAAACTCAAGAAACACTTTGAAAAACACTCTTGATAATCTTCCCTTTTAATTGGAAATATTTGCTCTCAAACAAGTAGAGAAAACCTCTGAAATAAGTAGGAAAAACTAGCTTTAAAACTCACCAAAAATCTTAGCTAAAACAGCCACAAGAAGTCCCCTTTTATAGGCTAACCAAAAACTAGCCGTTGGGTCAAAAACAGCAGCCTGGACTGCTGTCGGTCGACTGCCCGGTCGACCGGCCAACGGTCAGATTTCTGACCGTTGGGCAGCGGTCGACCGGCCAACGGTCAGATTTCTGACCGTTGGGCCAGCGGTCAACCGGCCGGTCGATCGTGGCCTGGATACAGAGAGCAGAGCTCTCTGCCGGTCGACCGCCCGGTCGACCGAGGCCATTTCCAGAGAGCAGAGCTCTCTGGCGGTCGACCGGGTCGGTCGACCAGCCCTCCAGCCAAACAAGGCGTGCACGTTTTGTGCACGTCGGTCGACTGCCCGGTCGACCGACACCTGTCTCGGTCGACCGTGCGGTCGACCGGCAGAAGCCAAAACAGAATTTTTTAGGGATTTAAAAACTTGGTATTTTTCCTTTAATAAAATCCCATAAATCCACAAAAAATCTACAAAAATAAGTTCAGTATTCTACTTTGATATACAAACATATTTGAGAAAAAATCAAAACATGTTACAAACATTTTGAACTATTTTTGTAACTTAGAAATTTTGGCTTACAACAAAAACCGTATTTTCCAAATCGATTTTTCCAAAACTTCTCCAAATACAAAAATAAGATATTTTAAACACTATTAAAGCATGGTGTGTATGGATATGATCCACTACACATAAATGATGAAATATCTATGTTTTTGACAATAAACACTAAAACGATTTTTGGTAAAACACATGTATATAAGAAACTCCAAAAATCAAACCGGTATTTTTTCCAAAGTGAAAATTCTTTTATGAAAACACATTTAAATCTTAAGTGTGTGTTAAATGTACTTGAGCAATCCACCAACTATTCTATCCTTTACATTTTAACTAAAATAAAATCTTAACAAAACAAACCTAGACACAGGTCTCTCTTGAAGGTCTTCACTTGAAGTCTTCTTCTCCTTCTTGACTTGGTCCAAACATGATCCAATGAGCTAGACTCCTCTTGAGTACTTGATGTGGTCTTGATGCACAAGCTCTTGAATCAAACCGTGTTAGCTCTAAAACTCGACCTTAAATCCTTTGTTGAAGTTAAACACCAACTAAGATCTTGATCACAAATCTGAGATTAATTAAACACAAGATCATTAGTACTATAACTACATGAGTTAATCATCATCAAAACTAGAGTGATGGGCCTTTGGGCCAACACAGTAGACATTGTAAAGAGAGTCATCCAGTCCATTCAAATTATAGTTTCAGCAAAGGAAGTCACCTTGAGTCCATGCATCGACTGTAAGGACTGAGTCCCGATCAGTTCTGGGTTCTGGTGGATCTTCTTATAGGAATTTGGCCAGATGCAGAGTGGTCAAGTAGAAGAGCATTTTCGGTTGCCACCTCTTGAATTCTGTGCCATCAAATTTTCCTAGCTTCTCCAGCTTCGGGTTAGGAAGTGGAGTAGGCATCAAACTTTGGATCTGCATGTTTGGTGCCTTACTTGAGCTGTCTTGATTAGTCTCAGACATTTTCTGCAAGTTCAAGCAGAACAGAAGTAAGAAACTTAATAATTATCTTAAGATTGTTAGTTTCTAGGATCAATCTGACAACTAATCAATATCACTGAAATATCACCGATCTAATTGTCCAGGTTGGTAAATATCAGGTGGGAGAATTTTCGTTCAATAGAACGTTCCTTAATTAAAGAACCACCTTTCAATTACCTTCCTTGGTTAAACACCAATTAGACTGGTATAAGTCAGTCTCAATATACTGAATATCAGTATAACCCCTGTATAAAAAAAATTAATTCACTTATACAGTACTTGGAGTGAGGTACGCTTAAAGCGAATCTCCTTAAGACAATTACGTCCCCCGCATCGGTGCTAACGGGTTACTGAACGTTAGTCTCCCAAGATACAACACTCTTTCACGGTATTTGGATAGCACTATCAAATCACCGTACGGTCGAACCGTAGTTAACCAGTACCTTCACAGGATTATGAATGTAGCAGGACCAAGACAAATTTCAGGGAGAATATTTGTCTTTACTTTGGAGGAGCACCCACTGTAGAGATAGGAGGAAGGTAGAAGAATATTCTTCTTTGAAAGTCCCAGATTCAGACAACAATTCTATTAAAGAATCTGTTGAATTTTCTGAGCCCTCTTTCAGAACGAATTTTGCAGAATCTCTTAGAAGTCGCTTCAGAATCTGAGTTGCAGAATTCCCACTTCCTGTTGGAAGTCACTTTGAAGTTGAGTTGCAGAAAGCCCACTTCAGTCGAACTTGAGTTGCAGAAAGCCCCCTTCAGTTGCTTCTGTTTTCTCTGTGTTTTTGGTGTGTGTTAGTTTGAGAAAATGGAGCGCTATTTATAGCGCTCCGAGTGGGGTAAAGGTGTCTGAACCCAACCGAACAGTTGCAACGGTTCGGTCTGAACCGTTGTAACGGTTCGTTTCAACCGCAGCAACTGCCCAACTGTTCGCGGCGGTTTGCTAACAGTCGTTGCGCTGGGCGGTTCGGATCCGGATGGCAGAGCGGGTATGATCCGCGTAACCCATACCCGTGAGACCCGGTTCAAAAAGAACCGGACCGGGTAGGGAACCCAGACCCGAGCCCGGCCCGGCACCATCGCCGGCGCCGGTCGGCCGCGGCCGCCGTCGCCAGCGGTGGCGCGCGCGTGCGCATGTGCGGGCATAGTTTCCCCCTAATCGCGCGCGAAAACTCCTAGTACCCAAAGGACACACCCTTTGTTCCCATTTTTCTCTATTTAAACACTTCAAACTTCCATCCCATGGCCAATGTGGGACTAAATGCTTTTAGCTAACTTTAGTCCCCTTTTGGCCTTGAATTAGGCAAACTTTAGACTTGAATATCTTATTCATTCGAAGTCGGAAACGAACATATTAATATACTACATTCATCCCCAATGGAAGGAGAACACACTCCAACCATTATCCAATTGATTCAATCAATGGATCTCGCCGTAATTCAACTCAAAGATTCACATATATTCTTTATATTTCCAACACTTTTGACTCTACCACTGGGCTGTCGAGCTCACCCCCTCCTAGTTTCATGTTTTCAGGTAGCGGCGAGGTGGACGTCCAGTTTATATATTAGGCGTTTTGTGAAGAATTTTTATTATAAGTAAATATGTTACATATGTGATATTGTGTTATTATTTAGAAAGTCTCTTGTTGTATATGCCTAGAAGCTTCCTTTTTCATTATCCATCTCAAATCCCCCATGTGCTATGCGCGTGATAAGCTACCAATCACCGACACACACCTCACCACTTATCAATTGATCATGTCTTATCAAAGTTCTAAACAAAGAAAAAAAGATGACTTATCTCATTAGCTTTTGTTATCCCCCATCACGCTCACTTCACACTGCGACAACAAATGAGACAAAACACAACTCGCATGCCCCAAAGTGGACGGCTGGTATTAAATCCAAGGACGGAGGCTTTACACGTGGCGGCATCAGCTTGACCCGCGCTACCCCCGTACTTCCCTCATCTGGAACGGCCCGAAAACTGTCGCCAAAGGCCGTTACTTTTTTCGCCTCCGGTTCTGGGTCCCACTAACGCCCGTTCTGTCGCCGTCTGACGACGGGTCCCACCAAAATCAACGGATAGATATGCGTTCGTTATTGACGCGCCCATCTCATCCCACGGCTGAGATTTTAGGAGGGGACTGGAGTGGAGCCGAGGTGGTCCCAGACTCCCACATTAAAAGGATTCTAGTTAAGATAAAGGCAAATCCATTTTAACAAATTAAACAGAGATTAGATGACTAATTTACGCACTTAAACAAGACATTTATGTGTAACAAGAGGGCAAGTTGGGAAAATTGAGATAATGTAAGGGTATTTATGTCCATTAAAAGTTTCAAACCATTCTTAGCACATGGACACGGATATTGTCACCCCCAACAAATAATAAAGCCCCAAATTATTTATAAGTGTGCTTTTATTTAGTTTACAATTTTAACCTGAGTGAACTATCCAAAATGTTCTCCTTCTTTCCTCCTTCCACCGATCTTCCTCCTCAATCTTCTCCGGTGACACCCCCCCCTCCCAGCTATTCCCTCCTCCTCCCCCCGACCTCGCCCCCCCCCCCCAACCCACCCTCGATCTTCCCCTCCCCGGCCACCCCCCGACCTCCCTGGTGCTCCCATGCTCCCCTGCCCACCCTCTCCTCCCTCCCCTAGATGTTCGGATGGATCAGGCCGAACAGGTCGCTACTTGTTCTGCCGGAATCCGACTGAACATGGGGGGGGGGGGGGTGGGGGTGGGGCGCTGACACGGGGGCGAGAAGTTTACTGGTGCGGGAGAGGCGGGGAGGGGGGAGGGGTTTCGCCGATTCGCTAGCGAGAGGGAGGCCGGTGATCACCGACATGGGAGGGAGAGGAAGATGAGAAGAAGGGAAAGTCACTTTTGCCATTTTAAAATTTTTTTGGAGGATTTTATTAATTTGGAAGGTGGTTTAACCCATGTGGTGTTTTCGTCACTTTTTTGGGGTGGCAATATCCGCTCCCCTCACAAATATCCCAATCCACACCAACTTCAAAAAACCGACCCGTACGGTCACAATCCGCATCCTTCTCAGCCGTCCGATCAACATATGAACCCATCTGCCCGTTGAATAAAATATGGCAATTAATGACGGAATATTCAGCCCTAATATCCAGATTCTTCGTCTATAAATCGCCACCTTAAACCCAAAAAAGAAACCCGAACCCATTTTCCAAAAAATTAAAAAAAAAAACCCAAATGAGCGAGGAATTGAGACGTCACTACGAAATCGGACCCGAGATCGGACGCGGCCGCTTCGGCGTCGTCCGCCGGTGCTTCTCCGCCGTCGACGGCGAGCCCTTCGCCGTCAAGTCCGTCGACAAGTCCGCCCTCACCGACGCCATCGACCTCGACTGCGTCCAGCGCGAGGCCAAGCTCACCCAGATCGCCGCCGCAGGAAACCCCAGCGTCGTCGGCATCCACGCCGTCTACGAGGACGAGGACGCGATCCACCTCGTCCTCGACCTCTGCACCGGCCCCGACCTCTTCGAACGCATCTCCGCCTCCGCCCCGCTGCCGGAGCCAGATGCGGCGATGATCCTGGCGCAGCTGATGGAGGCGATCGCGATCTGCCACCGGCGGGGGATCGCGCACCGGGACATCAAACCTGATAACGTCCTGTTCGACGATCAGTATCGGTTGAAGCTGGTGGACTTCGGATCGGCCGAGGTTTTTGGGGACGGGAGGGGGATGAGGGGCATTGTGGGAACTCCATACTACGTGGCGCCGGAGGTGGTGGCCGGGGACGAGTACAACGAGAAGGTGGACGTTTGGAGCGCGGGGGTGACCTTGTACGTGATGCTAGCAGGGATCGTGCCGTTCTACGGCGAGACGGCGGTGGAGATCTTCGAGAAGGTTCTCAGGGGGAATCTTAGGTTTCCGGTTGGGCTGTTCAGGGATGTGTCGCCGGCGGCCAAGGATCTCTTGAGGAGGATGCTCACTAGGGACGCCGATCGGCGGTTATCGGCCGAGCAAGTCCTGAGTAAGTTTCTTAATTCTCAGAAACTGAACTTGAGAACTTTTTTTTTCTGTTTTTTTTGTTGTATTTTGTTGTTATTTCTAGCCAAAATTTGTGATTTGCTCTGGGTTCTAATTTTTTTTTTTGTTGTTATCTTTTGTGGGTTTTTTTAGCTTTAATTAACGATAAAGTTTTCTGACGTTTTGTGAAATCTAAATTATATAGAATCTGAAGAATTCTTTTTCCTTAAAATCAATCAGTGAGTACGGTTAATTATTTTTCTTCTTCTGATAATTAATGAAAAATTGACGATTTTCAGGGCACCCGTGGATTGCAGGCGGAGGAGGAGGAGCGGGATTGGCTGCATATCTAACCTAAGAAGAACTGCTACTGTATTTTTGTTTCTGGGTATAAATACGGGGGTACTGTATCTGTGAATATTGGAAGTTTCAAGAGTTTTTTTTTTCTTTTCCCGTATCAAGCAGATTCTGCGGTGAATCTCTGGGATCTGTTTGTGTTAGCAGTGAGTGAGAGACTTAGCCCGGAATTTTGGGTTTTTGTAAAGTTTTCCTTTTTGACCTTCCTGCTAAATATGAGAAAATGACAGTGAGTTTTTGTAAAATCCAAATAAATAAATATATGATATCTCTCCATGGACGCGCCTTTTATTCTTACATTTTCTTTTTCATTAGAAAGAAAAAAAGAAGGTATAGTAGAAGAAGATTCTCTCTCATGGCCTCATCATGGACACGACTTTTCTTCTTCTTTTTTCTTTCAGCAGAAGAAGATTCTCTCTCATGGCCTCATCATTGTCGAAATTTCATATGGATACCTGAAATATGTTTTCATATCCACTCTTCAAATCTTTTAAGTTAAGATAAAAAAACATCTTTGTTACTTATGCAGTTTATATGTGAATAGAATCTTGAAATATTCTCTTTTAGATTATATGACCAAATTACCCTCATCTTGTTTCCTCTTTGGTAGCTCTACTTTCCCTACCTTCACATCTTTGGTCCCATCTCCCCTTCCTTCTCCTCCCTCCCTTACCTCACCAAGCTCAGCGTCTGGTTTCATCCCCTCTTCGATCTCCCACTCCCTCCGCCTCCTCGCCCTCAAGCTCAGCCTCCTCCTCCTCCTCCTCCTTGAAGAGCTATCTCCCGCCTCTTCCCCGTCACTGCCCTCTCCTCCATCAAGCTCGAACACGCCTAGCTCGCCTTTTCCCCTGCCCTTGAACTCATTTACAGTCATTAACCTTGTAACAGTCCTAGAATTGATTGCCTTAATCCTTCGTAAATTCTCAATTTAGGAGAAGAAATTATCTTTCTTATCATATAAAAATTCAAAATTTCGGCAGCATCTCTTCTGTATATATTCACTTGCCCAAATACAAAATATATCAGTATAAGCCTACGCGGCTTATCTCAATCCAAATGCGTTATATATCAAACTCAACATCACCCACGCAGTCATAATAATATTTCAGCTTAACATCGTATACTTATGTGGATACACAATCCAACTATATTAACTTATTACTCTAATCATAAATAATCATTATTGAGAAATAACTCATCAAGTCCCTTACTACAAATTGAGGTCAAGTACTCTACTAACTACAACTGGTAAGGTGTCATTCCCAACATACATATAGAATATCCATCAATTCTAAAAACAATAATTACAACACCGATACATGTAAAAGGTTTATGGAATAAACTGCAATCTACACTCAAAATCATGAACCTTTATAATATATTCATGCTCCAATCCACGCTTATGTCTCCACGCAACCTGAAAAGCATGAAATTAGGAGGGGTGAGATCGACAGCTCAGTGAGTAGAGTCAAAAGAAAGTTCAAGGAATAGTAAGTACAATAAATAAGAAGCTTATTAAGTAATAAGAGCAACCTGGGTGAATAAAAGAAACAGAAAATCAATATAACTCATGACATAACCAACATGACAATAGTCTCTGAAATCTTCAGAATAGTCTGACTCTTTTGGTCATTGATTCTCTTTATCTTTTTTACGTTTCTATTCCACATATTATATGATCTGTTTTGCTCAGTAATATATTATTACTTTATCGTCAAGTTATTCTTATGTACTCACAGTACACATACGTATCTCATCTATCACACACAATGGTACACCCATCATAACACTATAATCACCTTCAAGGATGATATAATTGAATTCCATGTCAAATACTATGGGATTATATTATTTTTAAACATGATGATTTGACAATCATGTCTTTCTTTATCATTCTTATATTGTTTCCTTACACATCAAGAAACATACATATAATCATGCAATGCACGAGAACATTACATATCAATCACGATATTCTCCAATTTATAAACGCATGTTCACACACGAAGAAACACACAACGGCTAAACATATCTACAATCTTGATTATTACCTATCATACCAGTTCAGATATCATTCATCATGCACGATGATACACAGATCACTCATTCAATTTCAACAATCATACACCATCTGGGCAGACCACCCGGGTCCGTCAAGGATGGATGAATGTATAATATTCGGGTACTCCCCTATCCGCCCTAACTATATTCAGCCACATCCCCTGTCCGTCACAAATTTATATAGTTTATATTCCGTCACATACTCCGCCATATACTCCGCCATAACTCCGCCATATTACAACATATCATTACATAATTCAAGTACACACTTATCATCAGGCATATAAATCAATAAGCAATCATCAACACATTATTATATCTGGTTATATGATGTAACACAAATGTATACGTACAAGTACCATACGGACACCCACATCCACAGTAATTTGGTAAATAATCACAATCAATATTTATCGGTTATTATTATTGGTCCATTAATTATATCCAAGACCATGCTCATTTCTATTTATTGTTCATACTCGATTAAATTAGAGTTCTAGTTCACTCACCCAATCCTTAAGATGCTAGACTTGAACAAATACTAATACTTGACAATCTCACATAAGCCAAAATGCAAAAAAGAATCAAATTTAATTAATTAAAGTTCACCAATTTGGATATATAAGACACCTGGTCATTCAGAGATATGAAATGTTAATTGTATCAATGAACTAGACACAATAAGATGTCAATAAGTTAGAATATATGATTCTCATTTACTTAGTATCTGGTCTGTATTTCATTATGGAACTCTAATATTTAGATATTTCAATGATGTAATGTTCAAAAGACACATCAATTTATTTATTTGTTTGAGATTATCAGTTCTCTAGACTTCAATAGTTCCATGTCCAATTTATTTACTATAAGATTCAATTAAGTTTGGAGTACTTGTTTACTCAATTTACAATTTATCAGTATAATTCTAGAGTGTAATCTAATTTTTTTTACTTCTGGGTACATCTGTTATTAAGTCTGAATTATTAATCACATAGTCATACAAACTGTATTATCTGGAGTATCTACTTAATGAAATTTCAATATTCAAGTATCTTATTGCATTAATCACTGATCGACTATAAACTCTATTTATTATTCTTATTCCGGTATTGAATTTTAATTCCCACAATTATGGTTCACAAGTTCTCAGTTCCTTATAAACCAGTTCTATAACTACGAATTATCAAAATAATTGATGACTTAACGAGATGCCACTAGCATCATCTCAAATTTCTTCTGCTCTTGATATGGATCCATCGGCCAAAGTTTTCCTGAAATATCAAAGTAAGGAGCATATCTTGTAATAGCTGATTATATAAACTCGTCAAGAAGTTTAAATTACTGAAGG
Source organism: Agave tequilana (assembly GCA_038442645.1). Lineage (NCBI taxonomy): Eukaryota > Viridiplantae > Streptophyta > Magnoliopsida > Asparagales > Asparagaceae > Agave > Agave tequilana. The sequence goes on along the minus strand of JAVJIF010006855.1, from coordinate 75,187 downwards.
TCTAAAACCATGATGCAAAAACAATTAGTTGTCCTTTTCCAAAAAATGACATTGCTCTTATCAGATCAAAAATTAGATGGACTACAAGTCAATCTTGATCTCGATACCATGGATATAAATCTATAAAATCTGTACTCCACTTTGACCGAGGGGTTAGAGAAATGGTTGACTATAGAGGAAGGTGAGTTCATTTAGAGGAGTTAAAAAATATAACATTGTATATCCGAAGAAATGCTGGTGATAAACATATACACGAATATTTCAAGTTTAGTGGACTAGAAAAAATAACAATGAAATTTATCTCCTTCTTTCAGTACATGGACAACTCCGCAAGTTGAGAACTACTAAGAAGGTATCGTCAAGAAATACAAGATTCAAACATCAAAACTATGTATCACGTTGAACCAACTCCAATCACCCGATTTCTAAATGCTTTGATGATGCTAGCTAGCCCAAGGAAAGTACAACTGAAAATTTATTATCAAATCTGAAACAATTTTTTTTTGACCTAATATAAACTCTAAGGTACAAGTTACAATAAGGCAAAATTTTCTTTCATTTCACTGAACTCATCTGAGCTCAAACAGAAATCAAGGTTGATACTGCCTGCAAGGGAAAAAGTAAGATATATAAGATGTTTAATTATAGTGGAGGTTCGACTTATTCTCCTATTTCATTCATAAATGATGGTCCTTACCAATCAATTCCCCTTTTTTTTATAGTTTCTTTAGCGTCCAATTCCTATAATTGACTGCAAATGATAATAACCACGTATCTTGATGGATGCCTATTCGACTAAACTATTTCTATACATAAAACTAAGTTCAGATACATTAGACTATTTCAAGATCAGACTCATACAAGATGTATCATATTGATTACAAAACATGAAGATCATAACAAAAGAATCCATCATATGCTATTCTTCACACCAATAGCTCATACATTAATTCGGTTCTTCAAATGATCAATTTCATAAAAAAATATCAAACACTCACTCTAGATTAATGACTCCATTTTAATTATATCCGAGAATCATAGCAATACGAATCCAAGTCATGTTCTATTCATTGATACTTTCCTTGAATAGACATATACATGATATGGTTTAATCATTTAATTAATTCTATAATTTGCCATTAAAATTAGCTAATTCCTTCAATTAATTATCAAAATTAACTACAACCATTAGCTATACACAAATTTAATTGCTTCCTCACACAAGAAATTTCTCAATGTATATATTAGCCTCATATCCCTGTTTAGAATGAATTTAACTCAAATTAATCTCTCTACTATGACAATAATTCATAAAAGTTAGTAACTTGACACGACACTCCAATTTCAACATATCAAATTAATTCAGAATGAACATGAACACTCATGACCTCTTAATGAACTTCAAACCATAAAATTTTCTTTTCAATTATTAGAAACCCATCACATTCAAAAATCATAAAATTCAATCTTATGGGTTATACGCTGATCGCCTCTGAAGTAAGGTAAGCCTCACCAACAATCCAAGGTAAGTAATTGGCAAAAGAAGTAAGTAAATTTATATTTTTTCCCTTTTATTTCTTAGTTTAAAATACATCTTCAAATCAACACTTTCTTTGATTTTTTCTTTCAGACTTAGTTCTCTTTTAATACAAATGCCATCTTCGTCTATCTTCTCCTCTTCTAATCTTAACATTTTTTCTTTTCTTTTCTAAAAAATAAGAAGAAATATTTTAATCGATCTAGTAACTTAAAAAGACTTACTAAAAGTTTTATCGCAATCCCTCTTTGTAGATTACGACTCGCATAGTTACTTTTTATAGCGGTAGCATTGAGCAACCTAACATTCTCTATTCTTAATTCTAAACTTTACATTTACTGTGCAAGTTCAACCTCAATTATTATCTGACTCTTTATCTGAAGAATATCTATTATAAGCATATATATCATATTTAATGTTTAATATAATTAATTATGATCCAATCTATCACTATATAAGATTGGAGCTATGGAGGCAAACTCTAAAATCTCAAGGTTTTAGATTCAGTAGGGCCAAAACAGAGTATATGGAGTACAAATTCAGTAAATAGGGAATCCGAGATTATAGTGTTGTGACACTAGATGGATAAGGAATACCGATGAGCTGTCATTTTAAGTATTTAAGTTTTATTATCCAAAAGATGGGGAGATCAATAGTGATGTCAATCATAGAATCCAAGCTGACAGGTTGAAATGGAGGAGTGTAACAGGAGTTTTATGCGACCGTAACATTCCGTTATAGCTGAAGAAAAAGTTTATCGAACTGCTATTCGATCAGCTTCGTTATATGGAACAGAATGTTAGGCTATAAAGAAATATCATGCCCAGAAAATGAGTACAACGAAGATGCGTATGCTTCATTGGCTGTGTGGTAATACGAGGAGAGATAATATGAGAAATAAGGATATTCGTTCTAAGATAAACGTAGCCCTTATAGAAGAGAAGATGAGAGAAAATCGCTTACGATGGTTTGATCATGTGCGATATAGACTTACAGATGCGCTAGTCTGGTAAGTAGAGCATATCAAATTAGGGCAAGTTAAAAGAGTACAGGGGAGACTAAAGAAAACATGAATGGAGGTGATACGAAAAGATATAAAAGCTAAAGGTCTTAATGAAGGCATATTGATCGATAGGAATGAGTGGAGAAAGTTGATCCATGTGCCCGATCCGGCATAATTCTCTTTCGGTTCATGTAGCCTACCCCAAGTACTTGGGACAAATGGCTTAGTTGCTGTTGTTATCAATTTATCACTATACAAGAAGTTTTGTATTGCTAATCATGATTAGCCCATTACTATGTATCAACGATTCTCATTAATTCAAATAAAATATTTATTAATCAAATTTCAGTGTCTGATCAATCAGTCCATTACTGTTCGTATTAAATTCACAATTTTCACACGCATACATGGTATTCAACTTATACATTTATGTACACGCATCAATTCAACATCCATACACATACATAGTATTCATAAATCAATTAATACAAGGTATTCATATATATATTTATATATAGTAGGCATTCATCAATCGAAACATCCATAAACATCCATATTTATACATCCATATGGGTATAATAACCATTTCTACACACATATATCTCAACAATCACTATTATTAGTAATAATATTAACTAGTAACTGTTTGATCGAGATTTTACCTGCACACAAAAATAAAGATGTTAGATTTAGAAGTAATTGTGCAAGGTTCTCAATTCTAATCCGCGGTAGCAGTGGATATGCGGGTCGTGATCCTCTGGGAGGGACTAGCGATGGAAGCGTTTGTAAGTTATCTCTAAAAATTTCTCCTTTTTTTAGTTAATTAAAAGGAAAATAAGAAAATATTAATTAAAGTTAGTTTAGAAAGAAAGCGGTATTTTACAATGAGTCGAAAAAGAAAGAATTGGGAGAAGTGTTGTGATTTAATCTTACAAGAATAAAAGAAAAGAAAAGAAAAGGAAGAAACACTAACCTCAGTTTGGTTGAAGAAAAATATGAAATCTTAACACTTTCTACCTTGCTTTGGAGGCATGAACGCATAAACCATAGGATCAATCTCAGTCCCCTGTTCGCATTATATCATCAAGCCTTGGCAAGTATGAATTGATACGTACCTTGAGGAGGAGAACATCTCCATGAAGTATCGTTGGCACTCGCTAAGACTTGTTATACTTGTGCTTCAGAAATCACTTGCATACTCATCACAAACCAACAGAGGTAAAAATAGAAAAAGAGAAGAAAACAAAAAGAAAAGTAAAAGTAATTAATAAAAGAAAAATATTACCTTTATTGCTTGAAACAAACGAAGAGAAGAGAAGCATACATCGGTGTCACTCTCAACATAGCTATCTCCCTCACTTAAAAGAAATAAAAATTACAAAAGAAAAACCTAACTACAAACTAGAAAAAAACCTAAAAACCCTAGATTTGGCCCTCTGGCTCTGCCTCTGGACGCCCCTTCTCTTCTGCTCTGCAGGGGTATTTATAGGAGATATAGGAAGTAGAGTCCCAGTACAACTCCTCAACGAAAACGCATCGCCAACCGCCTCAGGATTGCCGCGGAAACGGGAAATTTGCCGCGGAAACGCGGCACTTTTGTAGCCAAATGCCACGCGCTTTCTCGCGTGGCATACTCTGGTCCATCCATCTGGGTTTATCCTTCTGGAAATTGTATCCTGACTCTTCATCTTGAGATTTCGGGATAACTTGGGAAGCAAGTTACCCTACATCTCAAATCTTCCCATATCTTTTAAACGAATTTCATCTCTTGCACTCTTTTTATCCTCATCTTGCAAGCATTTAGGATTTAGTAGAAGTCCATCCCTTTACTCTTCTTTTAATATTTGCAATTCTTGCAATTGGTAATTGCAACTTTGACATTTGATAATTGTAATTTTTCACTTGGGCTTGGACATGGGCTTTTGGGCTTCTTTTAAGGCTTTATTCTTTTATTTTTATTTACTCAAGGCCTGCACACAATAAATAATAAAATATTAGTAAATGTGCAGAATTATATGAATAAATATGAAAATGTGATGGTAAATGTCATGATAAAAATGCACTTTTCACTACCAATCACACCCCCACACTTATCTTTTTGCTCGTCCTCGAGTAAAAATCAAAAAGAAAAGAAAAACTAATCTAACCTAACTCACTTTCGTAGGAATCACGGTTGCACTTAGCATGTGTAACAAGCCATTAAACCCCTAGGTTACCCTAGAGGACGAGTGTTGTCTCGTGAGGGTTTTCAGCGGATTACACCCACAAAATCCATAAAAAGGAAAATATTTGAAATATATTTGAAGAGACTAAGTAGTCTATAAGTTTTAGGATTATCATTTTTATTCATTCTTAAACTTAGTCTTTATAAAGTAAATTGTTTTCATTTTTAAGTAAGGATCAAAATTGAATTTTGTGTATAGTCTTTTTCGTTACCAAAAATCATATGCATCCTTATGAATTTTTACTAGGAATTCCTTAACTTGGACTTTCATGCCTCTTTATTTGTTTAAATTTTTTTTAATATGTATAACGCATCTAATTTTCTTTCGTATAAGCATCAAGGCTTCTTGAGGCCCTCATACCTAACTAATTGACTATTAGATGTGTTAGTACATATGTAATATTTCTTAGTTTTCTTAGGCTTTCTAATCCACCCATGTAGCGAACTTAAAGTCAGTGGCTCCCAAACCAGTCGGCTTTAGGGCACCAAGTGAGAAAACACCCCGCGGACTCAAATTCGAGTGAACTAGGCCCCAAAACTAAGGACTTTATTTTATTTACTCACCTTTAGGCATGAATACTTATGCTTCTTGAGGCACATTGTAACGCCCCGATCCCATGGATACGGAGACGTTATGGCGACGTACATACGCGAGGTGAAAACACGCTCACGCGTACGTTAAGCCTCAATACAGTACATACCCTCCATATAGACATGAGGTCCAACATAAAAGCAGTACAAGAATACCTGCAGAAAGAGGTTAGCGATCATAACAGATATGAAAAATGGGAACAAATAAGATAACATAAATAAATGACCAAGATACCTAGAAATAGGCCCGATAAGGAATCTCCTATGTGACTCCACGGCACTATCTGATAATACGATAACTCCGATCTCCAATCTGGGCACGCAAACCCAGGGTCGTCAGAAAGCGACCTAGTGAGTGGTAAAATGAAGGAGGCAGTAATATATACAATAGTACTACAACCATGATACTAATATATAGTACAAGGTGTGATAATAGTGATACCATCTAATACGCATATACGAAACAGTACACATATATATAAACATGTTTTAGTGTAATACCATCTCTACCTGGCCGGGTATCATCAGGTCATATCTATAGTCGTGTCCAGTTTATATAATAACTAATGTTGTCTAGTGGTGACGTCATAGACATGAACAGGATAGTGGTGACGTGATAGAGGTGAACATGCAGATGAGCATATGTCTGCAACAATAAAATATATGCAATGCAGAACATGCATAGTATGCCACTACATACAGTGTAACATATACCAGGTAATGTAACAAAGTATACATGTGCATGAGTAGTAGGGCACTAAAGAAAGTGTAACAGGAAACAGGAACAATAGCAAGGTATACATGTCACATGATAGCAGATAAATGATCAGGAACAGTAACAAGTACAACTAAACATGTAGCAGGCAGGTCATGTCATTTATACAATAGTAGCGATCAGTATCACCTAGTATTTTAATCAATCTCTACCAGTGTCCCATACCACTGGCAGTTCATACTGGAGCCCGCACTCCAGTCGAACCCATCCGGACATGGCCTACGGGTACCATTATCCAAACGAGAGAGTGATCAAATAATAAGTGTTCCTGACGTCCACTATTGTGTATATCGTTTTATTATGTTAATTGGAAACTCATGGTCGAGGAGTTCTTATCGGGTGGATGTATCCCGTGCATACCCGGGATCACGGCCTTAAACAATCCCCTGGCTGCTAAGACCAGGGCCCTCCTCTAAGAGGGGAGCATGAATCAAGTAACAAGAGCTCATGGAGCAATTGGTAGGTAGCACTACCGTCCCCTGCAGTGAGAAAACAATATGGATCCAGTACATCACCCGATAAGATCTAATCAACCGTCAAGTCTCCCCCATACCCGAGTTAACTTTAGGATCTGATATGTCAAGTATACCATGTAACAAGAATAACTACAGGACATGATATGGGTAACATGATAACAGGACTTGAGTTCTGTTGATAGCATAGAACAATATAACGGGAATCGGGAACAATATGACGGGATCAATATAACGGGAACAATATAACAGGAACAATATAATGGGAAACATGAACAATAGATGTGGAAGTCCACATATAGCATATCAACAGCTCTCATGTCCAGTATCGGGAATATCCATATCATTGTAACAGGAATCAATCATATAACATGAATACGGGAACATGGAATAATAATACCTGTAATATGAACGGGGAATCATATGACAAGAATAGAGAAATCATACATGCATTGGTAACAGGGCTATGGAAACATGACATACATGTGTAACAGTGATATGTAGACATGACATAATATGAAATGCAGTAGTCCGTGCATTGGTCTATCTGTGTACTAGTGGAAGATATATGTGTAGCAAGAATCCGTGTCATATCTATATGTGATAGTGGTAATAATAGTGGTCAGTGTATCATACCATATCCAGTGAACTACGATATCCGTGTAAGGAGGATATCAGTGCATCTACTAATGGTGTCTAGCAGTCATGTCTAGTGACAGTGTAGTGTCGTCAAGTATCGTGAATCAGTATACATATGACGATAGTTATCTAACTGTGAGCTACTACATGAAGTGATCGTATCCACTAATATGGTGACCTAGTGGTCCGTGGGTCAGTGGCGGTACAGTCATGATATCTGTGACCGAGTCGTCTAGGTCTGTATGTCTTGTTACTATGATTACCTCATATTAAATCGGGAAATACCTAACAATCTTCTAGGTGATTCCTAATTCAATGACCGTCCAATCATGACCAGTGAATAATGAATAATTACCGTCTTTTATCCATAATTACAATATATCAAGCAATGTCACTAAATATGGTAAAATATAATTTATAAAATAAAAACACTCACAAACTAGCCATAATACTGTAGTTCTCTTCCCAACGATCGCAACGGATCCAGAATCGCCCGAATCGGAGTCCGGATGCTCTCGATATCGCCCGAATACCCAAAACCAAGAGAAAAGGTTAGTTACGTAAGAACAGAAATTATTCAGGGGGCTATTTGTAATTTTACAGGGGCCTAAAAGTAATTTAAAATATTACAGGGGTTAAAATGAAATTGTACCTTTAACGGGTCGGGTTTGGGTGTAAACGGGTCGGGTTTGGGTTTGAACCCGTACCCAAACCCATTATTGGGTTTCACCCAATTGGGCAACAGCAGCAGCAGCCATGCGGCTGCTGCTGCCGCCCGAGTGCGGTCGCAGCCTGGGCACGGCCGCCGCCCGCGCGCCCCGCCGGGCTGCGCGTGCCCGCCGGCGCGGCCGCTCGCCGGCGCCGCTGCCCCGCCGGCACCGGCGTTGCTCCGGCGCCCCAGGCTGGGACTCCGCCGCGAGAGGGGAGGAGAGAAGAGAGGGCGGGGCCGGTGCCCCCACCTCCGGCGCCGTCGGCCCGGCCTGCCGGTGGCCGGCGTGCCACCGGCCACTTCCGACAGAAGATTCGCAGAGAGAGAGTGAGAAAGTAGAGAGAAAGAGAGGGAGGAGAGAGAGAGAATTGAGAGGGAGGAAGAGAGAGAGGTTTTTGGGAGAGTGAGATAGAGAATAGAGGAGAGAGAGGAGGGATGGGTTTTAAAAGAAAGAGAGAGAAAAAGAGAGGCGATGGAGGGGAACTCTCTGGACGAAACCAGAGAAGAGAAGAAGGAGAAGGAAAAGAAAAGAAAAAGAAAAAGAAAAAGGAGTTAAATAATTAAATATTATTATTTAATACAGCCCAAAATGCGACCAGTTCTGAACGGTGCCCAAAAATTACAGAAAATAGAGGATAATATACTGAGATGTAAGATGAAGACGGTTTGTAGAAATTCCATCCGATTTACAAATGAAAAATCCCGGAAGCTGTCGCCGATATGGGCGACACCGGTTTGGCCCGATTTTTGATAAATTTAGAAAAATCCCCAAAAATACCTGAACGTAGAGAACACGAATCTAAGGCACACAGCGAAAGCGGATTCTCCAAATTCTACTCCATTTGCGAAATAAAAATAGGAATGCCGGTAATCGGTATCCGTCGACACCGACTACGGAGATTTTCCAAAATAATCCAGAAAAATTTCAAAAAATCTTGAAAAATCTAAAATATTAAAAAATGATTTTTGAAACTGAAATCAACTCAATCGGACTACCACGGAGGTCAAATCAATTTTGTACACCGTATCGCGTACCGATACGGTTATACGTACACAGAGGATCAGGGGTTACACACATGCATCCAGCTTAATTAGTGATATTTTTTTTTATATGAGGCACAAAGGTCTTCATCTTAGAATCCTAAATATGTATTAGGTATGCAAATTTCATTAAGGTAAAAATCAAGACTAATTAATTATTCAATTTCTCCTCCTATACCTAAAATTTAAACAATTTATTTATTTTGACCAAGTTTTCAGAAATCCTAATCATGATTTTCCTAATTCTTAAGATTAACTTAGATTTCTTTCAAAAGATAAGTCAAAATATTGTCCTTTTTATAAGTTTTTTTTTCAGATTTTTTTTTAGCAGATTTTTGTTGGTTTCTACCTATGTTAGTATGTTAGTAAAGCCCACCCCCACACTTATCTCATGCATTGTCCTCAATGTGTGAATGAATGCATATATGCATGAAAAAGAACAAGGGAAGGCAGAAGTTACCTTAAGGTGGTGGTTCCGGTGGTGGTCTAATTGGTCCACGAAATGCGGCCCAATCTACTTTTTGTGGAATTCGGGGGAACCCACTAGAAATCTTTTTTGTATAACCCACTAAAATGATGTCTGTATTAACATTTTTTAAAAATTTCACCCCATCAAATTTTCATAATTCATAATTATTTTCAGAGTCAATTGTGTCAACCGCCTTGTCCCAAAATGGAGTGTGAAAAGATGGAATGCTTGACTTGGACATGGGAAGTACGGGAACGAATACCGACTCAGGAAAGAAACTTAAATCAAGTAATGGTTCAGGAGTCGGGCTAGGTTCAGGAAGTGGGTCCAAATCAATAAGTTGAAACTCAAGTCCACAATAATCCTCCCACAATGGAATGTGACTCAATATTGGTGATTCAAGTTCAGGAATGATAGGTGTGGGAATCAAGACTGACTCTAAAAGATTACGTAAGTCGGGTAACAAAACAGGAGTCAATAATGATTCGGGAATTTGAACTTGATCACAGATTTGAGAATCTAGGTCACATACTCATTGGGTTCAATTTCATAAAAATGAGAACTTGCCAATTTATTCATGGGACTTTCAAAAATTGCAAAATTGGTCAAGTTCAATATGATCATCAAAAATGGGTGATTCAATTTCATGATGAATTGGAACAGGATCCAATGTTGACTCGAAAAAAGTGAAATCAGGTGGAGACACCGGAGTCATTATTGAATCAGGAAGCAAAATTGAATCATCAAGTTGGGGTTCATGATCATATTCATGCTCAAGATCTATTTCAGGAAAGGAAAAACTTGTCAAGTTATCAAAATTTGAAGTTTTGGCAAGTTCACATGATGGCACTGAATTAGAATCTTGTTGTCCAAAGCAACTTGGTTCGTCGGCTCTAAGAGAATGGTCAGCGATATTAGAATTGGCCGGACGGTGAGAACGCAAAGATTAAACCATCATATCTATATCATGATCACGGGTTAATCTAGCCTGAGTCATGGCAGCAAGCATCCTTTCATAGTTGATAGGTGTATCATGTTGTGATTGGACTTGAAAGGATGAAGTGTAATCGTGATGAAGTTGTGAGTCGGTGGACTCACGCATAATCATGTCTGCGATTGAAGGTAATTGTTGCTTGGACTCATGCATACTTATCATTTCCCCAATAGATGGTATTCTATTCTGAATGGGTGGATCAGAGTATGACTCTTGGGAATATTGTGGACAAGGTGGAGACGAAGGACAAGTCGGTTGAAAATTGGACTCGGGGGAATCGAAACCCCATGAACTCTGTGAAGAGTTGAAAGTATGAAAATTATGGTCATAAGATGGGGGTATGGGTTATATTCATTCGGATAAGACCATTCCGGCACACTAGATTGGTCAAAATTATGATATGCCGGGTTGGTAATATCCGAAAAAGAGTTAGGTGTGTAATATGGATTAAAGTTGAAAAAATTATTATTATATGCCATATCACACCAACACAAACAAATAAAAAAAACAAACAAACAAACAAAAAAGAAAAAATTCTAACCTAAGTTAGGGTAGACCTATGACCTAGACGACTCCTAACTGGTTAGACTGTCCACGGGAGGTAGGGTGTAGACTTTGACCACAAGTTAATCAGCCAGGTCAGGGCAAGAGTGGTGGGAGGTTTTCCGTCAAAGACGTTCCTTAATTAAATAACCACCAATCTTCGGGCTTTCGGCCCTCAATCCCCTTCCTAGACACTGATTTGGCAAGAGTCAAATTTCAGCACTGTTTCCCCTTAGGATAATCTCCTAATTGAGTCCGAGATGTCCCTAGGGCCAACGTCTACTAATTTTAAGTTAAGCTTGGGTTAGTGAGTGCTTGGATATGATTTTTGGGCTAAGGAAGGGTGATGAAATCCCCACCTTATCTTGTTAATGGGTTATGCCCTTAAGATATTTTTGTGCAAGTGTACAAGATATGTAAATAAGATTCACTCAAAGCATGAAAATCAATCAAGAGATGAGTCCTATTCTACATGCAATGCGAACGTACCTTGCTCCAGCACTCTTCAACAGTAAAATAAAGTAATTGAAAAGACACGTTCCTAATATGCAAACGTCTAATCAATTTTTATCATTAACAACAAATATTTTACTGTTGAATTAATTAGCAGTAAGCAGGGTTATCACAGAACAAATTTTAACAGAGAAGAAAGCAGATATTACAATTTTCAGCAACCTGCAGAAAAATTGATCAGTAGTTCACTGCTACTGCCGCGGAACCACGGCTATTGCCGCGTTTGCGCAGCAAAGTAACAGGCTCTGCTGCTCTGCCTTCGAGGGCAGAGCCACAGAGTTGCTATATGTCCACTTCTGCTGCTGTTTTTCTGTTCTCCAAACCTGCAAACAGAAAAGAATAAAAGAATTAGTTAATAATTTTTTTATTTTAGAGAAAAACTTACCGTCCCTCCCGGCAACGGCGCCAATTGTTTGATCGAGATTTTACCTGCACAAAAATAAAGATGTTAGATTTAGAAGTAATTATGCAAGGTTCTCAATTCTAATCTACGGTAGCAGTGGTTATGCGGGTCGTGATCCTCTGGGAGGGACTAGCGATGGAAGCGTTTGTAAGTTATCTCTAAAAATTTCTCCTTTTTTTAGTTAATTAAAAGGAAAATAAGAAAATATTAATTAAAGTTAGTTTAGAAAGAAAGCGGTATTTTATAATGAGTCGGAAAAGAAAGAATTGGGAGAAGTGTTGTGATTTAATCTTACAAGAATAAAAGAAAAGAAAAGAAAAGGAAGAAACACTAACCTCAGTTTGGTTGAAGAAAAATATGAAATCTTAACACTTTCTACCTTGCTTTGGAGGCATGAACGCATAAACCATAGGATCAATCTCAGTCCCCTGTTCGCATTATACCATCAAGCCTTGGCAAGTATGAATTGATACGTACCTTGAGGAGGAGAACATCTCCATGAAGTATCGTTGGCACTCGCTAAGACTTGTTATACTTGTGCTTCAGAAATCACTTGCATACTCATCACAAACCAACAGAGGTAAAAATAGAAAAAGAGAAGAAAACAAAAAGAAAAGTAAAAGCAATTAACAAAAGAAAAATATTACCTTTATTGCTTAAAACAAACGAAGAGAAGAGAAGCATACATCGGTGTCACTCTCAACATAGCTATCTCCCTCACTTAAAAGAAATAAAAATTACAAAAGAAAAACCTAACTACAAACTAGAAAAAACCTAAAAACCCTAGATTTGGCCCTCTGGCTCTGCCTCTGGACGCCCCTTCTCTGTTACTCTGCAGGGGTATTTATAGGAGATATAGGAAGTAAAGTCCCAGTACAACTCCTCAACGAAAACGCATCGCCAACCGCCACAGGATTGCCGCGGAAACGGGAAATTTGCCGCAGAAACGCGACACTTTTGTAGCCAAATGCCACGCGCTTTCTCGCGTGGCATCCTCTGGTCCGTCCATCTGGGTTTATCCTTCTGGAAATTGTATCCTGACTCTTCATCTTGAGATTTCGGGATAACTTGGGAAGCAAGTTACCCTACATCTCAAATCTTCCCATATCTTTTAAACGAATTTCATCTCTTGCACTCTTTTTATCCTCATCCTGCAAGCATTTAGGATTTAGTAGAAGTCCATCCCTTTACTCTTCTTTTAATATTTGCAATTCTTGCAATTGGTAATTGCAACTTTGACATTTGATAATTGCAATTTTTCACTTGGGCTTGGACATGGGCTTTTGGGCTTCTTTTAAGGCTTTATTCTTTTATTTTTATTTACTCAAGGCCTGCACACAATAAATAATAAAATATTAGTAAATGTGCAGAATTATATGAATAAATATGAAAATGTGATGGTAAATGTCATGATAAAAATGCACTTTTCACTACCAATCAGTAACATACTACAATCTTTACTACCATTGACTTAGTAACTTACCATAATCACCATAATCATTATAAATATGTAACAATCAACATGAGGATTACTTCATAACCAATTTTTTCTTATATGTGTCTTTTGTATATAGCACTCATGACATTGCATATTAAAAATTTTATTCACCTTGGCTCGGTGAATCCACGAGTTCTAATACGACTTACCGACACAGAATCCCCTAAACGCATACACTAATGGTGTATTAACATCTTATTTCAAGCAATTAAATCGCCAAATTCATAACTTTCTCACATAATTACCTTGATAATCATAATTAAAATTAAGAAAGACTCTACTTACCTTGATCTGGCGATTCCTCTGGTATTCAATACCGCTCATTAAAACAATGAAATTTCCCTTAATCGGTGGTTAGTTACTGATAATATCCCCTCGATACATGAGAATTGATTTCCATTCTCACATCCACATAACCGTAATGTCTTGTGACAGTCACGGTTACGTAGCTCTAGTCTCCAAGATTTCAATGGCTCACGCGAATCAGACTCTGGATGGTTGAGATATCGTCAAAATAGCGCATGACAACGCGTCAGCCTAGGCACGCGCCCATGCCCGGCCTCCGACCACTGCCGACCAGCCCTCTGGCCATCCGCAACAAGAAAGAAAAAAGAGTTAGAGAGAAATCTACAGAGAGTACTAGAAAGAGAATAAGGGAATGAGAATGAGTATTTATCTCCTCATTTCTCCCATTAATATACTCTCTCTCTCTCACATTCACATCAAGTGCCACATGGCACTTGATCCCATTCTCTTCCTCATCTCAAACCCCTCATTCCTCGTTATTCACTCCCTCAACTACACCTTAACCTTTTCTCCTCTCTCTAATCCTTCATTAACTTGACTCTAATGAGTGTAATTACAATTACATGCATATATGAGTGTATTTCAAGATATACTTCTAAATAAAATACATAAATTCATCAATACTCTCATGTTGAAACGTAGCGGACCCCACAACTTGAAATTAATAAACTCCCCTCTTAGAAAAGAAATCAATTTATCAATAAATAATTTCAAGAGAATTCTCAGTAATATACTGATTACCGATCCTCATTATCGATATTAATTCAAAATTTAAAAGTTTAAGAAATAAATCGTGATTTAATTAATTCAACTGTTACAGATACACACTATATCAGTGTACAATTACGTATAGATATCAATATTACTCATACCAATTGACTACACACACACACACATACACACACACACACACAAATATATATATATATATATAATTCTATCTCATTTCAGATTTCTCCAAATGAATTTTCAGAATTCATTCCGCACAAAATAATTAATTTAATTATTATATCAATTTCTGAAAAATCTCATTAACTAATATTAATATATTAATCTAGGAATTAATAAACTGAGGGTCACTCAAGAACTATTTACTTCTGAATTGGTCCTTCAAACAAGGTACAAGTGCCCAAATGACCTCTAGAATAGACTGCATTGGCACCTGTGCATGCAGAAATCAAAATCAGAATAGAAAAAACCATCTGCAGTGAGAGTTAATAACCCCCCTCTAGCTGTACTTGTAGCAGATCTTCTTCTTGGCTGCGAAGGAGAGAGAGAGTTGATAACTGTATCTCTTACTTGAATTTTGGCAACTCTCTATCTAATAGTAAGCTACTGATAACTCCTATGACTCCTCTAATGAGATAGCCATGAGAGAGAGCCAGGTCATGTAGTCTGCTGATCACTGATCTGGCTATCATTTCTCATTGAAATGTGAATTGTTTTTTGATGATGAGACAATGATTTTATTACTAGGAGTATTGAAATGGAGTCATTACAGCTCTCACTTGAAGTCTTCCATTGACATCATACATGTGGCTGTGGGCCCCACTAGAAAATAAATAAGTTTATAAGTTGCCTTGAGATTAAAGCTTCAAAATTCAAACAGTTGTGTTTCCCCATCACAATAATGATGCACATAGGGTTAAGGTAATAATATTTTTATTTGTTATATTAATATATTAGTTTGGGATGTAACTGTTCTTGTCATCTTTTTGAATAACAAGCTTCTCTCTGATTTGATATGAAGACTTTCAATAAATCAAGCATCCTATAATGGCAAGATAAGATAGGTGTCTTTGTGTGACCATACCAAAGACCCCCCAAAACACTGGGGGAAGATTCTGCAAAACAGGGGAAACCTAAAAGGAATGGAATTTGCTTTTCTAAATCAGTTTTCTAAAGACCTCTTCTTCTCCCAGAGTTTGGTGTTGGTGGTCCCCACATGGATGGTGTATTCATGGTTTACTTCCATCTTGATCTAAATTAATGCTTCAGCTTTCCAAGATTCCAAGTTTCTAACTGCTTGTGTCTTGTAGTTCATCTTGATCTAAAAAAAAGTCCAATAATTAGTTTTCCTTCTTTGTACGAGCTTCAACTCTACTAAGTATATTTTATTACATGCACTTTAATGAAAAAGAATAGATAAATATTCTCTATCTTTGAATTTATCTTTTTCTTTTTGATAGGGGGAAGCCCATGTTGGGCGTTCCTATGTCTCTCTACCTTTGACTCAGAAAAGGAAAAAAAAAAAAAAAAACAAACGAGATGTCTGATCTAGTGCATTGAGCCAACTACAATAAAACGCCAATTATACTCTGATATGGAACTTCGGGCTCTAATACCTTTTCCTCATCCTCCCTCGGACGGAATGGGTCTCGTACAACATCTAAAGTACAAATGACCATGCGTGTGCTTGAAGGCTTTGCTTTATCCTCATTAAAGCATCACAACACTTTATGGGTGTAATTAGACCGGTGCACCAAAATATCATCTTCAAATGCTCGAGCTCCAGGCCGAGACAAAATCGGGTTTTTCCAATATCCTTCATCTCAAATTCTGACTTCAGGTGTGATGGATGAAAGTTCACCAAGACGGGGGGGGTGGATAGGTGAAGTCTTAATCAAATGCGAAATTATAAAAATTATGGCTAATAAAACTAACACACAAATAAATTTCAAAGAATGAAACTAAATTTTCTTGAAGGACTCTAGAACTTCTCCTCAAGATTCCTCTTTTATAAGGGTTGAGGTGCTTCAATAGCTAGCTTAGATCAATAAAAGTATGAGCACAATATCAAGAATGTATGAATAAGTAATAATAGCAATGCAAGATATAAACAAAAGTAGAGTTGAGTTGAGAGATAACAAACACAAACATAAAGATATGTTTCGAGGTTTGGGACACTTGCTTTACGTCCCCCGCCTTCACCTCATGAAGAATTTTTACTATCTCCATAAAGAATACACACTCTAATCCTCTGCACAATAGGAGGCATAAAGCCACTATACAAAACAAATCACTTCTACACAAATGAGAGGGCACAAAGCCAATACTCCTCTGCACAAGAGGAGAGCACAAAGCAAAGAGGAGGTTACAATCCTTGGTAACCACAAAGATCACAAATAAAAATCTCATAATACAAGATCCTAAAGGATAGATTTTGCAATAATAGGTCAAGCTTGTGAGAAAACAAAGATTTTGGAAATGAGCTCTTTAAAAAACAATTGGGAAAACTTCTTTAAAGATTTAGAAACTAGAAGCTCAAAATTTGTAATCCCAAAAACTTATTTTCTTTAATTTTCAAAACTTTGAAACACTTGAATTAAACACACTTAAAGATATGAATTTGAAGCTCAAAAACTTGTTGAAAATTCTTTTGAAAATAGGCAAGAGGGCACTTGAAAAACTCTTGAAAAATCTTATGAAAAACTCTCCCCAAATCACATATATATAGGCCAAAAATAAACTAGCCATTGGGGTCAAAATCCAGGCCAAACTAGCCTGTCCGCCGATTGGGCGGTCGACCGCCAACGATAAAAATATGATCGTTGGGATTGTCGGTCGACCAAGCGGTCGACCGTTCCCAACACCCAGAGAGCAAAGCTCTCTGGCGGTCGACAGCTCCATCGACCGAAACAAACAAAGAGCACTGAGTCTCACTGCGGTCGAATGACATGCACAACTCTAGGCTCATACACATTCAGTCAACCGGGCGGTCGATCGGGCTCAGCCCAAAAATAATATTTTTGTGTTTTTAAATATATTTTTAAATCCAATTAAATGCTAATAAATCTCAATAAATTTTACAAAAATAAGTTCATGTAAATATATTAAAGTAAAATATATGTTTGATAAAAAATCAACACATATTACAAGCATGTGAACTTGTTTTGGAGATAAAAAATTAAAATCTTAAAAATAAAACGTATTTTTCTAAAAACTAAACTTTAAATGGAAAAATCAAGTTTTTAACAAAACTCAATTTAAACACAAAAATAAGTTATTGAAATTCAATTAAAGTTCAATGTGAAAGTACACCTAGACGGGGTGAATAGGTATAGTGTTAATCTAAGATAAATGATGTGAAATTTAAAACTTAATTGCTAACACACCAAGTGTAACGAAGAGTGAGTCCGAATTCCCGATGAAGGGCTCTCGAACTATTCCTCGAGATTCCTCTAAACTAAGAGTTGAGGTGTTTAATAGCTCTCTTGGTTGAACACAAGTGCGAGCATACAAACAATATTAAGCATGTATATGATATGAGCAATAAAAGTAATGCAAGATATAAGAGAGAAAGTGAGAGAACAAGATCCAAGCGCAAACACACAGATATATTTCGAGATTTGAGCCATTGGTCTACGTCCCTGCCTTCACACAAAAGAATTTCCACTATGTCCATACAGGACCTTCCACAAAGGGACCTCTACCGAGGAATTACAACTCAACACCGGGAGTACACAACTCTCTCAAATACAATCACCTCCACACAAGAGGGAAGGCACAAAGCGAAAGCAAAGAAAAGCTTATAACTTGGTGATGCAATGATCACAAACAACACTTAGTAATCTCAAAGGATCACAAATAAATTTTCTCACAAAAAAATCCTAAAGATAGATTTGAATTGAATAGCTCAAATTTGTGAGAAATCAAAGTGTCTGGAAAAGAAACTTCAAAGAAAATACTTGAGAAAAACTTCTTGATAAATATATAAAATAAAGAACAAAATAAAATTCCAAAGACTTGATTTTCTTTGATTTTTGAAAACTTTAAAAATAAATAAAGATATGAATTTTTGGTACAAAAACTCTTTTGAAAACTTTGCTGAAAACACAAGAGAAGTAGAGAAATTTAGCTCTTGAAAATCTTAATAAAAACAGGCCTCAAAACCCCTTTATATAGGACCTTGGAAAAACTAGCCGTTGGGGTTAAAAACTGCCCAAAACAGGCTATCGGTCGACCGCTCGGTCAACCGGCCACCGGTCAGATTTTCGACCGTTTGAGCCATTGGTCGACCGGTTGGTCATCCGCCCCAAGTCACAGTGAGAAAATTCTCACTGTCGGTCGATCGCTCGGTCGACCGAGACCAGAATCAGAGAGCACCCTCTCTAGTCGGTCGACCGGGGTCAGATCCAGAGAGGAAGCTCTCTGGTGGATCGGTCGACCGTGCGGTCGACGGGGCTGGCCGATGGGCTTGTGCACGTCCTATGCACATTGGTCGACCGCTCGACCGAGCTTAGGTTCGGTCGACCAGTCGGTCGACCGTAAGTAGCCCAATAATAGGGTTTATAGGTTAGGAAATGTTGGCTTTTAAATATCTATAAAATCCCATAGCACCACATAAAATTCACAAAAATAAGTTCATATAAACATTTAAAGTAAAAAATATGTGTGATAAAAAATTAACACATATTACAAATTATTTGAACTATTTTTGAGGCATGAAAATTAAGCTTTAAACCGAAAATCGCATTTTTAAAAACTAAACTTTGAAATGAAAAATCCTCCAAAACTATCATATAAATGTAAAAACAAGATATTAAACCACATTATATTTTTTTCTGGTCAAAACTCTGACCTAAGAAGCTGGAATTGTTGGTTGGCAGCCCAGTGGGCCAATCAACTTAATGAATAAAGGTTAAAACAGGGAAAAAAACAAAAAAAATATAATGGTCCGTTTCCGACGTCCTTGAGATCTCAACGCGAGTCCATTCAGTCTCATGTAGATCACGCGATACATGACTTTTATCCAAAATCTCCAGAAGAGTCCTGATCGCATTCAAACTCCGAACAGATTAAGTGGTTAGAAGAATAAGAGTAGAGTCAGATTATGAGCGCTCTTACCTCGAAGCCAAATATGCATTTAAATCCGACGGTTAGGCCTCGGGAGCAGATCAACTTTCATTGACAGCTGGGCGAAGGCCACCGGATAAAGATGAACTCTTCTCTTTCAATTCCAAGTAGAACTCTCTCTCTATGTGATTTTTCTCTTTCGGATTTCCACGTAAGTCTGTGTGTCATCTGTTTTGATCTCTATAGTTTATTCTTTAATTCTTTACAAATTGGTGCGCGAATAACTCCTCATGAAATTACCCACCGCAAAAAGAAAAGAAAAATTTTAAAAAGAGGAGAGATGGAACAATTTGGATTTATTGGCCCAACTTTTATTTCCCTACTCAGAGCGTAGACTGAAACATTGAGGCTTACCAACTTTTCAATTTGATTAGAGTGTAAACTTTTTATAAAACTGTATGCAATATCCAAATTTCGGAGGTTGTGCTGCGGTGATTTTATCGCAGTTCAAAGCCAAGGGGAGACGTGTTTCTAGTAGCTTCACATTTTTCATAACCAAGCTTACTTCTTAATTAACCTTCTCAAATTCCCCATGTGCCACGCGCGTGATAAGATACCAATCACCGACGCACACCTAACCACTTATCAACTTATCATATCTTATCAAAGTTGTAAACAAAGTAAAAGAGGTAACTTATCCCAAGAGCTTATGTTGTCCCCACGATCACGCTCGCTTCGCACTGCGACAACAAATGAGACAAAACACAAGTCGCAGGCCCCGGTCCCGCGATACGTGGACGGTTGGTATTAAACGCGAGGACCGAGGCTTTACACGTGGCGGCATCATCTTGACCCGTGCTATTCCCTGTACTTCCCTCGTCTGCAACGGCCAGAAAACTGTCGCCAAAGGCCGGTACTTTTTTCGCCTCTTGTTCTGGGTCCCACTAACGCCCGTTCTGTCCCTGTCTGAGGTGGGTCCCATCAAAATCAACGGATAGATGTGCGTCCGTTATTGACGCGCGCGTGTCTCATCCCACGGCTGAGATTTTAGGAGGGGACTTGAGTGGAGCCGAGCTGGGTCCCAAACTCCCACATTAAAAGGATTCCAAAGTGATAAAAGTTATATCTAGTTAAGATAAAGACAAATTCATTTTAACAAATTAAACAGAGATCAGATGACTAATTTTCGCACTTAAACAAGACATTTATGTGTAAAAGAGGGCAAGTTGGGAAAATTGAGATAATGTAAGGGTATTTATGTCCATTAAAAAGTTTCAAACCATCCTTAGCACACGGAAACGGATATAGGCACCCCAACAAATGAGAAAGTCTCCAAATTATTTATAAGTGTACCATTATTTTGTTTACAATTTTAACCCAAGTGAAATATCCAAAATGTTCTACCCTTCCTCCTTCCACCGATCTTCCTCCTCAATCTCCCCTACTCTTCCACCCCGACCTCCTCCCCCCTCCACCCCCGGCCTCCCCCCGACCTCCTCGGTGCTCCCCTGCTCTCCTGCCCACCCCTTCCCTTCTCCCTCAGATGTTGGTTGGACGTGCCCGGGCAGAAACATGCATGTTAAGTGGTCGAACAGATTGCTACTTGTTCTACCGGAATCTAGCCAAACATCTGGGGGAAGCACCGGCGGGGAGGAGGGTGCAGGCCGGGGAGGGAAAGATCCGGGTGGAGGAGGGTGCCGACATGGGGGGAGAGGGGGTTCGTCGATACGGAAGAGGCTAGGGAGGAGGGGGTTCGTCGATTCGTGGACAAGGGAGAGGCCGGTGGTCGCTGGCATGTGAAGCAGAGGAAGAGGAGAAGAAAGAAAAGTCATTTTCGCAGTTTTATTTTATTTTTTATTTTTTCGGGGAGGGGTGGTGGTGTGTTTAATTAATTTTGGAGGTGGTTTAATCCATGTGCGTCTTCGTCACTTTTTGGGTGGTAATATCTGCTCCCCTCACAAATATCCCAATCAACACCAACTTCCAAAAACCGACCCGTACGGTCGCAACCCGCATCCTTCTCAGCCGTCCGATCAACATATTAAACCATCTGCCCGTTGAATAAAATATGGCAATTAATGGCGGAATATTCAGCCCTAATTTCCAGATTCTTCGTGTATAAATAACCCCCTTAAACCAAAAAAGAACCTGAACCCATTTTGCAAAAAAAAAAAAATAATAAACAAAAACCCCAATGAGCGAGGAATTGAGACGTGACTACGAAATCGGACCCGAGATCGGACGCGGCCGCTTCGGCGTCGTCCGCCGCTGCTTCTCCGCCGTCGACGGCGAGCCCTTCGCCGTCAAGTCCGTCGACAAGTCCGCCCTCACCGACGCCATCGACCTCGACTGCGTCCAGCGCGAGGCCAAGCTCACCCAGATCGCCGCCGCAGGAAACCCCAGCGTCGCCGGCATCCACGCCGTCTACGAGGACGAGGACGCGATCCACCTCGTCCTCGACCTCTGCGCCGGCCCCGACCTCTTCGAACGCATCTCCGCCTCCGCCCCGCTGCCGGAGCCAGATGCGGCGATGATCCTGGCGCAGCTGATGGAGGCGATCGCGATCTGTCACCGGCGGGGGATCGCGCACCGGGACATCAAACCTGATAACGTCCTGTTCGACGATCAGTATCGGTTGAAGCTGGTGGACTTCGGATCGGCCGAGGTTTTTGGGGACGGGAGGGGGATGAGGGGCATTGTGGGAACTCCATACTACGTGGCGCCGGAGGTGGTGGCCGGGGGCGAGTACAACGAGAAGGTGGACGTTTGGAGCGCGGGGGTGACCTTGTACGTGATGCTAGCAGGGATCGTGCCGTTCTACGGCGAGACGGCGGTGGAGATCTTCGAGAAGGTTCTCAGGGGGAATCTTAGGTTTCCGGTTGGGCTGTTCAGGGATGTGTCGCCGGCGGCCAAGGATCTCTTGAGGAGGATGCTCACTAGGGACGCCGATCGGCGGTTATCCAAAATTTGTGAACTTTTTTTTTAATTCTCAGAAACTGAACTTGAGAACTTTTTTTTTCTGGTTTTTTGTTGAATTTCGTTGTAATTTCTAACCAAAATTTGTGATTTGCTCTGGGTTCTGGGTTTTTCAGCTTTTAATTAACGGTAAAGTTTTCTGACGTTTTGTGAAATCTAAATTATATAGAATCTGAAGAATTCTTTTTCCTTAAATTCAACGATCAGTGAGTACGGTTAATTATTTTTCTTCTTCTGATAATTAATGAAAAATTGACGATTTTCAGGGCACCCGTGGATTGCAGGCGGAGGAGGAGGAGCGGGATTGGCTGCATATCTAACCTAAGAAGAACTACTACTGTATTTTTGTTTCTGCGTATAAATAGGGGGGTACTGTATCTGTGAATATTGGAAGTTTCAAGAGTTTTTTTTTTTTTTTTTTTTTTGCCTTTTTGTTTTAACAGCCGGATCAAGCAGATTCTGCGGTGAATCTCTGGGATCTGTTTGTAAAGTTTTCCTTTTTGACCTTCCTGCTAAATATGAGAAAATGATTGAGAGTTTTTGTAAAATCCAAATAAATAAATATATGACATCTTTCCATGGACGCCCCTTTTATTCTTACATTTTCTTTTTCATTAGAAAGAAGATAAAAAAGAAAGTATAGTAGAAGAAGATTCTCTCTCATGGGACGCGTCTATTTTTTTCCTTCTTTTTTTTTCTTTCAGTAGAAGAAGATTCTCTCTCATGACCTCATCACTGTCGAAATTTCATATAGACACCAGAAATATGTTTTCATATCTACTCTTCAAATCTTTTAAGTTGGAATAAAAAAACATCTTTGTTACTTATGCAGTCTATATGTGAATAGAATCTTGAAATATTCTCTTTTAGATTATATGACCAAATTACCCTCATCTTGTTTCCTCTTTGGCAGCTCTACTTTCCCTACCTTCATATCTCTGGTCCCATCTCCTCTTCCTTCTCCTCCCTCCCTTACCTCACCAAGCTCAGCCTCGGCCTCATCCCCTCCTTCGATCTCCTTCTCCCTCCGCCTCCTCACCCTCAAGCTCAGCCTCCTCCTTCTCCTCCTCCTCCTCCTTGAAGACGCTATATCCCGCCTCTTCCCCGTCACTGCTCTCTCCTCCATCAAGCTCGAACGCGCCAGCTCGCCTTTCCCCCCCGCCCTTGAACTCATTTACAGTCATTAACCTTGTAACAGTCCTAGATTTGATTGCCTTAATCCTTCATAAATTCTCAATTTAGGAGAAGTAATTATCTTTCTTATCATATAAAAATTTAAAATTTCGGCAGCATCTCTTCTGTATATATTCACTTGCCCAAATACAAAATATATCAATATCAGCCTACGCGGCTTATCTCAATCCAAATGCGTTATGTATCAAACTCAACAATCACCCACGCAGTCATAATAATATTTCAGCTTAACATCGTCTACTTATGTGTATACACAATCCAACTATATTAAATTATTACTCTAATCATAAATAATTAGTATTGAGAAATAACTCATCAATTCCCTTACTACAAACTGAGGTCAAGTACTCCACTAACTACAACTGGCAAGGTGTCATTCCCAACATACATATAGAATATCCATCAATTCTAATAACAATAATTACAACACCGATACATGTAAAAGGTTTATGGAATAAACTGCAATCTACACTCAAAATCATGAACCTCTATAATATATTCATGCTCCAATCCACGCTTATGTCTCCACGCAACTTGAAAAGCATGAAACTAGGAGGGGTGAGCTCGACAGGCCAGTGAGTAGAGTCAAAAGAAAGGTCAAGAAATAGTAAATACAATAAATAAGAAGCTATTAAGTAATAAGAGCAACCTGGGTGAATAAAAGAAACAGAAAATCAATATAACTCATGTATAACCAACATGACAATAGTCTCTGAAATCTTCAGAATAGTCTGACTCTTTTGGTCATTGATTCTCTTTATCTTTTTTAAGTTTCTATTCCACATTATATGATCTGTTTTGCTCAGTAATATATTATTACTTTATCGTCAAGTTATTCTTATGTACTCACAGTACACATACATATCTCATCTATCACACCCAATGGTACACCCATCATAACACTATAATCACCTTTAAGGATGATATAGTTGAATTCCATGTCAAATACTATGGGATTATATTATTTTTAAATGGTGATTTGACAATCATGTCATTCTTTATCATTCTTATATTGTTTTCTTACACATCAAGAAACATACATAAAATCATGTAATGCACGAGAACATTACATATCAATCACGATATTCTCCAATTTATAAACGTGTGTTCACACACGAAGAAACACACAACAGCTAAACATATTTACAATCTTGATTATTACCTATCATACCAGTTCAGATATCATTCATCATGCACGATGATACACAGATCACCCATTCAATTTCAACAATCATACACCATCCGGGCAGACCACCCGGGTCCGCCAAGAATGGATGAATGTATAATATTCGGGTACACCCCTTATCCGCCCTAACTATATTCAGCTACATCCCCTGTCCGTCACAAATTTATATAGTTTATATTCCGCCACATACTCCGCCATATACTCCGCCATAACTCCGCCATATTACAACATATCATTACACAATTCAAGCACACACTTATCATCAGGCATATAAATCAATAAGCAATCATCAACACGTTATTATCATATCTGGTTATATGATATAACACAAATGTATGCGTACAAGTACCATACGGACACCCACATCCACAGTAATTAGGTAAATAATCACAATCAATATTTATCGGTTATTATTATTGGTCCATTAATTATATCCAAGACCATGCTCATTTCTACTTATTGTTCATACTCGATTAAATTAGAGTTCTAGTTCACTCACCCAATCCTTAAGATGCTAGACTTGAACAAATACTAATACTCGACAATCTCATATAAGCCAAAATGCAAAAAAGAATCAAATTTAATTAATTAGAGTTCACCAATTTGGATATATAAGACACCTGGTCATTCAGAGATATGAAATGTTAATTGTATCAATGAACTAGACACAATAAGATGTCAATAAGTTAGAATATATGATTCTCATTTACTTAGTATCTGGTCTATATTTCATTATGGAACTCTAATATTTAGATATTTCAATGATGTAATGTTTAAAAGACACATCAATTTATTTATTTGTTTGAGATTATCAGTTCTCTAGACTTC
Source organism: Agave tequilana (assembly GCA_038442645.1). Classification (NCBI taxonomy): domain Eukaryota; kingdom Viridiplantae; phylum Streptophyta; class Magnoliopsida; order Asparagales; family Asparagaceae; genus Agave; species Agave tequilana. The sequence goes on along the minus strand of JAVJIF010006855.1, from coordinate 49,489 downwards.
AATAGTTCCATGTCCAATTTATTTACTATAAGATTCAATTAAGTTTGGAGTACTTGTTTACTCAATTTACAATTTATCAGTATAATTCTAGAGTATAATCTAATTTTCTTTACTTCTGGGTATATCTATTATTAGGTCTGAATTATTAATCACATAGTCATACAAACTGTATTATCTGGGGTATCTACTTAATGGAATTTCAACATTCAAGTATCTTATTGCATTAATCACTGACTGACTATAAATTCTATTTATTATTCTTATTCCAGTATTGAATTTTAATTCCCGCAGTTATGGTTCACAAGTTCTCAGTTCCTTATAAACCAATTCTATAACTACGAATTATCAAAATAATCGATGACTTAACGAGACGCCACTAGCATCATCTCAAATTTCTTCTGCTCTTGACATGAATCCATCAGCCAAAGTTTTCCTGAAGTATCAAAGTAAGGAGCATATCTTGTAATAGCTGATTATATAAACTCGTCAAGAAGTTTAAATTACTGAAGGTCTAAAACCATGATGCAAAAACAATTAGTTGTCCTTTTCCAAAAAATGACATTGTTCTTATCAGATCAAAAATTAGATGGACTACAAGTCAATCTTGATCTCGATACCATGGATATAAATCTATGAAATCTTTACTCCACTTTGACCGAGGGGTTAGAGAAATGGTTGACTATAGAGGAAGGTGAGTTCATCTAGAGGAGTTAAAAAATATAACAGTTGTATATCCGAAGAAATGCTGGTGATAAACATATACACAAATATTTCAAGTTTAATGGACTCCAAGAAATCAACAATGAAATTTATCTCCTTCTTTCAGTGCATGGACAACTCTGCAAGTTGAGAACTACTAAGAAGGTAAACTCGTCGAGAAATACAAGATTCAAACATCAAAACTATGTATCACGTTGAACCAACTCCAATCACCCAATTTCTAAATGCTTTGAAGATGCTAGCTAGCCCAAGGAAAGTACAACTGAAAATTTATTATCAAATCTGAAACAAATTTTTGTTGACCTAATATAACTCTAAGGTACAAGTTACAATAAAGCAAAATTTTCTTTCATTTCATAGAACTCATCATGAGCTCAAACAGAAATCAAGGTTGATACTGCCTGCAAGGGAAAAAGTAAGATATATAAGATGTTTAATTATAGTGGAGGTTCGACTTATTCTCCTATTTCATTCATAAATGATGGTCCTTACCAATCAATTCCCCTTTCCTTATAGTTTCTTTAGCGTCCAATTCCTATAATTGACTGCAAATGATAATAACCACATATCCTGGTGGATGCCTATTTCGACTAAACTATTTCTATACATAAAACTAAGTTCAGATACATTAGACTATTTCAAGATCAGACTCATACAAGATGTATCATCTTGATTACAAAACATGAAGATCATAACAAAAGAATCCATCATATGCTATTCTTCACACCAATAGCTCATACATTAATTCGGTTCTTCAAGTGATCAATTTCATAAAAAAATATCAAACACTCACTCTAGATTTATGACTCCATTTTAATTATATTCGAGAATCATAGCAATACGAATCCAAGTCATGTTCTATTCATTGATACTTTCCTTGAATAGACATATACATGATATGGTTTAATCATTTAATTAATTCTATAATTTGCCATTAAAATTAGCTAATTCCTTCAATTAATTATCAAATTAACTACAACCCTTAGCTATACACAAATTTAATTGTGTCCTCACACAAGAAATTTCTCAATGTATATATTAGCCTCATATCCCTGTTTAGAATGAATTTAACTTAAATTAATCTCTCTACTATGACAATAATTCATAAAAGTTAGTAACTTGACACAACACTCCAATTTCAACATATCAAATTAATTCAGAATGAACATGAACACTCATGACCTCTTAATGAACTTCAAACCATAAATTTTCTTTCCAATTATTAGAAATCCATCACATTCAAAAATCATAAAATTCAATCTTATGGGTTACGCACTGATCGCCTCTGAAGTAAGGTAAGCCCCACCAATAATCCAAGGTAAGTAATCGGCAAAAGAAGTAAGTAAATTTATATTTTTTTCCTTTTATTTCTTAGTTTAAAATACATCTTCAAATCAACACTTTCTTTGATTTTTTCTTTCTGACTTAGTTCTCTTTTAATACAAACACCATCTTCGTCTATCTTCTCCTCTTCTAATCTTAACATTTTTTCTTTTTTCCTAAAAAATAAGAAGAAATGTTTTAATCGATCTAGTAACTTAAAAAAGACTTACTAAAAGTTTTATCGCAATCCCTCTTTGTGGATTACGACTCGCATAGTTACTTTCTATAGCGGTAGCATTGAGCAACCTAACATTCTCTATTCTTAATTCTAAACTTTATATTTCCTGTGCAAGTTCAACCTCAATTATTATCTGATTCTTTATCTGAAGAATATCCATTATAAGCATATATACCATATTTCATGTTTAATATAATTAATTATGAGGTAAACTCTAAAATCTCAAGGTTTTATATTAAGTAGGGCCAAAACAGAGTATATGGAGTGCAAATTCAGTAAATAGGGAATCCGAGATTATAGTATTGTGGCACTAGATGGACAAGGAATGCCGATGAGCTGTCATTTTAAGTATTTGAGTTTTATTATCCAAAAAGATGGGGAGATCAATAGTGATGTCAACCATAGAATCTAAGCTGACAGGTTGAAATGGAAGAGTGTAATAGGAGTTTTATGCGACCGTAACATTCCGTTATAGCTGAAGAAAAAGTTTATCGAACTGCTATTAGACCAACTTTATTATATGCCACAGAATGTTGGGCTATAAAGAAATATCATGCCCAGAAGATGAGTGCAGCGAAGATGCGTATGCTTCATTAGATGTGTGGTAATACGAGAAGAGTTAATATGAGAAATGAGGATATTCGTACTAAGATAGGCATAGCCCTTATAGAAGAGAAGATGAGAGAAAATCGCTTACGATGGTTTGATCATGTGCGACGTAGACCTACGATGCGCTAGTCTGGTGAGTAGAGCATATCAAATTAGGGCAAGTTAAAAGAGTACAGGGGAGATCGAAGAAAACATGGATGAAGGTGATACGATAAGATATAAAAGCTAAACGTCTTAATGAAGGCATATTAGTCGATAGGAATGAGTGGAGAAAGTTGTTCCATGTGCCCGATCCGGCATAATTCTCTTTTGGTTCATGTAGCCTACCCCAAGTACTTGGGACAAATGGCTTAGTTGTTGTAAGATCCCTAGCTAGTAATACAGTATTTTCAGTTTCTGAAGTATTTATTTTGATTTACTGATTATTTTTATTTAATCAGGTTAATTTATTTATCCTGTGATTATTATTGTTGAGTATACAAATTATTTTCAGATAGTAAATGGCAAATTATTCTTCCATTATTATTTATTGTTATTTCTATTAGTGTTATCTTTATTTTTATTGTCGGTGTTTATTAATTATTAATAGTGATAATATTATGTTCTTTATTTAATTTAAATATTAGTATGAGTATTGGTGATAATGGTTATTGACAATTATTAGTTGTTATTAGTATTGCTTATTTTAATATTGGCATTTGTGTTAATACTAACCTTGGTGGAGGTGGTGCTCTCCTTGTTTAGCTTCTCACCCTATTCCTACTTACCCGTTTGGATCCTACCCACTAGCATACTCATAACCTATTTGGATCCTACCCGTTGGCATGCCCACTAGCCTAAACCCAACACTCATTTACTTAGTCGGATCTTACCCAATTATTTATTTGGATCTCAATTCATTTGGATCAAACCCAATACACATTAGCTAATTCAATCCAAACCCTATATATAAATATCATCTAATCCTAACCCTAAGATCATAACCTAAACCTAATCTCCTCCTCATCCAAACGCTGCCGCACTTCCCTGCAGGCCGCAGCAACTGGCGCCCAGAACAGCACAGCAGCGCACCACCCCCATCTCTCCTCTCTCCGCCTGAAGCCTGGCACCCCCCCCACTCGGTCTCCACCTCCCCAGATCTATGCCACGGCTGCCAGTGCCTTGTTGATAGGCCGAGCACCACAACCAGCCCCTCCTCTTCCCTGCTGGCCGCACACGGCAGCCCCAACCTTGGCGCGACCAGCCAGGACCAGCAGCAACGACAGACCAGCCAGGCGCCCCCTTCTCCTGGGCGTTGTCCAGACCAGTGCCGCCCCTTGCCTCTCCTCTTGTGGTGCATCAGCAACCAGGACAGCAGCCCTGGACCTCCTCCATGCCGCACAGCCGAGCCCCGGATCCCCTCCAACAGCACTCCATGTTGGCCCAAAAGGTTACACTCTCCATTTGTTTTTGGTTTTGATGATGACAAACCAAATATGAGCTATTTGGTACTAATAAGTTTATTAAGATGAGTTTCAGGTTTGTACAAATTTTGGAGGCCATTGCTTGCTATTGCAACAACTTCTAGGTTCATGAAGCTATGAAGGCATATTGCACATCAAGGTAGGATCATAGAAGAAGAAGGCACTAGCAAGGCATTGGATGGCTAAAAGACTTGAAGATAGCACAAGAAGTCTTCATGTAATTTGTTTTTCAGTTTATAGTATGTTAAAGAATAGTGGATAGGTTTGAAGCTCTATCACACACGCTTTTGCGCACATGCTCATTCCAAAATAATTTCTTATAAATTATACAAAAATATTTTGCCTACAAGTTTTTTCCTACAGATACATCTTTATATTTCATACTATTCCCTGTTCAAAAGTATTTTTGTTAAAATCAAAATCCTCTTTGTTTTCTTTTCTAAAATTGATTTTTGACCTGATCCGGTCGACCGGGGCAGTCGACCGAGTCTGTGTCAGTCTGGTCCGGTCGACCGGACCAGTCGACCGAGGTTCTGGCAGATGCACGTATTCGTGTGCATGTCTGTCGGTCGACCGACACGGTCGACCGGACTAGTTTTTGCTCTCTGGTTTTTCCGGTCGACCGGGTCGGTCGACCGAATGCCTGTAACGGTCAAAATTTTGAACTAGCGGTCGACCGCACCGGTCGACCGAGCTAGCCGTTGAACAGTAACGGGTAGTTTTTAAAGAGCTGTTTATTTTTGTCTTTTTGTGTTTAAAATTAGTTTAATTAATATATTCTGAACTAATTGCCTCCTAAACTTCAGTAATTATGTTTTATCCCTAAACCCTAGCCCTCTCCTATAAATAGGGGTGTTTGGGGAGAGATTTGTTACAACAATTATTGCTACAAAATTCAAAAGTTTAAGGCTTTCAAAAGTTCTTGGTTTTTGTGCTAAATTCTCTCAATTTTCTGAAGGGTTTTCAAAAGTTTTTCTCTGATTTCAATTTCTTTTCCTTACACACAAAAGAGCTTCAATTCTACTCATTATTCTCTAAGGACCTTTGTAAGGGAAGAGATTTTTGAAAGAGAGAGTTTGTGGTCTTGTGACTACTCAGAGATTCTTGTGATTGTAATTGTGGAGTTGGGTACTCCGGTTGTAATTGTTCTTTGTGATAGTGGAAGTAGCTAGAATCCTTCTGGGGAAGGCGGGGAGTAGAGCTGGGTGCTCGAACCTCGATAACATATCCTTGTGTTTGTGATTGGTTTACTTTCTTGCACTCTTTACTTTACTATACTTGCTCTTATTCTTGCTCATCATAATCATTGTCATATTTACTTGCTTGCATTCATCTTGTGAATCTTGATTGGTAATTGTTGTAGCTTTAAATTTTTAATTTGCCCTTTGATTAGCATTGTCACCTATTCACCCCCCCTCTAGGTGACTTTTCAATTGGTATCAGAGCTTGAACTCTAGGTTTGGCTTAACATCCATAGAGAGATCCTTAAAACTTGCTAATCAACATTTTCATTTCATTCATTCATCACTAGTAAACATGGCCGACAACATTAAATCCCCACCTAAATTTGATGGACTCAATTTTCCAATTTGGAAGGTTAGGATGACTATATTTTTGCAATCTTTGGGTAGCTTAGTAGCCAAGTCCTTGACCAAACCCTATGAAGCACCCGATGGTGATGAGAGCACTTGGACCGACCTTGACTTTAAACTATATGAGGCTAACTCCAAGGCCCAAAACTCCCTATTAACCGCCTTGAATGAGGATGACCTTACACGGGTAATTCATTGTCAATCCGCCTATGAGATTTGGCAACACTTATTGGTCACACACGAGGGGACTTCACAAGTCAAGAGAGCTAAGATAGATCTCTTGAGGTCCCAATATGAGTCATTTAAAATGCTTGATGATGAGTCTATTGATAGTATGGCTACAAGGTTTACTAAAATCACTAATGGTCTTTCTTCCTTAGGTGATGACATCTCCAACGATCAAAAGGTGCGGAAAGTAATTCGGGCTCTTCCTTCATCATGGGAGATCAAGGCCACCACCTTGAAGGAGTTGAACGACAAGGACGAGATGGACCTCATTAGTCTCATTGGGAACCTAAAGACCTATGAGATGGAGAAGAAGGCAAGAGAAGAGGCCACTACTTCAAAGAAGAAATCCATAGCCTTCAAGACTTCATCCACCAATGATGACGATGAAGATGACGAAGAAGAAGATGAGGAGCTAACTCTACTTGTGCGGAATGTCAAGAGGTTGTACCGAAAGAACAAGTTCAACTTCCGGAGAAAATTCGAAGGCAAAGAGGAGCGGAGGATCATATGCTACAATTGCCGCAAACCCGGACATATCATGGCGGATTGTCCGGAGTTCAAGAAGAAAATGACTTCCTCCTTCAAGCCAAAGAAGCCGGAGGAAAAGAAAGCTTACAAAGCTACGTGGGATTCGGAAAGCGAGTCCGAAGAGGAGGTGGATCAAGCTAATATGTGTTTCATGGCAAACACACCCAAGGTAACCCCTCAATCCCTTGATGATGAAGATGATGATGTAAGTAAAGAAGTTCTAGTGCATGCTTTTGTAGAACTTTCTGAAACTTATGATAACAAGAAACTTGAATGCATAAAATTACTAAAAGAAGTTGCTTTTCTTAAGAATGAACTTGCTATGGTTTCTAAAGAAAAGGATAATATTTCTTCTAATCTCATTTCTATACAAAAGAATTTAATGCCTACAAAGTTTTCTTGTAAAGCAAAATCTCCTATTATTGATGAACAAGAAATTTCTTCCTTTAAATCAAAAATGAATGATTTTGAAAAAGTTTAAATGATTGTGCTTTTAATACCAAGAAACTTGAGAACATGTTTTCTAAAAAGCACACTTCACATGCTAACACTTCACAAGCTAAGAATTCTCATGCTCACACCACTCATGCTAAAGTTTCTCATGCTCACAAATCACACACTCACTATGCTTTTAAATATGGTAGAGTGTATAGATGCACATATTGTGGTAAAAATGGACATTTAGCTAAGTTTTGCTATGATCAACTAAATAGAACAAATAATCTTGTTTGGGTTCATGACACTAACCCTAGAGGATCAAGAAAATGTGGGTACCAAAATCAAGTCTTAATTGTTTGATGTAGGTACACACCAAAGCTCCAAGACGTAGGGAGCGGTGGTACCTTGATAGTGGTTGTTCAAGACACATGACATGGGACATCAACAACTTCACAACCCTATCAAGGTACATGGAAGGTGGCACCGTCACCTTCGGGGATGACTCCAAAGGTACTATCATCGGTATAGGTAACATTCAAATTGGTGCATCTCCTATTATTGAGAATGTTGTTTTAGTTGATGGTTTAAAACATAATTTGCTTAGCATTAGCCAACTTTGTGACCGTGGACTTAAAGTTATTTTTGATGATTCTTCTTGCAAGATTTTTGATGTTAAATCTAATGATTGTATTCTTACCGGTTTTCGTGATAATAATGTTTATATCATTGACATGCTTAATTTAGATTGTTCTACTAAATGCTTGAATGCTTTTGATAAAAATTATTGGCTTTGGCATAGAAGATTAGGACATGCATCTTTTGACCATATTTCTAAGATTAATTCAAAGGAATTGGTGAAGGGTATACCTTGCTTGAATTTTGAGAAAGACCGCATTTGTGGTGCGTGCCAACTTGGGAAACAAACCAAGTCTTCCTTTAAACCAATCAAGGATATCATGTCAACTAGGCCTTTAGAATTAATTCATATGGATCTTTTTGGACCAACTAAAACTAAGAGTTTAAATGGAAGTAGATTTGCATTTGTTTTGGTTGATGATTTTTCTCGTTTTACTTGGTTTTCTTTTTACAAAATAAAGATCAAACTTTTTCTCATTTTAAGATTTTTCGAAAAAGAGTTGAAAAAGAAAAGGGTTTTCCGATTTTGAGAATAAGGAGTGATAGAGGTGGTGAGTTTATTAACCAACTCTTCATGACTTATTGTGATGAAAAGGGAATTAAGCATGAAATGTCTTGTCCTAGAACTCCACAACAAAATGGAGTTGTAGAAAGGAAAAATAGAACACTTCAAGAGATGGCTAGGACAATGATAAGTGAGTATGACCTCCCTCAATATTTATGGGCCGAGGCCGTAAACACCGCATGCTATATATCGAATCGTATTTATTTGTGCAAAAATTCTTCAAAAACATCATTTGAAATGTATCATTCTAGAAAACCAAATGTTGCATATTTCAAAGTTTTTGGATGCAAGTGTTTTGTTTTAAATACTAAGGATAATTTGGGTAAATTTGATGCTAAGTCTTATGAAGCTATCTTTGTTGGATATTCTTCTACTAGCAAAGCATATAGAGTGTTTAATAGATCTACACTTACCATTGAAGAATCCATGCATGTTAAATTTGAAGAATCTAATGTGGTTGTTGAGAATGTTGTAGAGATTGAACCATTAGGTGAAGACATGGAGAGACTATCCTTGAAGGACTCACCCGCTCAAGAAGAAAAGCTAGATTCAATTGGTGAAGTTCAAGAGGATAAAGAGGAAAGCTCTCAACCGCTTCCTAAAGCTTGGAGATACGCTACAAATCATCCGAAGGAGCTCATCTTGGGTGATGCATCTAGAGGAGTCACTACGCGCTCCAAACTCCATGACCTATGTGGTAACTTTGCTTTCATTTCTCATTTTGAACCCAAGGGCATTCTCGAAGCCGAGACGGACCCATATTGGTTGCTTGCCATGCAAGAGGAACTCAATCAATTTGAGCGTAACCAAGTTTGGCACCTTGTTCCTAAGCCCCACGATAGACCAATAATTGGTACTAAGTGGATCTTTAGAAACAAGATGGATGAGTCCGGAAATGTCATTAGGAATAAAGCTAGGTTAGTGGCCCAAGGTTACACTCAAGTTGAAGGAATTGACTTTGAGGAGACCTTTGCACCCGTAGCACGGCTTGAAGCCATACGGATGACACTAGCTTTTGCATGTTTTAAAAATTTTAAACTTTTTCAAATGGATGTAAAAAGTGCATTTTTAAATGGTTTTATTAATGAAGAAGTTTATGTTTCTCAACCTCCCGGTTTTATTGATCATGTTCATCCCGATTTTGTTTTTAAACTTGATAAAGCTTTGTATGGATTGAAACAAGCTCCAAGAGCTTGGTATGAAAGGCTTTCTAGTTTTCTCATTTCAAATGATTTTATTAAAGACAAAGTAGACACAACTCTTTTTACTAAGCATGTTGATAATGATTTTAATTGTGCAAATTTATGTTGATGATATAATTTTTGGATCTACTAATGAGCTTTTATGCAAGGATTTTGAGAAGGTCATGCAACTTGAATTTGAAATGTCTTCAATGGGTGAGCTCAATTTCTTCCTTGGACTCCAAATCAAGCAATTGCAAGACGGAACCTTCATTAACCAAACCAAGTACGCAAAGGAGCTAGTAAAGAAGTTTGGGCTTGAAGGATCAAGGCTTGCAACACTCCAATGGCAACTACAACCAAGCTTGATAAGGACGAACAAGGTAAAAATGTTGATATTAAATTATATAGAAGCATGATAGGAAGTCTTTTATATTTGACGGCAAGTAGGCCGGATATCATGTTTAGTGTGTGTCTTTGTGCTAGATTTCAATCGTGTCCTAAAGAGTCTCATCTTATTGCGGTAAAACGCATTATTCGTTATATTAAGGGCACTATTGGAATGGGTCTTTGGTATCCGAAAACTAGAGATTTTTCAATGACTAGCTATTCGGATGCCGACTATGCGGGTTGTAGAGTAGATAGAAAGAGTACTAGTGGGACATGTCAATTTCTTGGTAATTGTCTTGTTTCATGGTCCTCTAGGAAACAAAATTCCGTAGCTCTCTCAACCGCCGAGGCGGAGTATGTTGCCGCGGGGGCTTGTTGTGCACAAGTCCTTTGGATGAAACATACTCTCCTTGATTTTGATTTGCACTTTGATCATATAAAATATTTTGTGATAATACTAGTACTATACACATGACCAAAAATGCAAATCAACATAGTAAGACCAAGCACATTGAGATTAGATATCACTTTCTTAGAGATCATTTTGAGAAAGGTGATATAGATATTGATTATGTTTCCAGGAATTTACAACTAGCCGATATTTTCACTAAACCTCTTGATTTTGCTAGATTTTCGTTTATTTGTGGAGAACTTAATGTTTGTATTATTGAATAGACATGTTTCTCATAACCCTTTTTGATGTATGACAAAAAGGGGGAGAATAAGTTTACATGACAAAAATAAGTTCATCTGGTCTTGGTTCCATATGAATTTATATGCTTTAATTTTAAGATTTGTTTTATGAGTTTTATGTTTATGTATGTATGAGTTTTTGAATTCATGTATTTTGAGAATTCTTGTGTTTTGTCTCAATTTCTTTCTATTGGTATCAAGTGCATAAATCTTTTGTTTTCAAATGAATTCTTGTGTTTTAAGCTTAAGTGTCTTTTTATATAGCATAATTTGAGGGGGAGTTTTCTCCTCCCCTATATTTTTATTTATAGCCTATTTGTTTTGTCATCATCAAAAAGGGGGAGATTGTTGGCCAAAAGGTTACACTCTCCATTTGTTTTTGGTTTTGATGATGACAAACCAAATATGAGCTATTTGGTACTAATAAGTTTATTAAGATGAGTTTTCAGGTTTGTACAAATTTTGGAGGCCATTGCTTGCTATTGCAACAACTTCTAGGTTCATGAAGCTATGAAGGCATATTGCACATCAAGGTAGGATCATAGAAGAAGAAGGCACTAGCAAGGCATTGGATGGCTAAAAGACTTGAAGATAGCACAAGAAGTCTTCATGTAATTTGTTTTTCAGTTTATAGTATGTTAAAGAATAGTGGATAGGTTTGAAGCTCTATCACACACGCTTTTGCGCACATGCTCATTCCAAATAATTTCTTATAAATTATACACAAATATTTTGCCTACAAGTTTTGCCTACAGATACATCTTTATATTTCATACTATTCCCTATTCAAAAGTATTTTTGTTAAAATCAAAATCCTCTTTGTTTTCTTTTCTAAAATTGATTTTGACCTGATCCGGTCGACCGGGGCAGTCGACCGAGTCTGTGTCAGTCTGGTCCGGTCGACCGGACCAGTCGACCGAGGTTCTGGCAGATGCACGTATCCGTGTGCATGTCTGTCGGTCGACCGACACGGTCGACCGGACTATAGTTTTTGCTCTCTGGTTTTTCCGGTCGACGGGTCGGTCGACCGAATGCCTGTAACGGTCAAAATTTTGAACTAGCGGTCGACCGCACCGGTCGACCGAGCTAGCCGTTGAACAGTAACGGGCAGTTTTTAAAGAGCTGTTTATTTTGTCTTTTGTGTTTAAAATTAGTTTAATTAATATATTCTGAACTAATTGCCTCCTAAACTTCAGTAATTATGTTTTATCCCTAAACCCTAGCCCTCTCCTATAAATAGGGGTGTTTGGGGAGAGATTTGTTATAACAATTATTGCTACAAAATTCAAAAGTTTAAGGCATTCAAAAGTTCTTGGTTTTTGTGCTAAATTCTCTCAATTTTCTGAAGGATTTTCAAAAGTTTTTCTCTGATTTCAATTTCTTTTCCTTACACACAAAAGAGCTTCAATTCTACTCATTATTCTCTAAGGACCTTTGTAAGGGAAGAGATTTTTGAAAGAGAGAGTTTGTGGTCTTGTGACTACTCAGAGATTCTTGTGATTGTAATTGTGGAGTTGGGTACTCCGGTTGTAATTGTTCTTTGTGATAGTGGAAGTAGCTAGAATCCTTCTGGGGAAGGCGGGGAGTAGAGCTGGGTGCTCGAACCTCGATAACATATCCTTGTATTTGCGATTGGTTTACTTTCTTGCACTCTTTACTTTACTATACTTGCTCTTATTCTTGCTCATCATAATCATTGTCATATTTACTTGCTTGCATTCATCTTGTGAATCTTGATTGGTAATTGTTGTAGCTTTAAATTTTTAATTTGCCCTTTGATTAGCATTGTCACCTATTCACCCCCCCTCTAGGTGACTTTTCACTCAATGGCGCAGACCACCAACAGCGGCAGCAACAGACCCAGCGGCAGCAGCAGATCTGGACAGCCCCTTGTCCAGATCTGTGCAACACCTCCGACGAGCACCAGATCCCCTCCACGGCGACTCGGCAACACCACCAACAGCAGCAACACCACTTGGCGGCCACCACCCGTCAGCCGGGCACGAACAGCGACCACAACAGCGAGGAACAGCCCAATCTGTAGCAGATCCAGATCTGCGCAAGTTCAGGCGAGCAGGCCGTTCTCCCGATCCACGCCAGCCCGTCGTCGGAGACTGACACGGTGACCTTCTCCAGTGCCTTGGCCACCCTCCCATGCAGTCCGATGGCGAGGGACGACACCACAACGACCGCGGCAGCGACTCGCCCGGCGACGCGCACAGCAGATCCAGAACCAGACCAGCAGCGCAGGCAGCGGGCGAGCGGCGATTCCAGGCCCTTCCGGCGAGCGCGAGACCTCCAGATTGCAGCCAGGTCTTCCCCAAGACCCTGGCTACCGTCCTATGCAGTCCGACAGCGAAGAGCGGCACCACGGCGACCGTAACGGCGACTCGCCCGGTAACGTGCAGATTCCCCAGGTGAGTGTTTACTCCTTTCGATTCCGTTTCTTTATAAGTAATTGATTATATTTTGATTTAATTGTGTACATAGAATAATGTGGACATCGTGTATGTTGATATGTGCAAGAGGTTACATATACACATTTTATTGTGTGGGAGATTAGGTTTCAGTGTACCTCTGATTCGGATTGACATAGCTTGGTTAGTCGACTTGCCTATGTTATTAGTCGACTAACACCTCTGTTAGTCGACTAACCCCAGTCCCTAGTTGACTAGTATAGCTTCCATAATAAGTGTTGGGTCTCTGTATTTCTCTGCTGGTCGACTTGGACACCTTTATAGTCGACTAGCAGTTGGATTAGTCGACTTATCCACCTGACCTAGTCGACTAATGTTGACCTGTCAGATTGGTGTAGCCCCTTTATTGGATTGTAGACATTAACCTTGGGTTATGTGATGGATATGGATGGATTGTAGGTGACCTCTAGAGATATATATTGGTGATAATGATTCGATCATGAGAGATCTTAGCTGCATGTACAGGATATATTGTCGTGTGGGGATATCATAATTGATCTTAATAGAAGACGGTATTGTGTAGCCTTATGAATCAGATATAGTTTGTCAGAGTGAGTAGACTAGTACTGATTATGGACATATGTTAGAACAACAACTATTGCATCTGATTACTCGATGTGTATTGGAACAAGATGATTATAGAACTATTGGAATATGAATTGGTTTGTAATGACTTTGGATTGATCTGGGACTTATGATATTTACATTGGATGATGACCAGTTACTGAATATGACTTTATTAGTTAAGTTGTGCTAGAGATTGATGATGAGTTAGAATTATCCAGAATATATATTCCGTTTATTGGAGCTTGACTTGCTTTGAGATGAGATTGACGTTGTTGGCATTTGGGATCTGTTAAATGACATTTTGTTAATGATGGGCACCAAGACGTAGATATTCTAGATTACATGTTGTTGAGGATGTTGACTAATTAAATATGATTCAGTATGTGTTGACTTGATATCCTTTTATTGGTGATGATTCATTCAGATATTGTTGTTGACTTGTTACGATGTTCTTAGAGGATGTTCCCTATATAGATATGATTGTGGTGTGTGTTGACATATTGTTCTTGAAGATATACCTTATGATTCATTTGAGTATTGATGTGGACTTATTAAGATGTTAGAGACTGGATTACTTCAGTTAGTAGAGGTTGAGCTAATGTGTTAGTGACCAAGTTGATATTAATGATCTTGTACTTCAGAGTCACCAGATACTAATTATCAGTTTACTACTTATTGGTGAGATACTTGTTGGTGATTATAGATGTTCATGTTCAGAGTTTACATGAGTTGTCAGTGATACATTGTGGTAGTGATCAGTGATCATGTATTCCATTGTTGATATGAGATGGCAGAGATCAGTTACTAGTTATAGTTGTCAGTGAGGCTAGTTGTCTGTATCACTATTGTGTTAGTGGCTATATCTCCAGTATTCTATTCAGAGGTCAGATATTAGTTGTCAGATATCACAGTTGTCAGATATCATAGTTGTTAGATATCACAGTTGTCAGATATCATAGTTGTCAGATATCATAGTTGTCAGTTGTCAGATTATCAGCTAGTGTTGACATCAGCAGTTATTGGAGATATCAGTTACTATTACATATTAAATAAAATTGATTGCTTATTAATAAAAGACACCATAACCCGGGGAAACAGGGGTAATTGCCTGATGATGCATGTCGTGTATTTTGGAAGGATTCTTATGGTACCGAGTTGTGGGTTCCAACCATGGGAACCAGGGTAGTACTGGCTACCTATTCATTTGTCAGTTGTCAGGGCTATGCCCGGATTACGGCGCCACACTAGTTGTCTTTTCGTGTGGGGCTGTGGTCTTCAGTTGTCAGAGCCTTGCGGCTTGTCCTGGTTCAGTGCCAGGGTGTTAGACCGTGGTACCGGGCATGCACGGTACTCTTCCAAAACACATGCACTACATTGGCAGGCAGTTACAACAACGATAATATTATTTGATATGTGGGAAAACGGCTGTGGTATGGGACACAGCTAAGTACTACATTAGTTAGGTTAATAATAACCAACCAGACTAGTGACATATGCTAGGTTACACATCTTGACATCTGTTATTAGTCTACATTTGTGATAGATGACCTTGATATCAGTTGTTAGTTTACAGACGTGATAGTTGTCTTATATCTTTGTTCATGCTGTTAACAGTTATACTTCAGTTCAGATGTTATCATGTCATGATATTTATTTATCTTATATCTGCAGTCGTTTGTCATGCTATTTAGTTATATGTTATCTGCAGTTGTTCTTGATATTGCTTTATGCACATGTTCTTATGCACGAGCTATTTCCCCTTTACACACACACTCACCATGGTCACGTTCTGACGACCCTGGATTTGCACGTCCAGATATTGGACGATTGGTTTCCTTTGTGCAGGTGTACGTTGAGACTGTGCTCTTTGCGAATAGCTGGAGCTTCTCCCTATTCTATTCTGGTACTTTTATCTTTCCAGCTTTCGTATTATTTCCTGTTTCTTGTTATATCAGTTCAGTTGTTATTCCAGTCTTGATTCATATGATATCATGCGTGGTTGCTTATATGCGATATTGTAGTATTCAGTATTCATTACAGTTTAAATTTATTATAGCTTGTTTCAGGTTACTTAAGGCTTAGCGCGTATGCGTGAGGGATTTTCCTTGCGTATATGCGTCGCCGACTCGTGTCGCGTCTCCGCTCCAGCGTTTTTTTGGGAAGCGGGGCGTGACAGGGTTTTCTTGGTATCAGAGCCAGGTTTTCGACTTGCGATGTGAAATTTTGACTTTTGTTTCGTAAGAGAGACCTAGTTCTTACCGGTAACTTAAAAACTAGCTATAACTATACTGCAATATACATATACTATCCATTATGATATTCAGTCCATTCAGAATTGACCGTCCTTCCTTTGAAAATCCTCATCTTTGATTTTTGATATCCTTGATTTCTCCTCTTCTTTTAGAGTGATCCGGATTTTCATCTTGCTTCCCTTCCTCCTTCTCGATTCTATTCCTTGACTTTGTCTCTTGGGATTGGTTACTCCTTGCTGAAGCCGGTGGCGTGTATCAGAGTGCGCAGCGGAAGCATGGTGGATTTATGACGTACCGAGAAGCGACGTGGTGTTTGTTTGTCTTCTTCTTGATTTCTTGGGACTCTTTTACCATTCCCTGCCCTATTTGAATTTCGGGGACGAAATTTTTAATAAGGTGGGTAGAGTGTAAGATCCCTAGCTAGTAATACAGTATTTTCAGTTTCTGAAGTATTTATTTTGATTCACTGATTATTTTTATTTAATCAGGTTAATTTATTTATCCTGTGATTATTATTGTTGAGTATACAAATTATTTTCAGATAGTAAATGGCAAATTATTCTTCCATTATTATTTATTGTTATTTCTATTAGTGTTATCTTTATTTTTATTGTCGGTGTTTATTAATTATTAATAGTGATAATATTATG
This sequence comes from Agave tequilana, assembly GCA_038442645.1. Taxonomy (NCBI): domain Eukaryota; kingdom Viridiplantae; phylum Streptophyta; class Magnoliopsida; order Asparagales; family Asparagaceae; genus Agave; species Agave tequilana. The sequence continues at coordinate 32,939 of JAVJIF010006855.1, read as the reverse complement.
TTCTTTATTTAATTTAAATATTAGTATGAGTATTGGTGATAATGGTTATTGACAATTATTAGTTGTTATTAGTATTGCTTATTTTAATATTGGCATTTGTGTTAATACTAACCTTGGTGGAGGTGGTGCTCTCCTTGTTTAGCTTCTCACCCTATTCCTACTTACCCGTTTGGATCCTACCCACTAGTATACTCATAACCTATTTGGATCCTACCCGTTGGCATGCCCATTAGCCTAAACCCAACACTCATTTACTTAGTCGGATCTTACCCAATTATTTATTTGGATCTCAATTCATTTGGATCAAACCCAATACCCATTAGCTAAGACAATCCAAACCCTATATATAAATATCATCTAATCCTAACCCTAAGATCATAACCTAAACCTAATCTCCTCCTCATCCAAACGCTGCCGCACTTCCCTGCAGGCCGCAGCAACTGGCGCCCAGAACAGCACAGCAGCGCACCACCCCCATCTCTCCTCTCTCCACCTGCAGCCTGGCCCCCCCACTCGGTCTCCACCTCCCCAGATCTATGCCACGGCTGCCAGTGCCCTGTTGATAGGCCGAGCACCATAACCAGCCCCTCCTCTTCCCTGCTGGCCGCACACGGCAGCCCCAACCTTGGCGCGACCAGCCAGGACCAGCAGCAACGACAGACCAGCCAGGCGCCCCCTTCTCCTGGGCGTTGTCCAGACCAGTGTCGCCCTTTGCCTCTCCTCTGGTGGTGCATCAGCAACCAGGACAGCAGCCCTGGACCTCCTCCATGCCGCACAGCCGAGCCCCGGATCCCCTCCAACAGCACTCCATGGCGCAGACCACCAACAGAGGCAGCAACAGACCCAACGGCAGCAGCAGATCTGGACAGCCCCTTGTCCAGATCTGTGCAACACCTCCAACGAGCATCAGATCCCCTCCACGGCGACTCAACAACACCACCAACAGCAGCAACACCACTTGGCGGCCACCACCCGTCAGCCGGGCACGAACAGCGACCACAACAGCGAGGAACAGCCCAAATCTGCAGCAGATACAGATCTGCGCAAGTTCAGGCGAGCAGGCCGTTCTCCCGATCCACGCCAGCCCGTCGTCGGAGACTGACACGGTGACCTTCTCCAGTGCCTTGGCCACCCTCCCATGCAGTCCGATGGCGAGGGACGACACCACAGCGACCGCGGAAGCGACTCGCCCGGCGACACGCACAGCAGATCCAGAACCAGACCAGCAGCGCAGGCAGCGGGCGAGCGGCGATTCCAGGCCCTTCCGGCGAGCGCGAGACCTCCAGATTGCAGCCAGGTCTTCCCCGGGACCCTGGCTACCGTCCTATGCAGTCCGACAGCGAAGAGAGGCGCCACGGCGACCGTAACGGCGACTCGCCCGGTAACGTGCAGATTCCCCAAGGTGAGTGTTTACTCCTTTCGGTTCCGTTTCTTTATATGTAATTGATTATATTTTGATTTAATTGTGTACATAGAATAATGTGGACATCGTGTATGTTGATATGTGCAAGAGAGGTTACATATACACATTTTATTGTGTGGGAGATTAGGTTTCAGTGTACCTCTGATTCGGATTGACAGAGCTTGGTTAGTCGACTTGCCTATGTTATTAGTCGACTAACACCTCTGTTAGTCGACTAACCCCAGTCCCTAGTCGACTAGTATAGCTTCCAGAATAAGTGTTGGGTCTCTGTATTTCTCTGCTGGTCGACTTGGACACCTTTATAGTCGACTAGCAGTTGGATTAGTCGACTTATCCACTTGACCTAGTCGACTAATGTTGACCTGTCAGATTGGTGTAGCCCCTTTATTGGATTGTAGACATTAACCTTGGGTTATGTGATGGATATGGATGGATTGTAGGTGACCTCTAGAGATATATATTGGTGATAATGATTCGATCATGATAGATCTTAGCTGCATGTACAGGATATATTGTCGTGTGGGGATATCATAATTGATCTTAATAGAAGAAGGTATTGTGTAGCCTTATGAATCAGATATAGTTTGTCAGAGTGAGTAGACTAGTACTGATTATGGACATATGTTAGAACAACAACTATTGCATCTGATTACTCGATGTGTATTGGAACAAGATGATTATAGAACTATTGGAATATGAATTGGTTGTAATGACTTTGGATTGATCTGGGACTTATGATATTTACATTGGATGATGACCAGTTACTGAATATGACTTTATTAGTTAAGTTGTGCTAGAGATTGATGATGAGTTAGAATTATCCAGAATATATATATTCCGTTTATTGGAGCTTGACTTGCTTTGAGATGAGATTGACGTTGTTGGCATTTGGGATCTGTTAAATGACATGTTGTTAATGATGGGTACCAAGACGTAGATATTCTAGATTACATGTTGTTGAGGATGTTGACTAATTAAATATGATTCAGTATGTGTTGACTTGATATCCTTTTATTGGTGATGATTCATTCAGATATTGTTGTTGACTTGTTACGATGTTCTTAGAGGATGTTCCCTATATAGATATGATTGTGGTGTGTGTTGACATATTGTTCTCGAAGATATACCTTATGATTCATTTGAGTATTGATGTGGACTTATTAAGATGTTAGAGACTGGATTACTTCAGTTAGTAGAGGTTGAGCTAATGTGTTAGTGACCAAGTTGATATTAATGATCTTGTACTTCAGAGTCACCAGATACTAATTATCAGTTTACTACTTATTGGTGAGATACTTGTTGGTGATTATAAGATGTTCATGTTCAGAGTTTACATGAGTTGTCAGTGATACATTGTGGTAGTGATCAGTGATCATGTATTCCATTGTTGATATGAGATGGAAGAGATCAGTTACTAGTTATAGTTGTCAGTGAGGCTAGTTGTCTGTATCACTATTGTGTTAGTGGCTATATCTCCAGTATTTTATTCAGAGGTCAGATATTAGTTGTCAGATATCACAGTTGTCAGATATCATAGTTGTTAGATATCACAGTTGTCAGATATCATAGTTGTCAGATATCATAGTTGTCAGTTGTCAGATTATCAGCTAGTGTTGACATCAGCAGTTATTGGAGATATCAGTTACTATTACATATTAAATAACATTGATTGCTTATTAATAAAAGACACCATAACCCGGGGAAACAGGGGTAATTGCCTGATGATGCATGTCGTGTATTTTGGAAGGATTCTTATGGTACCGAGTTGTGGGTTCCAACCATGGGGAACCAGGGTAGTACTGGCTACCTATTCATTTGTCAGTTGTCAGGGCTATGCCCGGATTACGGCGCCACACTAGTTGTCTTTTCGTGTGGGGCTGTGGTCTTCAGTTGTCAGAGCCTTGCGGCTTGTCCTGGTTTAGTGCCAGGGGTGTTAGACCGTGGTACCGGGCATGCACGGTACTCTTCCAAACACATGCACTACATTGGCAGGCAGTTACAACAACGATAATATTATTTGATATGTGGGAAAACGGCTGTGGTATGGGACACAGCTAAGTACTACATTAGTTAGGTTAATAATAACCAACCAGACTAGTGACATATGCTAGGTTACACATCTTGACATCTGTTATTAGTCTACATTTGTGATAGATGACCTTGATATCAGTTGTTAGTTTACAGACGTGATAGTTGTCTTATATCTTTGTTCATGCTGTTAACAGTTATACTTCAGTTCAGATGTTATCATGTCATGATATTTATTTATCTTATATCTGCAGTCGTTTGTCATGCTATTCAGTTATATGTTATCTGCAGTTGTTCTTGATATTGCTTTATGCACATGTTCTTATGCACGAGCTATTTCCCCTTTACACACACACTCACCATGGTCGCGTTCTGACGACCCTGGATTTGCACGTCCAGATATTGGACGATTGGTTTCCTTTGTGCAGGTGTACGTTGAGACTGTGCTCTTTGCGAATAGCTGGAGCTTCTCCCTATTCTATTCTGGTACTTTTATCTTTCCAGCTTTCGTATTATTTCCTGTTTCTTGTTATATCAGTTCAGTTGTTATTCCAGTCTTGATTCATATGATATCATGCGTGGTTGCTTATATGCGATATTGTAGTATTCAGTATTCATTACAGTTTAAATTTATTATAGCTTGTTTCAGGTTACTTAAGGCTTAGCGCGTATGCGTGAGGGATTTTCCTTGCGTATATGCGTCGCCGACTCGTGTCGCGTCTCCGCTCCAGCGTTTTTTTTGGGAAGCGGGGCGTGACAGGGTTTTCTTGGTATCAGAGCCAGGTTTTCGACTTGCGATGTGAAATTTTGACTTTTGTTTCGTAAGAGAGACCTAGTTCTTACCGGTAACTTAAAAACAAGCTATAGCTATACTGCAATATACATATACTATCCATTATGATATTCAGTCCATTCAGAATTGACCGTCCTTCCTTTGAAAATCCTCATCTTTGATATTTGATATCCTTGATTTCTCCTCTTCTTTTAGAGTGATCCGGATTTTCATCTTGCTTCCCTTCCTCCTTCTCGATTCTATTCCTTGACTTTGTCTCTTGGGATTGGTTACTCCTTGCTGAAGCCGGTGGCGTGTATCAGAGTGCGCAGCGGAAGCATGGTGGATTTATGACGTGCCGAGAAGCGACGTGGTGTTTGTTTGTCTTCTTCTTGATTTCTTGGGACTCTTTTACCATTCCCTGCCCTATTTGAATTTCGGGGACGAAATTTTTAATAAGGTGGGTAGAGTGTAAGATCCCTAGCTAGTAATACAGTATTTTCAGTTTCTGAAGTATTTATTTTGATTCACTGATTATTTTTATTTAATCAGGTTAATTTATTTATCCTGTGATTATTATTGTTGAGTATACAAATTATTTTCAGATAGTAAATGGCAAATTATTCTTCCATTATTATTTATTGTTATTTCTATTAGTGTTATCTTTATTTTTATTGTCGGTGTTTATTAATTATTAATAGTGATAATATTATGTTCTTTATTTAATTTAAATATTAGTATGAGTATTGGTGATAATGGTTATTGACAATTATTAGTTGTTATTAGTATTGCTTATTTTAATATTGGCATTTGTGTTAATACTAACCTTGGTGGAGGTGGTGCTCTCCTTGTTTAGCTTCTCACCCTATTCCTACTTACCCGTTTGGATCCTACCCACTAGCATACTCATAACCTATTTGGATCCTACCCGTTGGCATGCCCATTAGCCTAAACCCAACACTCATTTACTTAGTCGGATCTTACCCAATTATTTATTTGGATCTCAATTCATTTGGATCAAACCCAATACCCATTAGCTAAGTCAATCCAAACCCTATATATAAATATCATCTAATCCTAACCCTAAGATCATAACCTAAACCTAATCTCCTCCTCATCCAAACGCTGCCGCACTTCCCTGCAGGCCGCAGCAACTGGCGCCCAGAACAGCACAGCAGCGCACCACCCCCATCTCTCCTCTCTCCACCTGCAGCCTGGCCCCCCCACTCGGTCTCCACCTCCCCAGATCTATGCCACGGCTGCCAGTGCCCTGTTGATAGGCCGAGCACCACAACCAGCCCCTCCTCTTCCCTGCTGGCCGCACACGGCAGCCCCAACCTTGGCGCGACCAGCCAGGACCAGCAGCAACGACAGACCAGCCAGGCGCCCCCTTCTCCTGGGCGTTGTCCAGACCAGTGTCGCCCCTTGCCTCTCCTCTGGTGGTGCATCAGCAACCAGGACAGCAGCCCTGGACCTCCTCCATGCCGCACAGCCGAGCCCCGGATCCCCTCCAACAGCACTCCATGGCGCAGACCACCAACAGCGGCAGCAACAGACCCAGCGGCAGCAGCAGATCTGGACAGCCCCTTGTCCAGATCTGTGCAACACCTCCACGAGCACCAGATCCCCTCCACGGCGACTCGGCAACACCACCAACAGCAGCAACACCACTTGGCGGCCACCACCCGTCAGCCGGGCACGAACAGCGACCACAACAGCGAGGAACAGCCCAAATCTGCAGCAGATCCAGATCTGCGCAAGTTCAGGCGAGCAGGCCGTTCTCCCGATCCACGCCAGCCCGTCGTCGGAGACTGACACGGTGACCTTCTCCAGTGCCTTGGCCACCCTCCCATGCAGTCCGATGGCGAGGGACGACACCACAGCGACCGCGGCAGCGACTCGCCCGGCGACACGTACAGCAGATCCAGAACCAGACCAGCAGCGCAGGCAGTGGGCGAGCGGCGATTCCAGGCCCTTCCGGCGAGCGCGAGACCTCCAGATTGCAGCCAGGTCTTCCCCGGACCCTGGCTACCGTCCTATGCAGTCCGACAGCGAAGAGCGGCGCCACGGCGACCGTAACGGCGACTCGCCCGGTAACGTGCAGATTCCCCAAGGTGAGTGTTTACTCCTTTCGGTTCCGTTTCTTTATATGTAATTGATTATATTTTGATTTAATTGTGTACATAGAATAATGTGGACATCGTGTATGTTGATATGTGCAAGAGAGGTTACATATACACATTTTATTGTGTGGAGATTAGGTTTCAGTGTACCTCTGATTCGGATTGACAGAGCTTGGTTAGTCGACTTGCCTATGTTATTAGTCGACTAACACCTCTGTTAGTCGACTAACCCCAGTCCCTAGTCGACTAGTATAGCTTCCAGAATAAGTGTTGGGTCTCTGTATTTCTCTACTGGTCGACTTGGACACCTTTATAGTCGACTAGCAGTTGGATTAGTCGACCTATCCACTTGACCTAGTCGACTAATGTTGACCTGTCAGATTGGTGTAGCCCCTTTATTGGATTGTAGACATTAACCTTGGGTTATGTGATGGATATGGATGGATTGTAGGTGACCTCTAGAGATATATATTGGTGATAATGATTCGATCATGATAGATCTTAGCTGCATGTACAGGATATATTGTCGTGTGGGGATATCATAATTGATCTTAATAGAAGAAGGTATTGTGTAGCCTTATGAATCAGATATAGTTTGTCAGAGTGAGTAGACTAGTACTGATTATGGACATATGTTAGAACAACAACTATTGCATCTGATTACTCGATGTGTATTGGAACAAGATGATTATAGAACTATTGGAATATGAATTGGTTGTAATGACTTTGGATTGATCTGGGACTTATGATATTTATATTGGATGATGACCAGTTACTGAATATGACTTTATTAGTTAAGTTGTGCTAGAGATTGATGATGAGTTAGAATTATCCAGAATATATATATTCCGTTTATTGGAGCTTGACTTGCTTTGAGATGAGATTGACGTTGTTGGCATTTGGGATCTGTTAAATGACATGTTGTTAATGATGGGTACCAAGACGTAGATATTCTAGATTACATGTTGTTGAGGATGTTGACTAATTAAATATGATTCAGTATGTGTTGACTTGATATCCTTTTATTGGTGATGATTCATTCAGATATTGTTGTTGACTTGTTACGATGTTCTTAGAGGATGTTCCCTATATAGATATGATTGTGGTGTGTGTTGACATATTATTCTCGAAGATATACCTTATGATTCATTTGAGTATTGATGTGGACTTATTAAGATGTTAGAGACTGGATTACTTCAGTTAGTAGAGGTTGAGCTAATGTGTTAGTGACCAAGTTGATGTTAATGATCTTGTACTTCAGAGTCACCAGATACTAATTATCAGTTTACTACTTATTGGTGAGATACTTGTTGGTGATTATAAGATGTTCATGTTCAGAGTTTACATGAGTTGTCAGTGATACATTGTGGTAGTGATCAGTGATCATGTATTCCATTGTTGATATGAGATGGAGAGATCAGTTACTAGTTATAGTTGTCAGTGAGGCTAGTTGTCTGTATCACTATTGTGTTAGTGGCTATATCTCCAGTATTTTATTCAGAGGTCAGATATTAGTTGTCAGATATCACAGTTGTCAGATATCATAGTTGTTAGATATCACAGTTGTCAGATATCATAGTTGTCAGATATCATAGTTGTCAGTTGTCAGATTATCAGCTAGTGTTGACATCAGCAGTTATTGGAGATATCAGTTACTATTACATATTAAATAACATTGATTGCTTATTAATAAAAGACACCATAACCCGGGGAAACAGGGGTAATTGCCTGATGATGCATGTCGTGTATTTTGGAAGGATTCTTATGGTACCGAGTTGTGGGTTCCAACCATGGGGAACCAGGGTAGTACTGGCTACCTATTCATTTGTCAGTTGTCAGGGCTATGCCCGGATTACGGCGCCACACTAGTTGTCTTTTCGTGTGGGGCTGTGGTCTTCAGTTGTCAGAGCCTTGCGGCTTGTCCTGCTTCAGTGCCAGGGGTGTTAGACCGTGGTACCGGGCATGCACGGTACTCTTCCAAAACACATGCACTACATTGGCAGGCAGTTACAACAACGATAATATTATTTGATATGTGGGAAAACGGCTGTGGTATGGGACACAGCTAAGTACTACATTAGTTAGGTTAATAATAACCAACCAGACTAGTGACATATGCTAGGTTACACATCTTGACATCTGTTATTAGTCTACATTTGTGATAGATGACCTTGATATCAGTTGTTAGTTTACAGACGTGATAGTTGTCTTATATCTTTGTTCATGCTGTTAACAGTTATACTTCAGTTCAGATGTTATCATGTCATGATATTTATTTATCTTATATCTGCAGTCGTTTGTCATGCTATTCAGTTATATGTTATCTGCAGTTGTTCTTGATATTGCTTTATGCACATGTTCTTATGCACGAGCTATTTCCCCTTTACACACACACTCACCATGGTCGCGTTCTGACGACCCTGGATTTGCACGTCCAGATATTGGACGATTGGTTTCCTTTGTGCAGGTGTACGTTGAGACTGTGCTCTTTGCGAATAGCTGGAGCTTCTCCCTATTCTATTCTGGTACTTTTATCTTTCCAGCTTTCGTATTATTTCCTGTTTCTTGTTATATCAGTTCAGTTGTTATTCCAGTCTTGATTCATATGATATCATGCGTGGTTGCTTATATGCGATATTGCAGTATTCAGTATTCATTACAGTTTAAATTTATTATAGCTTGTTTCAGGTTACTTAAGGCTTAGCGCGTATGCGTGAGGGATTTTCCTTGCGTATATGCGTCGCCGACTCGTGTCGCGTCTCCGCTCCAGCGTTTTTTTGGGAAGCGGGGCGTGACAGGGTTTTCTTGGTATCAGAGCCAGGTTTTCGACTTGCGATGTGAAATTTTGACTTTTGTTTCGTAAGAGAGACCTAGTTCTTACCGGTAATTTAAAAACAAGCTATAGCTATACTGCAATATACATATACTATCCATTATGATATTCAGTCCATTCAGAATTGACCGTCCTTCCTTTGAAAATCCTCATCTTTGATTTTTGATATCCTTGATTTCTCCTCTTCTTTTAGAGTGATCCGGATTTTCATCTTGCTTCCCTTCCTCCTTCTCGATTCTATTCCTTGACTTTGTCTCTTGGGATTGGTTACTCCTTGCTGAAGCCGGTGGCGTGTATCAGAGTGCGCAGCGGAAGCATGGTGGATTTATGACGTACCGAGAAGCGACGTGGTGTTTGTTTGTCTTCTTCTTGATTTCTTGGGACTCTTTTACCATTCCCTGCCCTATTTGAATTTCGGGGACGAAATTTTTAATAAGGTGGGTAGAGTGTAAGATCCCTAGCTAGTAATACAGTATTTTCAGTTTCTGAAGTATTTATTTTGATTCACTGATTATTTTTATTTAATCAGGTTAATTTATTTATCCTGTGATTATTATTGTTGAGTATACAAATTATTTTCAGATAGTAAATGGCAAATTATTCTTCCATTATTATTTATTGTTATTTCTATTAGTGTTATCTTTATTTTTATTGTCGGTGTTTATTAATTATTAATAGTGATAATATTATGTTCTTTATTTAATTTAAATATTAGTATGAGTATTGGTGATAATGGTTATTGACAATTATTAGTTGTTATTAGTATTGCTTATTTTAATATTGGCATTTGTGTTAATACTAACCTTGGTGGAGGTGGTGCTCTCCTTGTTTAGCTTCTCACCCTATTCCTACTTACCCGTTTGGATCCTACCCACTAGCATACTCATAACCTATTTGGATCCTACCCGTTGGCATGCCCACTAGCCTAAACCCAACACTCATTTACTTAGTCGGATCTTACCCAATTATTTATTTGGATCTCAATTCATTTGGATCAAACCCAATACCCATTAGCTAATTCAATCCAAACCCTATATATAAATATCATCTAATCCTAACCCTAAGATCATAACCTAAACCTAATCTCCTCCTCATCCAAACGCTGCCGCACTTCCCTGCAGGCCGCAGCAACTGGCGCCCAGAACAGCACAGCAGCGCACCACCCCCATCTCTCCTCTCTCCACCTGCAGCCTGGCACCCCCCCACTCGGTCTCCACCTCCCCAGATCTATGCCACGGCTGCCAGTGCCCTGTTGATAGGCCGAGCACCACAACCAGCCCCTCCTCTTCCCTGCTGGCCGCACACGGCAGCCCCAACCTTGGCGCGACCAGCCAGGACCAGCAGCAACGACAGACCAGCCAGGCGCCCCCTTCTCCTGGGCGTTGTCCAGACCAGTGCCGCCCCTTGCCTCTCCTCTGGTGGTGCATCAGCAACCAGGACAGCAGCCCTGGACCTCCTCCATGCCGCACAGCCGAGCCCCGGATCCCCTCCAACAGCACTCCATGGCGCAGACCACCAACAGCGGCAGCAACAGACCCAGCGGCAGCAGCAGATCTGGACAGCCCCTTGTCCAGATCTGTGCAACACCTCCGACGAGCACCAGATCCCCTCCACGGCGACTCGGCAACACCACCAACAGCAGCAACACCACTTGGCGGCCACCACCCGTCAGCCGGGCACGAACAGCGACCACAACAGCGAAGAACAGCCCAAATCTGCAGCAGATCCAGATCTGCGCAAGTTCAGGCGAGCAGGCCGTTCTCCCGATCCACGCCAGCCCGTCGTCGGAGACTGACACGGTGACCTTCTCCAGTGCCTTGGCCACCCTCCCATGCAGTCCGATGGCGAGGGACGACACCACAGCGACCGCGGCAGCGACTCGCCCGGCGACGCGCACAGCAGATCCAGAACCAGACCAGCAGCGCAGGCAGCGGGCGAGCGGCGATTCCAGGCCCTTCCGGCGAGCGCGAGACCTCCAGATTGCAGCCAGGTCTTCCCCAGGACCCTGGCTACCGTCCTATGCAGTCCGACAGCGAAGAGCGGCGCCACGGCGACCGTAACGGCGACTCGTCCGGTAACGTGCAGATTCCCCAAGGTGAGTGTTTACTCCTTTCGGTTCCGTTTCTTTATATGTAATTGATTATATTTTGATTTAATTGTGTACATAGAATAATGTGGACATCGTGTATGTTGATATGTGCAAGAGAGGTTACATATACACATTTTATTGTGTGGGAGATTAGGTTTCAGTGTACCTCTGATTCGGATTGACAGAGCTTGGTTAGTCGACTTGCCTATGTTATTAGTCGACTAACACCTCTGTTAGTCGACTAACCCCAGTCCCTAGTCGACTAGTATAGCTTCCAGAATAAGTGTTGGGTCTCTGTATTTCTCTGCTGGTCGACTTGGACACCTTTATAGTCGACTAGCAGTTGGATTAGTCGACCTATCCACTTGACCTAGTCGACTAATGTTGACCTGTCAGATTGGTGTAGCCCCTTTATTGGATTGTAGACATTAACCTTGGGTTATGTGATGGATATGGATGGATTGTAGGTGACCTCTAGAGATATATATTGGTGATAATGATTCGATCATGATAGATCTTAGCTGCATGTACAGGATATATTGTCGTGTGGGGATATCATAATTGATCTTAATAGAAGAAGGTATTGTGTAGCCTTATGAATCAGATATAGTTTGTCAGAGTGAGTAGACTAGTACTGATTATGGACATATGTTAGAACAACAACTATTGCATCTGATTACTCGATGTGTATTGGAACAAGATGATTATAGAACTATTGGAATATGAATTGGTTGTAATGACTTTGGATTGATCTGGGACTTATGATATTTACATTGGATGATGACCAGTTACTGAATATGACTTTATTAGTTAAGTTGTGCTAGAGATTGATGATGAGTTAGAATTATCCAGAATATATATATTCCGTTTATTGGAGCTTGACTTGCTTTGAGATGAGATTGACGTTGTTGGCATTTGGGATCTGTTAAATGACATGTTGTTAATGATGGGTACCAAGACGTAGATATTCTAGATTACATGTTGTTGAGGATGTTGACTAATTAAATATGATTCAGTATGTGTTGACTTGATATCCTTTTATTGGTGATGATTCATTCAGATATTATTGTTGACTTGTTACGATGTTCTTAGAGGATGTTCCCTATATAGATATGATTGTGGTGTGTGTTGACATATTGTTCTCAAGATATACCTTATGATTCATTTGAGTATTGATGTGGACTTATTAAGATGTTAGAGACTGGATTACTTCAGTTAGTAGAGGTTGAGCTAATGTGTTAGTGACCAAGTTGATGTTAATGATCTTGTACTTCAGAGTCACCAGATACTAATTATCAGTTTACTACTTATTGGTGAGATACTTGTTGGTGATTATAAGATGTTCATGTTCAGAGTTTACATGAGTTGTCAGTGATACATGGTGGTAGTGATCAGTGATCATGTATTCCATTGTTGATATAAGATGGCAGAGATCAGTTACTAGTTATAGTTTTTTAGAATGTAAATTTTATTGATTCCAGTATCTACGTTGCAGCCCAAACAAGAGCTACATCATATGTGATGCCAACTAGAGCTATCAAACTCACATCCGTATCCAGTCATAGGTCCAATACCAAGAGAGTTACTAGTTATAGTTGTCAGTGAGGCTAGTTGTCTGTATCACTATTGTGTTAGTGGCTATATCTCCAGTATTCTATTCAGAGGTCAGATATTAGTTGTCAGATATCACAGTTGTCAGATATCATAGTTGTTAGATATCACAGTTGTCAGATATCATAGTTGTCAGATATCATAGTTGTCAGTTGTCAGATTATCAGCTAGTGTTAACATCAGCAGTTATTGGAGATATCAGTTACTATTACATATTAAATAACATTGATTGCTTATTAATAAAAGACACCATAACCCGGGGAAACAGGGGTAATTGCCTGATGATGCATGTCGTGTATTTTGGAAGGATTCTTATGGTACCGAGTTGTGGGTTCCAACCATGGGGAACCAGGGTAGTACTGGCTACCTATTCAGTTGTCAGTTGTCAGGGCTATGCCCAGATTACGGCGCCACACTAGTTGTCTTTTCGTGTGGGGCTGTGGTCTTCAGTTGTCAGAGCCTTGCGGCTTGTCCTGATTCAGTGCCAGGGGTGTTAGACCGTGGTACCGGGCATGCACGGTACTCTTCCAAAACACATGCACTACATTGGCAGGCAGTTACAACAACGATAACATTGTTTGATATGTGGGAAAACGGCTGTGGTATGGGACACAGCTAAGTACTACATTAGTTAGGTTAATAATAACCAACCAGACTAGTGACATATGCTAGGTTACACATCTTGACATCTGTTATTAGTCTACATTTGTGTTAGATGACCTTGATATCAGTTGTTAGTTTACAGACGTGATAGTTGTCTTATATCTTTGTTCATGCTGTTAACAGTTATACTTCAGTTCAGATGTTATCATGTCATGATATTTATTTATCTTATATCTGCAGTCGTTTGTCATGCTATTCAGTTATATGTTATCTGCAGTTGTTCTTGATATTGCTTTATGCACATGTTCTTATGCACGAGCTATTTTCCCTTTACACACACACTCACCATGGTCGCGTTCTGACGACCCTGGATTTGCACGTCCAGATATTGGACGATTGGTTTCCTTTGTGCAGGTGTACGTTGAGACTGTGCTCTTTGCGAATAGCTGGAGCTTCTCCCTATTCTATTCTGGTACTTTTATCTTTCCAGCTTTCGTATTATTTCCTGTTTCTTGTTATATCAGTTCAGTTGTTATTCCAGTCTTGATTCATATGATATCATGCGTGGTTGCTTATATGCGATATTGCAGTATTCAGTATTCATTACAGTTTAAATTTATTATAGCTTGTTTCAGGTTACTTAAGGCTTAGCGCGTATGCGTGAGGGATTTTCCTTGCGTATATGCGTCGCCGACTCGTGTCGCGTCTCCGCTCCAGCGTTTTTTTTGGGAAGCGGGGCGTGACAGTTGTTGTTGTTATCAATTTAGCACTATACAAGAAGTTTTGTATTGCTAATCATGATTAGCCCATTACTATGTATCAACGATTCTCATTAATTCAAATAAAATATTTATTAATCAAACTCCATTACTGTTCGTATTAAATTCACAATTTTCACACGCATACATGGTATTCAACTTATACATTTATACACACACATCAATTCAACATCCATACACATACATAGTATTCATAAATCAATTAATATAAGGTATTCATATATATTCATATATAGTATGCATTCATCAATCGATACATCCATAAACATCCATATTTATACATCCATATGGGTATAATAATCATTTCTACACACATATATCTCAACAGTCACTTTATTAGCAATAATATTAGCTAGTAACATACTACAATCTTTACTACCATTGACTTAGTAACTTACCACAATCACCATAATCATGATAAATTATATGTAACAATCAACATGAGGATTACTTCATAACCAATTTTTTCTTATATGTGTCTCTTGTATATGTTGTGCGCCGAACAACAACCACGTAGAGGAAACCCTAGATCCCAGATGCAAAATAACAGTACCACCACAGCAAATAACAAATAATTCTATGAGAAGAACACAAAACCAGATTTAACGAGGTTCGGCCAATTTCGCCTACGTCCTCGGGGCAAGGAAGAGAGATTTTCTATTGATTTGTGAATCAATACAAGTATTACAGCATTACATAATGAAGAGAGCTCTGCCTCTCTCATATACCCAAAAAAGAAACCCCAGGAATCAGTTTCCAATTTGGGTTGAATTCCAATTCAGCAAATTTCTCGAAACAGCCCGAACCCGACTGTCAGTCGACCGACCCTAGGCACAGGTCGACCGTGCCGGTCGACCGTGCCTAACCGAGAGTTAGGCACTTTCAGTCGGTCAACCGGGCGGTCGACCGCTACAACCTTGTGCACGTTGGTGCACAACGGTCGACCGGGCCGGTCGACCGTGCTGCTGCTGCTGCTTCCCAACGGTCGACCGGCTCGGTTGACCGTGCTACTGCTGCTACTACTGCTGCTTCCCTACTGCTGCTGAATCTCTGAAAAATCATCGTCGACTTCCTCGACTTCCTCTCCTCTTCCTACAATTCTCCACCTCGGTGAAGATTTCTCAAATCTGAGCCGAAATGAAACATACGAACCATCGACTCAAAAGTGGATGCACCAGTGTGGTTGCCTACGTACCCTGCCTAAGGGATCAAGCCATCCGTAGTTCATCCAAAGGAGCTTCAACAAGCTCATACTACATGAAGGATATGGAGCAAGGTTTTACAATGTACAAACTTGACTCCTGACACCACCTTGGTAAGCATATCAGCGAGATTCTCCGTTGTGTGAATCTTCAGCAGCTCAATATCACCCTCATCGAGAATCTCCCAAACAAAATGGAACCTGACATCGATGTGCTTCGTCCATGCATGATATAACTGGTTCTTGGCTAAATAAATAGCACTCATACTGTCACAGTTGATCTTCAGTAGATCCTGATCCACCCCCAAGTCATCAAGCAAGCCTTGAAGCCAAATTGCCTCCTTCATAGCCTCCGTCATGGCCATATACTCAGCCTCTGTAGTAGACAATGCGACGGTAGATTGTAGAATAGAGCGCCAACTCACCGGTGCTTGAGAGAATATAAAGATATACCCCGTTGTAGACCGGCGCTTGTCAAGGTCACCAGCATAATCGGAATCGACATACCCGATACAATCCTGCTTCCCTGTGGAGTCCTTCTCAAATACCAGACCAACATCAATGGTACCTTTAATGTACCGCAGAATCCACTTCACTACCTCCCAATGACCCTATCCTGGATCATGCATATACCTACTGACCATAGAGACAGCTTGTGACAGATCTGGTCTTGTACACACCATAGCATACATAAGACTACCAACTGCGCTAGCATATGGAACGTGAGTCATGTACTCACGTTCTTCAACATTCTTTGGAGACATAGTAGCAGATAACTTGAAATGAGGAGCCAGTGGTGTACTTACAAACTTCGCATCCTTGCCGATGTTGAACCTCTGAAGTACCTTTTGCAAATACCCCTTCTGTGTCAAGCTCACCCTGCCAACCCTTCGGTCTCGAGCAATTTTCATGCCTAGCACCTTCTTTTCTTCACCAAGATCTTTCATCTCAAACTCAGAAGATAAGTCCCTCTTCAGTGCATCAATTGCAGATCTAGACCTTGAAGCAATAAACATATCATCTACATATAGAAGTAAATCGATATACTCCCCTGTCGGTAGCTTGTTGTAATACACACATGGGTCATAGTGGCTACGTGTGTACTTCTTTCCTCTGATGAAGCTGTCGAACCGCTTGTACCACTGTCTAGGAGACTGTTTTAGTCCATACAGCACTTCTTCAGCTTACACACCATATCTTCTTTCCCTACAGTCTTGAACCCTGTCGGCTGAGACATGTAGATCTCTTCATCCAGATCGCCATGGAGAAAAGCGGTCTTTACATCGAGTTGATCAAGGTCCAACTCGTACTGTGCCACCAAAGCCAATAAGATGCGAATTGACGAATGCTTTACAATAGGAGAAAATACCTCATTGTAGTCAATTCCTTCCCTTTGAGCATAGCCTTTTGCTACCAATCTGGCCTTGTAGCGCACCATATCTTCTTGAAGAGATCCCTGCTTCTTTGCATACACCCACTTACAGCCTGTAACGCCCCAATCCGGCGGGTACGGAGACGTTACTGTGACGTATATACGCAGGTCAGAAGTACCCTCACGTATATACGCTAAGCATCAGTACATGCAAGAATCAGAGTACGGAAGCACGTGGTGCATTATACATTCCAACACATGAGTACAGTTACAAAGTTATCACTAGAGGTGACAAATATTACAATAATATTACATCACCAACAGGCGCAAATGCGAGAATACAAGGTGATATACATGTATGAATAGTACAAATGGAGGCTCAGGGTCATAACAGAAAAACTCTAGAGCCGAGCAGGGGGCCTGGAAGGATGGGGCTCTGGACCGTCTACTGGAGATCCACGCTACCGCTGCGCCACTCTGATCAGCAACCGGGAGAATCCACACGCTCCAAGCTCCAAGACCTGGACATGAGGATCCAGAGGAGTCAGAACTCCCCGGTGAGTGGTGATGCGAAAGCCAGGTGGCGAGCATAGATAAGCACACGTGCATCGATAAATTCGAATCATAAACATGCATTGAATAACCGTGTCGTGGGCACAAGCATGCAGGAGCAAGTAGATATACAGCAAATGATATCAAGCAGGGAAGAATCATGATATGATAAGATAAGAGCAGGAAACAGGTGGAGTAGAATACAAATGGAAAGACAGGATATGAACAGGTATAGTATGATGATCATAAAACTGGAAATCCGAAGTAAAATCCGATACAATTAACCATGGCAAAGCATATTACGGATTCATAGCTAGCATCTTTTATTATTATTATTATTACTCGTCTTACCCTGATGTCTAGATATGTGAACTAGCGTCCCAGCGCACATATATCCACATATGAGTAAAGTAAGGTTATTGGAAACCAACGGGGGTATCAACGAATAATGTTTACAGTGGGTCCCGTGCATGCCCGGGACCACGGTCCAGGACGTTCCGTTACTGGTGCTCAGAACCAGCCGCAAGGCGTACTGGAGGGTCTTATAGAATGCCCTTATCAAGATGGTACCAAGAAGGAGGGAGCCAGCACTCCCCTCGGTCGCCTGGAGGCCCACAGGTCAGACCGGAAGTTTTAGTTGCACAACATACCTAGTACCACTGTAAACACGAACATATGTTGATAGCCGCAAGTTTCCCCCGACCCGATGCAAGTTGTTCCTTTTTATGATTTATTATGCAGTTATCAATTTATGGGAATAGCAGGTGCAAGACATGATCAGGAGTTCAGGAGTACATGAGTACTATAGATTCAGGTCACTGTATATGTATAATACAAGATAACAAGTACAAGATTCAAATCACTGTATGTAATACAGGACAACAAGTATAGTATCCCCGTAAATGTGATAATCACAGGTCAAGTATTAATATTTCAAGAGGCAAGTGATAAGTCATGTCATAATAAGAAGCAAGTGTCAAGTAGTAGTATGTCGAGTGTCAGGTGATATATGACTTGAAGGTGATATCATATCAGTTGTCAAGTGATACAGACAGGTGTCAGGTATTAGCATGTAGATGATAGGTATCAAGTAAAAGCATGTCAAGTGTTAACATATCAAGCATGTGAAATCATTTAGAGGGGGTGAATAGGTGATAATGCTAATCAATGCACAATTGAAAATGTTATGATGCAACAATCACCCAAAATAAGACTAGAAGCCGATACCCCGTGAAGGGCTCTGAACTCCTTCCTCGTGATTCCTCTAGATAAGAGTTTGAGGTGCGTATTACAATCTTGTTGTATGAGTATATGATTGACAATATGAATATGAAACAAATGAATATAGCAATGAATATGTAGAGCAAGTACAATGTTGCAATGAATATGTAGAGCAAGTAAATGAAGCAATGAATATAAAGCAAGGAATTAAAGCAAGTAAACCAAACGCAAACACCGAGAATTTTTCCGAGGTTCGAGCACCCAGCTCTACGTCCCCGCCTTCACCCAGAAGGATTTCTAATCACTATAACTTCACAAAGAGTTACAATCACACCGGAGTACCCAACTCCACAATCTCAAGTACAAGTATTCTCTTGATGATCAAAAGACCACAAACTCTCTTTTGAAAAATCCTTTTCCCTTACAAAAGCCCTATAGAACAATGAGTAGGATTGAAGCTCTAGTATTGTAAGTGGAAAAAGAAAATGAATTTTGAGAGAGCTTTGAAATAAAAACTTCAGAAATGAGAGAGATTTTTCAGCACAAAAACCAAGAACAAAACTCTTTTGAAAGCCTTTAAACTTTGAATATTTTTTGCAAATTATTGTTATAAATCCCACAACCCTAATCACCCCTATTTATAGGATAGAGCTAGGGATTAAAGGTTAAACTAATACAATAGGTAATTAGGAAGTATTTGACCCAAAAATCAGCCCCTAAACTCGTTTAGAGACAAAAAAGACGATTTAAAACGTGTTTTAAAAAGTAGCCGTTAAGGCTGAAACACAGCCTCGGTCGACCGGCCGGTCGACCGGGTTTTCAAAAAATAGAGCCGTTGCAGGCCCACGGTCGACCGCCCGGTCGACCGCAACAAACAGAGAGTCACTGACTTTCAGTCGGCCGAAGGTCGGTCGACCGAAAATGGGTTTCGGTCGACCGCCCGGTCGACCAGGAAACGTGCACACATGCACGCACCCAACGGTCAGAATCCCGGTCGACCGAGTCGGTCGACCGATCTGACCTGATATAGAGTCGGTCGACCGCCTCAGGTCAAAAACTGAAATTTGAAAAGGATTTGGAGGAGATTTTGATGGTTTACAAAATAGTTTCGATCAGAACTATGTATAATACTCAAAATTGAGTTTATAAGTAATAGACTATATTTAAAAATATTTTGTATATATATATATAGGAGAAATTTTTAGAAAAGACATGTGCGCAAAAACTTGTGTGTAGGAATTTTGAGCTTCAAACCTATTCACTATTTTTTAACAAAACTATAAAACTAAAAACAAATCTAATGAAGTCTCTGAGCCATAATGAAGTCTTGAGCCATGCAATGTCATGCTAGAGCCTTCTCTCCTATGGACATTTCCTCTTGTGCCATTTGCCTTATTTGCTCCAAGAACCTAGAAAACCTTGCAATAGCTAAGCAATGGCCTTCATACAAGGTACTAACCTGAAACTCATCTTAAACAAACTTATTAGTACCATATAGCTTCTATGTGTTTTGTTATCATCAAAACTTTAAACAAATGGAGAGTGTAACCTTTTGGGCCAACAATCTCCCCCTTTTTGATGATGACAAAACATATAGGCTATATCAAAAAGATATAAAGAGAGAGATAAAACTCCCCCTCAAATTATGCTATATTAAACAAGTAAAAGTAATTCAAAAACCGTAAAGAACAATAATTTGAATTTTTAAATAGCAAGCAAAACATGAAACATGAGACTAAAAACTCTTGCAAAAACCATGTACACTTGCAAAACTCATATATACCTCATGTACAAGAAACTCATCATACCCATATTTCTCCCCCTTTTTGTCATACATCAAAAAGGGATAAAAAAATTATTCAATAACACAAACATTAAGTTCACCACATATAAAGAAAAATCTATTAAAATCAAGTGGTTTAGTAAAAATATCGGCAAGTTACAAATCCGAAGAAACATAATCAATCTCTATATCACCTTTCTCAAAATGATCTCTAAGAAAGTGATATCTAATCTCAATGTGCTTGGTCTTACTATGTTGATTTGCATTCTTAGTCATATGAATAGTACTAGTATTATCACAAAATATTTTTATATGGTCATAATGCAAATCATAATCAAGGAGAGTATGTTTCATCCAAAGGACTTGTACACAACAAGCCCCCGCCGCAACATACTCCGCCTCGGCGGTTGAGAGGGCTACCGAATTTTGTTTCTTAGAGGACCATGAAACAAGACAATTACCAAGAATTGACATGTCCCACTAGTACTCTTTCTATCCACTCTACAACCCGCATAGTCGGCATCCGAAAAACTCGTCATAGAAAAATCTCCGGTTTTCGGATACCAAAGACCCATTCCAATAGTGCCCTTAATATAACGAATGATGCGTTTTACCGCAATAAGATGAGACTCTTTAGGACACGATTGGAATCTAGTACAAAGACACACACTAAACATGATATCCGGCCTACTTGCCGTTAAATACAACAAACTACCAATCATGCTTCTATATAACTTAATATCAACACATTTACCTTGGTCATCCTTATCAAGCTTGGTGGTAGTTGCCATGGGAGTGTTGCAAATTTTCGAACCTTCAAGTCCAAATTTCTTTATGAGTTCCTTTGAGTACTTGGCTTGATATAAGAATATCCCATCCCGCATTTGTAGCGTATCTCCAATTTTAGGAAGCAGTTGAGAGCTTTCCACTTCATCCTTTTGAACATCACCAATGGGTTCTTGCTTTTCTTCTTGAATGGGTGAGTCCTTCAAGGATAGCTTCTCCATGTCCTCACCTAATGAGTCAAACTCTACAACATTCTCAACAACATTAGATTCTTCAAATTTAACATGCATGGATTCTTCAATAGTAAGAGAGGATTTATTGAATACTCTATAAGCTTTGCTAGTAGTAGAATATCCAACAAATATTGCTTCATAAGTTTTAGCATCAAATTTACCCAAGTTATCTTTAGTATTCAAAACAAAACACTTGCATCCAAAAACCTTGAAATATGAAACATTTGGTTTTCTTAAATGATAAATTTCAAAAGATGTCTTGAAAGTATTTTTTCACAAATAAATACCGTTTGATATGTAGCATGCGGTGTTTACGGCCTCGGCCCATAGATATTGAGGGAGGTCATATTCACTTATCATAGTCCTAGCCATCTCTTGAAGGGTTCTATTCTTTCTTTCTACAACTCCATTTTGTTGTGGAGTTCTAGGACATGACATTTCATGCTTAATTCCCTTTTCATCACAATAAGTCATGAAGAGTTGGTTAATGAACTCACCACCTCTATCACTTCTTATTTTCAAAATCGAAAAACCTTTTTCTTTTTCAACTCTTTTTCGAAAAATCTTAAAATGCGAAAAAGTTTGATCTTTGTGTTCTAAAAAGAAAACCCAAGTGAACCGGGAAAAATCATCAACTAAAACAAAAGCATATCTACTACCATTTAAGCTTTTAGTTTTAGTTGGTCCAAAAAGATCCATGTGAATTAATTCTAATGGCCTAGTTGACATGATATCCTTGATTGGTTTGAAAGAAGACTTGGTTTGTTTCCCAAGTTGACACGCACCACAAATGCGGTCTTTTTCAAACTTCAAGCAAGGAATACCCTTCACCAATTCCTTAGAATTAATCCTAGCAAGATGATCAAAAGATGCATGTCCTAATCTTCTATGCCAAAGCCAAGAAGTCTCATCAAAAGCATTCAAGCATTTAGTAGAACAATCCAAATTAAGCATGTCAATGATATAGACATTATTATCACGAAATCCGGTGAGAATACAATCATTGGTTTTACAATCAAAGATTTTGCAAGAAGAATCATCAAAAACAACTTTAAGACCACGATCACAAAGTTGACTTATACTAAGCAAGTTATGTTTAAGTCCATCAACAAGAACAACATTTTCTATAATAGGAGATGCACCAATTTGAATGCTACCTATACCGATGATTGTGCCCTTGGAGTCATCTCCGAAGTGACGGTGCCACCTTCAATGTACCTTGATAGGGTTGTGAATTTGTTGATATCCCATGTCATATGTCTTGAACAACCACTATCAGGTACCACCGCTCCTTACGTCTTGGAGCCTTGGTGTGTACCTACATCAAATAATTTAGGACTTGATTTTGGTACCCACATTTTCTTGGGTCCTAAAGTGTTAGTGTCACGAACCCATACAAGATTATTTGTCCTATTTATTTGATCATAGCAAAACTTAGCTAAATGGCCATTCCGACCACAATAAGTACATCTATAAACTCTACCATATTTAAATGCATAATGATTGTGTGACTTGTGAACATGTGAATTTTGAGCATGAGTAGTTTTAGCATGAGTGTTATGTGAAGTGTTTACATGATGAACATGAGAATTTTTAGCATGGGTTGCTTTATCATTTTTAGCATGTGAAGTGTGCCTTTTTGAAAACATTTCTTCTAATTTATTAGTATTAAAAGCACAATCTTTTAACACATTTCCAAAATCATTAATTTTAGTTTTTAACAAAGATAATTCATTTTCATCAATTTTTGGAAATTTAGCTTTACAAGCAACTTTATAAGCATCAAATTCCCTTTTAGTTGAAATAAGGTTAGAAGAAATTTCATCCTTTTCTTTTGAAACAATTACTAGTTGATTCTTAAGCAATTCAATTTCCTTTTTCAATTTTGAGCATTCTACCTTTTTATCATCAAAGCTTTCAGAAAGTTCAACAAAGGCATGTACTAACATTTCTCTACTTATTTCATTATCTTCATCAAGAGGTTGAGAGGTTACCTTGGGTGTGTTTGCCATGAAACACATATTTTTCGTGTCGACCTCATCTTTAGATTCACTTTCCGAATCCCAAGTGGCTTTGTAAGCTTTCTTTTCAACCGGCCTCTTTTGCTTCAAGGAGGAAGTCACCTTTTTCTTGAAATCCAGACAATCGGCCATGATGTGTCCGGGTTTCCGGCAATTGTAGCATATGATTCTTCTCTCCTCCTTTCCTTCCAATTTCCTTCTATAGTTAAGTTTATTTTTGCGGTACATCCTCTTCACATTTCTTACTAGGAGAGATAGCTCCTCATCATCTTCTTCATCTTCTTCATCGTCGTCAATAGTGGAGGAAGACTTGAAAGCTATGGACTTCTTCTTTTGAGGTACCGCTTCTTCTCTTGCTTTCTTTTCCATCTCATGAGTCTTAAGGTTTCCAATAAGACTTATGAGATCCATCTCATCTTTATCATTCAACTCCTTTAAGGTGGTAGCCTTGATCTCCCATGATGAAGGAAGAGCGCGAATCACTTTGCGCACCTTTTGGTCATTGCTTATATCATCACCTAGAGAAGAAAGAGCTTTGGTAATCTTAGTAAACTTGGTAATCATAAAATCAATAGACTCATCTTCAAGCATTTTAAAACTTTCATATTGGGACCTCAAGAGATCTATTTTAGCTCTCTTTACTTGTGATGTCCCCTCGTGTGTGACCAATAAGTGTTGCCAAATCTCATAGGCGGATTGGCAATGTATAACCCGTGTAAGATCATCCTCATTCAAGACAGTGAGAAGGGAATTTTGAGCCTTAGAATTAGCCTCATATTCTTTGTAGGTAAAGTCGGACCAAGTGCTCTCCTCACTATCTGGTCTACTATAGGGTTTGGTCAAGGATTTAGCAACTAAACTACCTAGGGATTGTAGAAAGATAGTCATCCTAACCTTCCAAATAGGGAAATTGAGTCCATCAAATTTAGGAGCGGTCTTAATGTTGTCGGCCATTTTTACTAGTGTATGAATGAAAGAATGCAAATAGTGATTAGCAAATTTTTAGGATCTCTCTAAGGATGTGAAGCCAAAAACTAGAGTCCTAGCTCTGATACCAATTGAAATCACCTAGAAGGGGGTGAATAGGTGATAATGCTAATCAATGCACAATTGAAAATGTTATGATGCAACAATCACCCAAAACAAGACTAGAAGCCGAATACCCTGTGAAGGGCTCTGAACTCCTTCCTCGTGATTCCTCTAGATAAGAGTTTGAGGTGCGTATTGCAATCTTGTTGTATGAGTATATGATTGACAATATGAATATGAAACAAATGAATATAGCAATGAATATGTAGAGAAAGTACAATGTTGCAATGAATATGTAGAGCAAGTAAATGAAGCAATGAATATAAAGCAAGGAATTAAAGCAAGTAAACCAAACGCAAACACCGAGAATTTTTTCGAGGTTCGAGCACCCAGCTCTACGTCCCCGCCTTCACCCAGAAGGATTTCTAACCACTATAACTTCACAAAGAGTTACAATCACACCGGAGTACCCAACTCCACAATCTCAAGTACAAGTATTCTCTTGATGATCAAAATACCACAAACTCTCTTTTGAAAAATCCTTTTCCCTTATAAAAGCCCTATAGAACAATGAGTAGGATTGAAGCTCTAGTATTGTAAGTGAAAAAATAAAATGAATTTTGAGAGAGCTTTGAAATAAAAACTTCAGAAATGAGAGAGATTTTTCAGCACAAAAACCAAGAACAAAACTCTTTTGAAAGCCTTGAAACTTTGAATATTTTTTGCAAATGATTGTTATAAATCCCACAACCCTTATCACCCCTATTTATAGGATAGAGCTAGGGATTAAAGGGTAAACTAATACAATAGGTAATTAGGAAGTATTTGACCCAAAAACCAGCCCCTAAACTCATTTAGAGACAAAAAAGACGATTTAAAACGTGTTTTAAAAAGTAGCCGTTAAGGCTGAAACACAGCCTCGGTCGACCGGCCGGTCGACCGGGTTTTCAAAAAATAGAGCCGTTGCAGGCCTACGGTCGACCGCAACAAACAGAGAGTCACTGACTTTCAGTCGGCCGAAGGTCGGTCGACCGAAAATGGGTTTCGGTCGACCGCCCGGTCGACCGGGAAACGTGCACACATGCACGCACCCAAAGGTCAGAATCCCGGTCGACCGAGTCGGTCGACCGATCTGACTTGACATAGAGTCGGTCGATCGGCCGGTCGACCGCCTCAGGTCAAAAACTGAAATTTGAAAAGGATTTGGAGGAGATTTTGATGGTTTACAAAATAGTTTCGATCAGAACTATGTATAATACACAAAATTGAGTTTATAAGTAATAGACTATATTTAAAAATATTTTGTATATATATATAGGAGAAATTTTTAGAAAAGACATGTGCGCAAAAAACTTGTGTGTAGGAATTTTGAGCTTCAAACCTATTCACTATTCTTTAACAAAACTATAAAACTAAAACAAATCTAATGAAGTCTCTGAGCCATAATGAAGTCTTGAGCCATGCAATGTCATGCTAGAGCCTTCTCTTCTATGGACATTTTCTCTTGTGCCATTTGCCTTATTTGCTCCAAGAACCTAGAAAACCTTGCAATAGCTAAGCAATGGCCTTCATAAAAGGTACTAACCTGAAACTCATCTTAAACAAACTTATTAGTACCATATAGCTTCTATGTGTTTTGTTATCATCAAAACTCTAAACAAATGGAGAGTGTAACCTTTTGGGCCAACAGCATGTACTTGGCAAGCGATAGAGTAATAGCTGAGCACAATCAAGCAGAGCTGAGCAAGCTGGAGCGAAGCTAATGTACAACACTAAATGCTATCACACTCGGCGTGGTTACCGCTCGCAGCGTAGCTAGACACACGTGTCACAGTAAGCGTATGAACGCCATACTACCGCTCACGGAGATGCCATGCTCACGGGGTAACTATACTCGAACGGAGTAAGCGGTAAAGTGTTGACACTAGGTCCGCCTACCAGGCGTAGCATAGAGAAAGTCCAGAGGACTTTAAACCTCAAAGGTTGTACCCAGTGGTTAGGGTACCTGCAGAGAAAGTGTTAGTTCCAGACACAAATACATAAGACAACCAAGTCGATCCGACGAAGCAGAAAAGCCAAGAGGAAAGCGAGAACACTCGCCTAAGTCTTCAGAAAACATAGTGAAATCCCCGATCTCCGGAATCCAGGAAATCAACGCGTTAGAAAGAAAGTGATAGAGAGAGGAGGAAATTAAGAGAAAGAAAGAGAATGAGAGAGAGGAGAGAGAAAGAGAGAACTAGAGGGAGAAGTACATGGAGAGAGAGTGTGCACAGGGGAATGTAGTATTAAGAGTGAGACGCGGGAGTCGCAGACGCGGGGTTCGCGTTGCATAAATTCCCACAAATGCGAGGTTCGAGACCCGCGTTCAAGTCAGGACATGAGGAGAACGCGGACGCGGACGTGGATTCCGCGTCGCGTTAACACGAGAAGAACACAGACGCGGGCATGAGCTCCGCGTCATGTTGATACGAGAAGGACACAGACGCGGGCATGGGCTCCGCGTTGCGTCGATACAAGAACACGAAGGCCGCGTTATACAAATGTTAAGAACGCGAAGATTCGTGTTAAAGAATTGCTTGGACGCGGGGGTGAGATCCGCGTCAGCAATTTAACAGAGAGAGACAGGGAGATAAGAAGGAGTGAGAGAGAGACAGTACAGGAGAGAGAAAGAGAGGGAGAGAAATTGAGACGCAGGGAAGAAAGGAAATAGAGGAGACGCAGGGAATTAGTGAAAGAAATCAAGGAAGAGAAAAAGGAAAGAAGGAAAGAAAGAAAGAAAGAAGAAGGAAAGAAAAAGGAAGGAAAGAAGAAAGGGAGAAGAGGAGAACGGCCGGCCATCTCCGGCCGGCCGGCGGCGGCGTCGGAGGCCTGGCCGGCGGCCAAGGCCGGCAGCCCATAGGGCAGCCCAAACTCGACCAAGGAAGGGTGCAAGTCTAGCTCATTTTGAATTTTCAAAATTTTGAAAACGATGTTTCGGAGAGCGACGAGTTGGCTAGGATGGAAGAGCTCGCCGAGGAGGAGAACTTGGTGTGATCGTTGGTGGCTAAGGTGGTGTAGGTGGTGGTGGAAATGGTGGAGAAGTTAATGGAGGTTAATGGGTTCATGGTGGAGAAAAGAGGAAGAAGAAGGTGGTGAAGTTGTTGTTGTTGTTGTTGGAATGGAGGAGGAAATGGAGGAGAGAATGGTGGAGGAGTTGGTGGAGTTGGTGGTGGAGAAGAGGGAGAAGGTGGCCGGCCATGGAAAGGGCAAGGGGCTGTTTTTTTTTGTGCTGCCATTTTCGTTGGCTGCTTGCTGGAAGAAGAAAGAATAAGAAATGAAAGAGAAGGAAAGAAAGGGGGGTGGTTATATAAGGGAGAATGATTATTACAATATTGCCATTCCCATCCTTACATAAAGAGACTTGCGTCTCCACTAAATGGGCTGCGTCCCCATAAAAGCAAATCCGCGTCTAGGCAAAACAAAGCCAGACGCGGAGATGAGGTCTGCGTCCAGGAGGAAAACGCAAGAGTCGCGTTAGACAGAAAAGACAAGAAGAAAGCATGGTTGATAAGATTCAGAATTGATCTTGCAGGACAAGCATTAAATGCAGTATGGAGAGCATCCCTGCATTAAATATTGAACCCAGGTTTGGTGAAACTCGCGTCTAGCGAGGAGAGAGAAAATAGAAAAAGGGAAAAGTAAAATATCTGGATAAAATTCCGGTATCTGGGAAAACACCGAAAACTCCGGAAAAGTCCAAAAAATTAAGTAGTTTAGAAAGCTTCCCAAAATTCTCAAAATAATAAATATTATATAAAGATTTTTGGTGAAATCGGTTTTCAGAAATTCAATCTCATTTTCGAAATAAAAATCTTGAAGTCAACCGTCAATACCGGTGTATACCGGGTCGGCCGGATTTTGATAAAATCTGAAAAATCTCAGAAAATGCCTAAAAGGAGAAAATATAATTTTAAGAAGAAATATGAAAGCAGAATTCAGAAATTTGATTCCAATTGTAGACTAAAATTCCTGGAATCAACCAGTGACACGGGCTGACACCAAATTCTAGGGAATTTTGATAAATTTAGAAAATTCTCAAAAAAAGTATTTAGATAGAAAATGTGATTTTTCGAAGTTACAGGAAAGCCGTTTTTAGAATTTCAACTCCGTTTGTAAATTAAAAATCTGAGAATCGAGCAGCGGTATTGGTCGACCCCGGTTTTGAAGATTTTCAATTTAATTCAGGAAAATTCCAGAAAATCATAAAAAATCTAAAATATTAGAAAATAATATTTGAAACTGAAATCGGTCAAATCAGAATACCAGAAAGTCCAAATCAAGTAACACTATAGGATCGGTCCCCGGTTCAGACTAGGGCTGACTCCGAGTTCACGAATCCGAATCCAAGGCAAAACGATCATATAAATATCTCATAATACGAAACAAATACAGGAAGTAAATCAAAAAAATATGATCAAAAAATACGAATACGCAACTAAGTACGTATTCCGGGAGCGGGGTGTTACATTCCATCCACCTTATAAAAAATTGCGTCCTCGCAATTTCGATAAGGGATAAAATGAACACATAAAGATAGGAATGAGGATTATGCCAATCAAGATATGAATAACTGTGAGCTGTTCTCCCTAATCGACTGAACGGTAAACTCAGGACTGAGACATCTCTGCCCTTCTGTCGTATATATACATCCTCTGACGGTGCCGTAAGAATACTGTCAGAACTTCAAAAGACTAACCCATTCTGAATAATATAAAGTGAGCTGACTTGGTGAGATAATCAATAATACTTCAATCAGACTGTAAACCAAAGCTGATGAAATCCATAGAAATCCGTAGTGCTGAAATCCATAATATAACATAAAACCCTGCATGGCAAGATGTTGTCCTTCTGCAGTAGAATCACTGATGTGCTGCATACATACTAATTCCCGAGAATAGACCAGAATACCTAAGGTAAGGAAAACTCTGATAATACTGAGTATGAATCAAGAAGACCATAATTAAGAATTTCTGCATACTGGGCGTTGCTAACTCTAAAAGACATAGCCAAGAATATACAATAACCCTGAAGAATTCTAAATACTGACTTCTGAATGATAACCCGACTGCAGATGAAACATGTTTAAGATATCTGGGCCCTGCAAGATTGGCCGAGTGGATCATTCGTAAGGATCGTGGCGATAGCTCAAATACAGCGATAAAACCTTGTTCAGCGGATCCATGAAAACACGCTAGGCGAAAGAAATCCGAAGAACGGGCTAGAGTGCTAAGCACTGAAGGAACTAGCCACGGACAAAGCCAAGCCTAGGTGAGGCTATCGCGTAACACAGCTCAAGTGTTAAGCATTAGGGTGCAGCGAAGCTAATGCTCTGCGAGGCTCGCATTGGCGAAGCTCACGCGGCGAAGCCAGCGCATAACACAACGCTAAATGCTGAGCACCAGGGTGCAGCGAAGCTCACACCCGGTTAGGTCCATGGGTGACTAGAGCACGACCCTCGCCTGCCGAGGCTAGCGGAGCCTATGGTCTACCAAATCAATAAAGACTGCCAGAAGTTAGTGGCTCTGAGAACACGATCAAGAAATTATAATAACCGAAACGTGTCCCGAATGCTGTCTTCTAATAATAACCTGACTGCAAATCAGCTCTGAGAATGCCCGAGTTCCATGAACATAGTTGAAGAAATCATGATCGCTATTGGAGTAATAGAAATGAAAAATACCATAACTCTGTCTGCCAGAAGTCCTGATTCTGGAACACTGTTATATACTGACACCCCTCATGTAATGATACAGTCTACCTGATTATATAAGCGATGACTACTCCACTTGATGTACTGGTCTCCCGTGATGTATCCATAAATACAAGAATAGAATGCGAAGCTGAAGATCTATCCAATATAAGACCATGTGATGTACCAGAGTCGAGGAATGCTAGAACATAATGAGAGCGAACCACACCTGCCCAGCTGTTACCTCTCTAGTCTACGCATATCTTGAGTTGGCATAAGGATTACGAAATCAGAATAGTAAAAATAGAAGAGATAGAAATCATGAAATGGGAAGGTAGACACGGACGGACTAGGATTGGTGATGATAGTGCAATGAGAAGGATATGATATAGAGAATTTACCAACTCCGGACATGCTAAAAATGGGACAATGGTTACGGTCAGTACCTTCAGGGTTCCTTTTTTTCAGATATTAA
Source organism: Agave tequilana (assembly GCA_038442645.1). Classification (NCBI taxonomy): domain Eukaryota; kingdom Viridiplantae; phylum Streptophyta; class Magnoliopsida; order Asparagales; family Asparagaceae; genus Agave; species Agave tequilana. The sequence goes on along the minus strand of JAVJIF010006855.1, from coordinate 2,277 downwards.
GCATCCTTTTCTGTTCTCACTCCATCAGTATCCTGACTTCCTCTTCAGTCAGATTATATGTTTGCCTCCTTCTACCATGTGCCCTAGCTCTTGGTCTCTTTTGTGTATGACTCCATGCTTGATGCTGGGGATGAAGCGAGATTATCCTGCCAGTAGGTCCTGGATTCTCTTCCAATGGTGATATTGGATGAATTGATCTGAACGGTGTAATATTCTCTGTTTCCTTGAACAGACAGTCACTTCTCAACAAATCTCCGGACCCGTATATGACATAATTCATAACCTTTCTGGCGGTTGCGTTGTAGGTGCCCGGCTTCAGATAATACCCACATGTCATATGCTGAGGGCAAGATTGGAGGGATGGCTTAGCTAGTGGGGCATCTAGGGGCCTGTCTGAGTCATCAACTTCCATCAACTGAGAGGGTCTTTTTGTCAACTTCATCTGCACCTCATCCTGATCTTTCTTCTCCGGGTCCGTTCTACTTCCCGAGTGATGGCAAAAAAACTTGAGAATACTTCTTGGGCTGCTTGAGAATAAGAAACATCTTGATCCTTATCTTCATTTCTTACTAAAATATTACTTGCTCGGTTCTCCTTGTCAGCCACCATGTAAGACACTGACCGACTATGCCTTAGGAATTTTGCAGTGTACATATTTACAATTCAATCTTCTTACTGCGATTTGATAAATCATCCTTTCATTTCTTTCTGAGCTATTATAGAGAAGAATCTTCTCATAGAAATCCTTCGAGAACTAGTCCCAAGTGATGGGCTTTTTCAGTCTCGCTACTTTCGCCAACCACCACGTCCTGGCTACATCTTTCAACTAAATCTTGGTCACTTCCACTTGGTTCTCGTCAGGGACCCGAGTTGCCTTCAGAAGATTTGTAGTGTTTACCAGCCACTGCTTATGCATCCAGGGCTCCTCCATGCCCGAAAAGATTGTCGGCTATAATTTCCTGAAATCCGACATGTTGCCTGGCTTCTGTTCCCGGAGTGCGACCAATAATCTTTGGTGCAGGACCTTTGTCTGTTCTTGTTAGTTTTTTATCATATTTTGCAGAAATCATCTCAAATCAACACTTCTTCCATTAGGGCCACTCTAAGAAGAACCAGAACCGTTATGATTTCCCCATCTTTTCATGTCCGAGTTGGTCTAAGAATAACGAGAAACTGAAGTATGAAAGGATGGGAGAACTTCAGAATTCAAGGGTAAGATTATCAAGAGAGATGGATAACTCTGTACTAGTAGTTGAATTGTATAACCACGACTCATGCATTCCAGTTGCAAATTTCTTTACCATTAATTTGCCGGCTGGTTGTACTGAAGATGTGAGAGCCTAGGCTCTGATACCACCCTGTAACGCCCCGATCCGGCGGGTACGGAGACGTTACTGCGACGTATATACGCAGGTCAGAAGTACCCTCACGTATATACGCTAAGCATCAGTACAGGCAAGAATCAGAGTACGGAAGCACGTGGTGCATTATACATTCCAACACATGAGTACAGTTACAAAGTTATCACTAGAGGTGACAAATATTACAATAATATTACATCACCAACAGGCGCAAATGCGAGAATACAAGGTGATATACATGTATGAATAGAACAAATGGAGGCTCAGGGTCATAACAGGAAACTCTAGAGCCGAGCAGGGGCCAGGAAGGATGAGGTTTTGGACCGTCTACTGGAGATCCACGCTACCGCTGCGCCACTCTGATCAGCAACCGAGAGAATCCACACGCTCCAAGCTCCAAGACCTGGACATGAGGATCCAGAGGAGTCAGAACTCCCCGGCGAGTGGTGATGCGAAAGCCAGGTAGTGAGCATAGATAAGCACACGTGTATCGATAAATCCGAATCATAAACATACATTGAATAACCGTGTCGTGGACACAAGTATGCAGGAGCAAGTAGATATACAGCAAATGATATCAAGCAGGGAAGACTCATGATATGATAAGATAAGAGCAGGAAACAGGTAGAGTAGAATACAAATGGAAAGACAGGATATGAACAGGTATAGTATGATGATCATAAAACTGGAAATCCGAAGTAAAATCCGATACAATTAACCATGGCAAAGCATATTACGGATTCATAGCTGGCATCTTTTATTATTATTATTATTACTCATCTTACCCTGATGTCTAGATATGTGAACTAGCGTCCCAGCGCACATATATCCACATATGAGTAAAGCAAGGTTGTTATTGGAAACCAACGGAGGTATCAACGAACATGTTTACAGTGGGTCCCGTGCATGCCCGGGA